>QLOH01000446.1:0-600000 GCA_026901365.1 Sesbania bispinosa | reverse complement strand
TATAGTAGTATCCTTTGTAACCAAACACAGCTAAGTAATTGTTTGGTTTGTAGTTAGATAGTGTATAGAATCAATTCCACATAATTAATTTTAAATCATTTACGTTTAACATATTTTTATTTCGTAAAGTGTGCATCATTTATTTAGTTATTTTCAACCATTAATTCTAAAATCAAGTAAACCAAACAACCACTAAATAGCTTGTTTAAAAATATATATTCAACATTTTAACTTTATAACAAAGTAAAAAAACATTGTAAATTAAAGCAAAAGTATAACTCAATTAATATTTAATGGTAACAAGTAGTGCCCGAAGTACATTGGGTAACGAATATAAGGTTTTTATTGAAAATCAAAATATTGATTACTTTCTATCTATTATATTGTTTATCACATATTTCACGAAATTGGAGTCTTTTTAGCAAAACTTAACTACATAATTATTAGGTAAATAAAATAAGTATAAAAAAATCTGCGGCTGATGCCTAGCTAATTCATACATGATATCTTAGGCATCTTTCAATTTCTTTCTCTTCATTTATATTTTTTCCTTTCTATCTCTTTTTTCTATTTATACCTCCCACACCTTCAAAAATGGATGTCAAAGTGTATTATTTTCCATGTTGCAAAGCAAGTCCCATCCCACTCATGTGTGGTTTAGCGTATAAATGTAATAAATTCATTTTTTCAACATTAGAAATAATTGTGTTAGAAAATCTTAACTTGAATTTGGCCAATTTTAGTACTAAACTAAACACACACTAAATGACTAATTTAATTTATATGTAGATAAAATTGATTTTAAAATTAATGAATAAAAATAAACTATGCACAAATTATAATGCATATATAATAAAAGTGATTTTATTTCAATTCTTTAATAATTGATTATAAGTTGTGAAACCAAACTACTCTAAAAATATGCGTTTTGAGGGCAAAATCATGAGTAAATTCATACATAACATTAATAAAATCAAGCGTTTATCAATTTCTTCAAAATTTTAGCTTGAATAAAAGATATAAGAGAAGAAAGTTTTTTTTTTTAATCTTGAATTGTGACGACAAATCGAGAAACTAGTTAAAAAAGCTAGAAAGTAATAGGTTTAACTATCAAACCCCTATATTCATATACAATTAATAATTTATATAAAAGGCATTTTTTATTAATTTCTTTTATATTACTCATTACATTTCATACTTCTCCCTTTTTTCTTTCATTCCCTTTGATTATTGATGAGGATTCTCTCCAGTAAACTGAACTAAACTAAACTGGATGAATCCGGGGCATTAAAATTAAGTTTTAGTGAAATAAAATATTTATAAAATTAGGCATTAATGGTGAAATATCAAACTCGACTCCCTGATTTTTTTTTCAACTGCTATTCGATGCTTTTGTCGGTGGTTTGAGTTCTTAATGCATTTTTATTTTATCCCCCCACTTTTCCGACTTCTATTTAATTTTGTTTATTGGTTTATTTTGCACACATGGTGGAGAATAACTTTTATCTTGGATTTGAACGTGTTTCTCCGTTTGAACTTTTTTTTTATTGAATATGATAAATACCCTCCTGACATGAATTTAGTCCAATCGTTAACTCAAATCTAACTTGTAACTCAACACTCTACAGTCTACAATTCTGAACTGGAGTGGACTCTCCCGTGAGCCAACCTATATAGGGTCTCTCCAATTAATGGAATACGATTTTAACATCTCTAACACAGTTATAATATGTTTGGATTCACATTAAAAAGACATTGGATCCAAGTTTACAGTAACGCTGTTAGTAGTATCTTCTGGCCAAACGTACTTTGTCCGTACCTAACGGATTTTCAAACACACTATTAATTAAACACTTGATTTAACATCTTCACATAGTGCTACTAGCTCTCAGTGGCTGACTAAGGTTTAGGTTCCCATTGGCTGAGCTTGGTCTCCGGGGTTCTTGCAAGAAGCATTGGCAGAATGTTATCTTAATGTTGGCCCCTGCTCGATCTGCTTGGATCCAACTGTATCATTGGGTTATATATATGTTACTATTATTTGTTAGTTAAGTTACCATTAATTATGTGCAACGTGAATATGGGGTCTACAGCAAAACATTTTCATTATCTGTTTGGGACAAGCATGTGACAATATATAGTGCGTACATAGGTCATGATGGAAGGAGTACAGTGTTTGATAGAATCAATCTTTCTCCCTAAAAGCAATTTCGTATTCACGCTTTTGTGAAGATATATTACAACCTGCTTTTGATCACAATGATAAAATGCATGTGAGCAGACCATCTTGATATTATTCAGGCAGTTTTTTTTATAAGCTATTATTGAGGCAGTTTACTTCAATATATTTTGTTCACATAATTTTTCGAAATCGAGCAAAATAGAGAGGGGATTCTTGAGTAGACTAGTGCACTAGAGTCTCGGAGGAAACAGATCTTCTAGAATTGAGAATCTAACTGCAATTCTAACCCAAATCCAGAAATATTTTAATTTTGGCTTTTTAAAATTATTTTATCATGAAATTAAATGAATCAAAGGTTGAGATCTACTCTGCAGTTCAAAAACAACGGTAGAAACTCATGATCTTGCCAGTGCAAGCTGGGTGTGTATTGAATAAGGCGAATTAGATCGCAAGGTACATGGCTGATAGTACATGACTGATTTTTAACAGGAGCACTTTAAAACAGTATTAGTGTTTGTGTCGGTGTCGTGTATTAATTCATTTCATGTACACTTCTACTAATATTTTCTAATTTTTTTTAAGAAAAATTTAAATTTTTGTATCAATATAGATGAAAATATCATAATAAATAAATAAATTATAGCATTAATTTTATTCCATCTAAGATGACTTATTCTAAAATTTAGAATGCATATTTTTTCTTTTACTTTATGATGTTTTTATATTTCAATTTGTACTAATTTTATGTATTATATTTTTACTTTAAGATGTTTTAATATTTCAGTTTTTACCAATTTATGTATTATATTATGATCATGTCACATATTTCAATTTTACCAATTTATGTATTATATTATAACCATGTCACATCCTATAATTTTCAAAATTCACCCTATCTACATGTTCATGGTATACCTGTATCTTGTGTCATGTCGGTGCAACATATCTACTGAGTGATCAAAGACAGATCTATTGTTATTTAGGGTGTGTAATAATTGTATTAAAGGCATCCCCTGAATTTAATAAAATTACAAATAAATATCTCGAGTTATTTTACACCATTTATTTTTATATATTTGTATCCACTGGTCCTAATTTCTTATTTTTATTATTTACTTATTTGATTTGAAAGTCAATTATTGTTTTATTTCTCTAATAACAACAATAATTACATAATTTTTTCATACCACATTTCATTCCTTTTTATATATATGATAATAATTATTATTAATTTTTTTTAAAAATATATTGCACCCGTAGACCCAAGGTCTTGGATCCGCCACTGTGAATGATCCTTGGCTAATTTCTCCTTCCAATAATGTTCAGCCATGCAACGATTATGGATGATTTTCCTTTCTTTATTTTTTGTCCAAAATTATTATGGTTGATTTTCGTTTTTTTTTTGTCAAGGTTTATTTTATGTTGTCATTATCTTGCCAAGCATCAACCCGAAATTAATTAACTTGGGCCGAGGAGTACATTGCCCCTCAAAGCCCAATATTTTGATATGGACAAAATGAAAAGCTCAATGTTTTGATGAATGAAGGATCTTATTTTGGACTAAGAAAAAAAAGTCGGGTCTTATTTGTAGCTTTATGAGCCATCTTCCAGACATCCACACTAATCTAATAAAAGGAAAAAAAAAAAAGACATCCACACTCATAGGGCATTCGTCTAAAATAAACTCGAATTGAAAGATTTATATTTATATTAGGATAAATTATATTTTTTATCCGTTTTTTATTAATTTTAATTTTCATCCTCAATTTTTAAAATCTTTATTTCATATCTTTATACTTTTGAAATCTTTAACTATAATCTTGACATTAATTAACTTTGATAAGTTGATGTTTAATTTCATTATTTAATAAAGGGACTAAGCATCCACATGGATTAAATGGAATCCAACACCAAGGGATGATGTGGAAGTTTATTGAAGGAAAAAAAATATGTTTTTCGTCCATATAGTTTGGGTCAACTTTGATCTTCGTCCCTATACTTTATTTCCTTTGTTTTTTATACCTGAACTTTCTAAACCCTCTAACTTTAGTCCCTGTCATTAGTGTCCTCTGTTAAGTTGCTGACGTGGCTAACAGGAGTTCCTAGTCGGCCGACCTTCCTGATCGGCCGACCTTCCGACCATGTAGGTAGGTTCTGTCTGATATTATACTGATAATTAATTATCCTAAAAAATTGTTTAGTGAAAATATTTAAATAATTTTATAAAGCATCTCTAATATGAACAAGGAAAGCTTCAAGTCCATACATTGCATACTATGCCGTTTGTGTTTATTGGAAAATAAGGTTAACAGGATCATGTACTCAGTTTAATGGAAAATAATTCTTTCACACCTCATTTTTTGAGATAAAGATGTAGGAAAGAGAAAGATGGGTAAAAATAAGAGAAGAAAGAGATAAAGTGAAAATTGTGATAACTTATGTAGCGAAAAAGAATGTGTCTTTTATGGCACATAAGTTGCAAAGTCATGTACAAGTACAATAGGCACAATACCGCCACATGTAGGTCCATGGGATATGGAAAGGCAATTGCATCTTACCTAGTTGTTTGATCCATAGTTTTTGAAAATACCCTTGTGTGATGTGGTGAATAAGGGTTTCTGAAGTAGTTTATTGATCGCAAATTAAGTCTTGTGCTGCATGGTCCTCCAACGCTGGCAAGGAAGTTTAGCGTAGTGAATCAAGGGTGCAGAACATCTGAAGCAAGAGTAATAAATAGAGGGGTGGGGCATTGAGGATGGAAACGAGGCATTGTGGAGAAAGTGTTGAAAATTTCCGCGAGAGTCAATATCTTAGCAACAGTGTGAATAAAATTTTGTTATTGGAATTTGAGAAAGTGATAGCAATGGTGCTTTCAATTGACAAAACGGGAAACCGGAAACTCAAAAGATGAGTGCAGTGTTTGGAGCTGGAGAGCGAAGTTAAAAGATTACAGAACCTGATTCAAGAATAACTAGATGGCTGTGAAACTAACCTGGTAGATGACTAAGAAAATTTCAGCTGCTCTACCATCGAAGGGTCATCCACACCTGATCGTGTCCAGATTTTTACAAATTTCAAGAGACTCTATGTATCCTGTTGAACCAAGTAATTGTTGCTATAACACACAGGGACTGCTTATTAAACAAAAAACAACAAAAGATGCTATATAATTCAATTTGAAGATCTTCAATGTTAGCCTTTCATTTCATTTAATATTATATCAACAGATAATATTTGTTATGTACTGCTACATGTTTTTTCTGGTTGTGTATTGTATCCGGAGTGGAGAAAGAAAGTGAGACAGGAAATAAAAAGAGGTGTAGAGAGAAGTATACAAGAGTAGAGTTTGAAAGTTCAAGATTGGAGCTTTATAACACTAGGAGCCTTGTGAACATAAAGAAAACCACAAAAGCACATCATTACGTTACAGGTACATATTTTCAAGTACTCTTATGAATACCCATCATTCAATACTCCTACTAACTATGTTTTTATTTTTTATGAAAGATAAATTGAAAAAGTACAAAAATCTAGTAGTAAAATTTTATTCTTTTTAAGCATGTTAACAAATCCCTAGGATGAAAAAAACATACTCAATTTTATACACTATTAAAAATGATATTCATACACCTAGAAATTCTACACCTCAATTTTTGTCTCTTCCTTTCTTTTTTATCATATTAGTCATCACATCTCTTATTTTCCCTCTTCTCTACATGTCTTCCTTTTAGTCCCAAGTTGGATACACATGTATAAGTATAACAACCATTTTTCTTACACTAATAGCCATATGAATGTTCATCACTATTTCATATATTCTACTCTTCCACTTTCCCTTTAATAGTAAAAATAAAAAATGAGAGAAATCTAAATTCCTCACTTTTTATAATAACAGAGAATATTAACTCTTAGGGAAATGTGAGGAGCCTTAACTGTGACTAAACCCCAAGCATGATTGCTATGGTAATGAGGGATACATGTGATTAACAATAATATGGGGGGGCTTAAGTGTAAAAACTAAAAATTAGTGGTGCGTGATACAATAAATTCATAAAACATTTCATAAACACAATTTTTCTCTCTATCTTTTTTCTATCATATTATCCATTACATCCAACACTTCTCTGTGTTCTATTCTCATCTCACTTTATATTTTACAAAATAGTTGTATAACTACAATTTCTCTTCTATGAACCATGTTAACAAATCCCTGATAAATCAAGTCAATATCATGGATCAACTCCCTGATAATATCAATGGTGTCTGCATACTACACTAATTGCACTACTAATGCACCCATATTCATTGTAGCCCTTATGTCTGTAGTTTCTTTCCAACACATTCTGTAGCCTATCAGATCGGATTGAATTTAATTAGCTAGAAATAAGGACAGAACAATTTGAAAACTACGTCAAGTAGTTCTTTGTATTATGCAATTCTTTAGAATTATTAGCTAGCTACATCAAAATAAGTTCAAAGTAACTATATCAGTAACCTGGTTCAATCAAACCCAAAACTATACTTTTCACTGGTAAGAAACTGAGGGGGCATAAAACAGAGCCTAAAGTAGCGAAATTGCAAGGTTCCAACAGCAAGTAGCAAGAAGAAACAAAAATTTAATTATTCTATATACTCTACCATGGTGTCAAAAAAAGTTACCGTACAGCAATTCAATAATTACAAAATCCAAATTTCCATACTACAAATGTACAGACCATGCTGACTAGGGGTAAGTGACGGGTACAATTATGTTATGCATAATCCCAATAATTGACGGGTACAATTCCATACTCACTTGATAAGGTGGATCGATTGAAGATCAAGCAGTTGGTTTGCGCTGGAAACCAGTGCCAGGGTCATCATCGCAGGGGAAAATCTCAAGCCCCGTGACAACGGCATCAGGGGGGCCACGTCGACACCTCTGCTCCATTTCCTGCACCGCATCGGGGCTCCCTGAGAACAGAGCCTCCACAGACCCATCCTTCCGGTTGCGCACCCATCCTTTCAACCCTAATTGCGTCGCATTATCTACCGTCCAGTTCCTGTACCACACTCCCTGCACCCTTCCCTTTATCACCACCCTCTCCTGCAAACCACGCATACATTCATTCAAAACCACAAACAATTAATCATAATTAATAAATAATTAAAAACTTATTGAATTTGCCTCAGCGCACCGTTTTGGTCGAAGAGGAGTCTGAGGAAGCTTGAGGAGTCGACATGGCGGAGAAAGAGCGTCGAAGATGAGGAAGAGAAAAGAAGTTGGAGAAGCTTTAGTGTGACGGAAATGGAAGAGTCTAGAACTAGAATTGCTCCAGTACGCGAGGAATCTGGGTCGTAGGCGAATCACCCTAATTGTGGCCGATGCCAATGCCATTGCCATTGGTATTGCTATAAAATAAAATTAAAATCGGATTCCTGCGTTGAACCGAGGCAGGGAGTGATAGTAGCTTCTATGGGTTTTTTTTTCAATAGACAATGGTAGAAGAGCATTGGACCGGAGCGGGCCAAGAAAGGCCCAATGTTATATTGGGCATTTATGAGCCCATTGTGAGATTAGGGGATGGCGAGGAGGTATGTTTTGAGATTGTTTATGGGGGCGAATGTGGTGGACGGGAACGACGGGAGAGTGGTGGCGAGTGCGTCCACCGTGGAGCACGCGATAATCGACGCGTTCGAGTGGGAGGTGCTGGCCATGCGGCTGAAGACGGAGGAGCCGGTGTTCGGAATGGGAGGTAGGGTCCACATCGATGTGGAGAACGTGATCGAGAAGAAGGGCCTGGACAGCGTACCCAAGGTGTGGGCCGTAGTTAACGCTTTGAGGAAGAGAGGCGTCAATGTCGTCCTAAATTCCGAGCCCACAATATAGGTTCGTAAATTAATTCCTCCTGTATAGTGTGTTTCTTTTTACTTTTTAATGCATATTTCATTTCCCAAATTTACTGTTGGCTGTGTTTGTAGCTTGTCAACTAGATTGAGTGGTTTGGTTTGGTTGAACAATGAACATTTTCATTCTAAACCATTTTGTTATGATCTCTTTTAATTAATTATGAAATTACACATTAAAATGTAATTACCTCTTGGCATAGCAACGATTCATTTCCAAGCACCTATATTATTAAAACAGTGAGTGACCTTATTTGTGATCACCTGTCTACACAATGCAAGTGATATGGATGCCTAAAGGGGTTTGCATGGAGATAGATAGGTTAACTTAAAGCTTTATCTAGGTGAATAAAGGAAGGGACCATGGGTTGAACCTTGTTAACAGGGAAACTATCTCTTATTCTCAAAAACTACTGGAGGTCTGGGTATCAAGGATGCAAAGTTAATTGCTTAATATTGCTCTGTTGGGGAAGCTAGCTTAGAAGATTCTGAATGGCAAGGATAAACTTTAGGTGAAAGTTTTATCACTCGTTTTACTGTGGCTAAAGAATGTAAAGCATTCAAGTTCTTTTCCAGTGTTATCAGATGCTCTTTATTTATTCCTAAGGAAAATAATTGTTCGTTAAGATGAAATTGTGTAAGCTTCATTGGCTGAAATTATGTATGGTGTTGCAAGAGATTAATACAGAAAATAAATACCTTTGTTTCAAATGTTGGTACAGAATGAAATAAAGTAAACCATCACTTATATTCTTTAGAAAGTCCTATACTTGCCTTTAAAGTTATGTTCTTGTGCCTTTGTCACATATTTAAGTAGAATTCTCTTAGTTGACCAATAAAAAATAGAATTCTCTTAACTTTCGTTTGAGAAAAAAATTCAATATTTTGTTTTATGTTTAACCTTTTAGAATCTCATACTTAACTCTCATTTCAATAATCACTCATTATTGATTTCACAATTTGGAGAATTTTAAAATTTTCCATCCATACACAATATTATAGATTTATTGTGTTTGTGTAACCTTTTTTTTTATGAAATGATTGTGTAACCTTTGATGTAGGGAATTTAACACTTAAGCCTTCTAAAACAATTCTAGCATTGTTATTATCAACACTCTTGGACTGACTGTTCTTTGTCAACACTTATTTCTAATTAGTCATCCAACTTATTTCTTCAAAGACAAAATAAGTATTGCATACGAAATAGCTTTAGTATTGTCTCTTTGTAAAGATAGCAACTTTGTAATGATAGCAACCTTGTTAAAATCCCTTCTTACATTCATCAAAACACATACACATGCATTTATTCTAATATAGATTATAAACGTACACACATATATATTGTAGTATGGGTTCTAAATTGCTGTGGGGTCTTTCCACTTTTAAGTTTGAAGGTGTTATGATAGATATTTTTACTTATCCCCACAATATACCTTTGCAAGTCATATATCAAATCTAGAAAAGTAGGGGCTTGTCAAGTGCGTGTGATAAGATAAAAGGCATGATTGTATAAGTTCTACCATATGCGTTTGATATGATAACGTACAAGAAACTATATTATATTGAAGACAATATTAGCTTATATTTAGTGATGTAAGGTGTATAATAGAATAAAAATTAACATTTTTTTTATAAAAATACCCTTTATTTAAAATGCATTGTGTGCTATATATTGTTTTTCATAGAATTAAAAGGTTCCAAATACTTGGGAGAAAAAACTTATGACTATTGCATATATTCAATATTAAGGGAAAAAAAAGAAAAAATTACGTTTCCATATATACTAAAATTAATAAACAACTTTGATTTTTTCACAATTCACTCTCTCGCGTCTTTCTTCATCTCTTTTTTTTTTCATTTCTCTTTCTTTGTTTCTAATTACATTACTTATTGCATCTTTCATTTTCTTTCTCTTCTTTTTTTTTTATTTCCTTCCTCCCTATACCTGTCGGGGTCACACCCCTTTTTTTGGGTGTCAAGCTATCTTTATTCATTAATAAATTATAATGAAAATATAGTTTTGATAGCTAGTGACAAATTTAAGAGAGACTTTACAAAAGCATTAAATTATGATGATGATTATGATCTAATTTTGTATTTATACATGTGTGTATTTATACATGATGATCTAATCTTGATTCGTTTTATTATATGCATAGTTAATTAAATTTTAAAAATTTATTATTTTATTTAAATTATTCATATTGTCATATTAACTCGTATTTCTTTATTTATTTATAAAGCTAAGGTCTAAACAAAATTCAATTTAAAAATTAATTAATTAACTTGTATTAAAAAATTAAATTAATTTGCATTTAAAATTGTTTAATTATGACTTTAACTAGATTAATGTTTTTAGGACTGTAATGGGGAAGTTTTTATGAGAGCTTATATATCAAAATCTAATCTAATCTCCATTATTCTTCAAGGTTTGGAGTTAATCTCTTTTAAGGTGGAGAGATTACTGAAGTGGATGACATATTTCTCCAAGAAGTCTTTTTTATAGCCAATGATCGAACCTATGTCAACATGTTTAAGGGAATCTGGGTATCTATCAACTATATGAAGCTTTTTTTAGTGGTAATTGATGTTTATAGTAATTAGAATTTCGTAACTTTGATTTTTTTAAACATGGACATTTTTCAGTATAGAATATATAAATTTTAATTTGGATTATAAAAGTGAAAAATCAATAATAAAATAAATAAGATAGGATAAGATAGTTATTAAACCTTAAGAGGTTAATAGAGTGACGCCGGACAAATTCTTGCATATGATAAATCCCAAATTCAAATTCCCACAAAACAAGTCTCCTTAAAGTAAATGTAAGTTCTTTATAAGCGTTGTTGAATTCAAAAACTTTACCTGCCTTGAATTGGAATAACATCCTCATTTTAAAAAAATTTATATAAAAAAGATATAGTTATTAATTGGGAGAGAAAGAGAGTCATAATAAAATGAGGAGTCTATTTTTCAAGAGCAAAATCTATACTCCTAGTACCACATATAAACCGATTAATTTCCTTTTAATTTTTTAAATAGAAGATTTTAGTAATTAAAAATAGTTTTTAGGAGTTTCTTTTTTAGGGAGTCTAAAGTAGATTGGAAGGTCCAAGCAGAAGCTTGCCTTGCTAGCGTTGGCCCTGTGTAACTTATTTTACCATGCTTAATATGTTGTGCCAAACAAATCTTAGAAGTAGTGTTGTTATATATGTCATTTATTACCAAAATAGGGTTATTGTTGTTTGATTAATAGCCTTAACAGAATTGTTCAAGTGCTTTATTTCGCATTTGTATAATGATTATTTATTCAATTTTCAGTTCCCATTTCTCATGTGATCATTAAATGAGGGTTTGAGTTTGCTAAAATTTGAGGAAGAAAACACTTTTAAGAAGATTCCAAATAAAATTTTAATTAAAAAATATTTTAAATATAAAACAAATTAATCCAAACACATTTTAAATCCTATTTCCTTTCCAATGCAAATTAGCAAAACCAACCTATATTAGAATTCATGTTCAATCAAAAAAGCAGGGTGCCCGGCCATTTTGTTCTTGTCAATTATTTAAGGAAATGAACAATTTCCCTTTTAAACTAAAGGAAGAAAATCAATTAATGATATCGTTCTTGCTTTACAAATTACAAATTATTAAAAAACTATAGTACCACCTACTACTAGAATAGGCTAAATACAATTTACCGGCGATGGTCGTCAAGCCACTGAACTTTAGAACATTGAAAATTTGGGGTCCTATTTTCAAACCTTATCCAAAACCATGTCGTTCTTTTACATATCAAAAAGAATTTAGAATTCAATTCAACTTTTACCCATAAAATAGACAAAATTCAGCATGTGTATCAAGTGGGTATTCAAGGATTGAATAGTAGCTGAAGTTTGATAAAGAATTTTGAGTGAAGTGCACGTGGATTTTGAACCAGAACAGTCTTGGGCCATATTTTAAGGGAATTCCACGCTGTTGACTATGGGCTTCAGCGGGGATTTTAAACATAAAAAGGAAGATTACGATATCCAAAAAGTTTTTTCGCTTAGAAAAATTGAAAAGGTAATAACAGTTAATTTAAGGCGTTAAATGGGAACAAATTTTCTGTACTCCAGGAGCACCCAGTCTTTAGTACTCTCCTTTATTATTTGACAGTTTTTTCTTTTTTTAACTTCCTTTTTTTAAATTAAAATTGGAGATGTACTAGGTGTTAGATTTTAAATAGAAGGAGTACCCCCGTCACCAGGGATAGTAGATTTTTTCGTTAAATGGAAGAGACGTGTTCAAGTAAGGGAAACCCCTCTCGTGGCGTACAAATTCAAACTCCAACACAGCACCATGTGTTGCAGACGTGGAATGGGACCCAATATGTACCACTCTTGACTGGTGGGTGGTGGCTAACCACAATTTTATGAGTCAAAAAATTATGGTCCAAACTTAAACCTTTTTCAAACTCTAACAGGACCAACATTAATGTTCTAACACTACTAGTAATACTATAGTGCCAACTGGTGAGGATGATGGATGTATTCCCATGTTATGCATGTCAATGGATGTATCATGTCATACACATACATGAACCATGATCAATAAGTAGCCGACAAATTTTTTATGCGTTTCATAGTCATGGCTGAGTCAGAATTCGAAAATTGGGGCCACATTCATGACTCGCCTTCCCATCTAGTCTTAACGACAGGGTCCTCGAATTTTTATTTTGTATTTTGACAAAAATTGCTGTTGGCAAAATCTCCTTTTCAGTATCTTTTTCATTGCTAACTAGTTAGTTCACCACCGAAATTAGACATTTTTATATATTAAAAAAACTGTTTTTCACCCTAAATTATATAATTATTTTACAATATCGTGCATGTCTTCCGGTGGGGGGCATATAGCACCAAATATATATCCTTGTTGTACTTCACTGTACACTGAATTAGAATGTGAATTTCAATAATGTGTTTTCATCACATAAACCACGATTCGGCACACCAAAAAAGTGAAAACCCACTCTTCATTTTAAGTATATCAACCAGGGAAACCAGGGGTTCAGATTTTTGAAAAACAAGTAAATGGGTTTTATATATGGAAGAAGATGAGCTACTCAAAATGTAAAAAACATATGAACTAATTATGTTTTAGCTTTCTAACAAATATATGAGGATAATGGTTTTCAAACAATGGATTATTCACATGTACGTTTGGATATGTTTAACTTTAAGTAATACTTATTTCGTTGTGACAGAAAAATGAGGATTATATTATTCATTATAGCCAGCTATATAAGCAAAATTAGGATTTGGATTGCTCAATTTATATTTACTAAAAATTGTACTCCTTTTGACTATCAAGGGATTGAACAAATTTTCAGTACTCAAGACATAAGACACGATTAAATACTCCATCTTTAATATTTGATAATTTTCTTTTTTTTTTAATTTAAAAACTAAAATTGGAATACATAATTTTTTTTACAAAAATACATAATTAATCATGTTAAGTGTTTGATTTTAAATGAAAGGAATATATTCCAAAAGTATTGTACATTTTTCCGGAGATAATATATTAAGCCATTATTTGAAAAAAAAAAGTTAGGCTTTATGAGAAATTCTAAAGTATTATATATGAAAGTAATTTTTTTGGGTAAATAAGAGTAATTAATATTTTCAATGGGTAAGATTTGATTGAATTTTTTAAATATATAAAAAAATCAATTCAATAATATTTATAACTACACGATCGTACATCTCATGTTTTTATTGTACTGAGTGTGATTACACATATATATAAAAACTTTTCATTTTATATGTAGCGGTTGCAATAGTTAATATTTTCTTTAATTGTTTAATAACACGCATGATTGATTAAATAATAGTGTAAAGAAATTTTATTATTAATCAAAATTAAATCCTAACCAAATCACTCTGTCTCATTCATGGAGCATTAATCATGTTTAATCTTGGTGATTAACTAACACAATGACAAACTCTGCAACACGAATTGGTTTCCATGATATGGAAAAGTTCAAATTAGAATTATAATTGATGATTTTGAATTAGTAATATTCAATTGTCAAATCTCGAAACCATGGTAATTGCCTGTGGATTTTGAAATATATATATCGGTAATAAATTATGCTCTTAATTACATATAAATTTGACCCAATGCTATTACAGTCCTCACTTACAATTATATTTAACAGTAAGATAAGATAATTTATTCACAGGAGATTGTACGGATGTAGAATAAATTAATTATACCTAAAAAAAGACGATGATCAAGACTAGCCATCAAATACAATAATATCGTTGAAAAATACGTTATGAAAACCGGTGGTTAATTAGTTACCTAAAAACCCGGTAGTTAATTAAACACTTAATTTCTTGATAGTAGTCTCGTTGAATGTTGATGCTTAGGGTTGTTCGGGTTGGCCGCGACTTTTCAGTTTTTGATTTTTAAAAATTTTGAATTAAGATTTTATAACTCAAAACCAAAAATTGAGAATCACTTTTTGTGATTTTTAAAATGTCTGTTTTAAAAATCACAAAATCAAGTTTTTAATTTTTAGTTTTGAGGTGTAAAAACTTGATTGAAAATCTTTAAAAACCAAAAATTGAAAACTCACAACCACCCCGAACGGTGCATTAGTTATATTCCGGTTAATAGTTTTCACAATAATCACTCTCTCTACGTACTGTCCAGATATACAGAGCTCACAATCTCAATAATAAAATTTAACATGCAATGCTCAAATATATTGATGAGTTGTTCAACACATTCCCATATATATTCTAAATAGATCGAAGTGGCAAGCCTTATTCAACCCACGCACATTACAATTTGCAACATGATTAATTAATTAATACAATTAGATGATGCATGCAATTTGCATAAAACTTTACACGTTTAGAATTTTGAGGTGATCAACAAGCTAGTAAGTGGTTAGCGCAATTTAAAAATTAAAAGGCTAGGCATATATAGCATATTTGGATGTGATGAAACCAGCTGAGCTGAAATGGCAGCTGTGATGTTTACAAAACTAAAATACTTTGTTTTGTAGCTGAGCCCAGAGCCCCTTTTTAATTTATTAATTACTAATTAATTTATATCTTTGTCCAGCTTCAATGTTTATATTCAATTAATCATCTAATTGGTTAAGTTAATAAGGAACCGGGTCCAGCGCGCTTTAATTTGTAAAACCGCACAAAAAAAGTCTCAATTGTGGTCATAATTAAGTGGATAATCTTGGACAAGTTACAATTAAAAAAATAGTACTAGTAAATGATAATTTAAAAAAGAGAAACGGTGGGTTCAGTTGGGTGGGCTTGGACCGAACCTCATCAGCAAATCTAAATACCCAAATGAGAATCACGTCAGTATTAGGCTTCTACTAGGCCCTCTCTCTCTAGAATGCTCTTACCACTAATGCACTTAGGATTGGGAACAGTGACACATTATGACATATGAGCTGACGTGGTACGCAACAACATCAATAGTTAACATGACGCAGCAAAAAAGCCAGATCACCTACAACAGAAAATACCAAAACACTGTGAGTTGTGACTACCAAACTTCAAAAGGGATTGGGGTCTCACTTGTAAGGGTATCCATATCCATATACATATTAATTTAAAACGTGATTATAAATTAAATTTATAGTTAAATAAAATTGATTCTAAAAATTAATAATTAACGCACATTTTATAAAGTGATTTAAAATTAATTTTATGAAATTATGGTTTTTATTGTTGAAATGTTAAACCAAATGGAGACTAAAACAAGTAAACAACTATAAATTAAAGAATCGTATCTGTTAATTACAATTATGTCATTTTAAGTATACAATAGTACATACAAGTATAAAAGATAAAAATAAGACAGCTAGTACGTTAGGTGTACGTGGTACTCCTCACGGTCACAGTACACTATTCCCTATCCTTTTTTTAAAATATTGTTATTTCTGTACTATTTTACGTAGCAGAAATGTGTTTGTACATCTTTCAGTTATTTCAGAGTGTTTGAATTTAATTGGAAGAAATTGTATACAAATTTAGGGTTAGCAGGACTAACTATTCGAAAGATTATGAGAAAGCTAAATATATAACAATAATACAAAGATTCTGTATTTATGTGAAATTTTGTGTGCGCGTGTAATATGATGAATGCTTATCCCATATAAGACGTTCGGTTATGCATTTAATTTTTTAAATATATACTTAACCTATTCAGTATAAATTTTGAATAATTATAATATTTAATATATATGTCTTTTTAATGACTATGGTAAAATATTTAAAATACCACCTGCTTATGGTAGTTACGGATAATGGTTGATGGGTTTGGGCATTTAATTGTGGGACCGACAACGGAATAAAATGAGAGTGCATAGTTGTATCGTACGATATGGAAACTGAAAGGAATGCTGTAAAGGCTTGGTAGTGATATGCAGCTTCGTCGAACTTTCATGCAAACAGACTGTAACAGTTTGTTTGAAGAAAAAATTGAAAATTTAACGGGAGATTTTTATATTTTTGGTATTACCTACATTTGAGGGATTAACAGGAGAAATTGAAGAAAGCAATAAAAACAAGTACACTAAAAAAATAGGGGTGTCATGGCACCGATTAAAACGGGTTTTATTTATTCCTAACTTGTTCCTAATATTTTAACGGACTAATTCTATGGATTCGAACTCGTCCATAGACCAAGAAATATGAGTTTAAGTAAGATCGGGTCTGAATAGGATAAGACCGGATTGACCCGATATATAAGCTAAATATAATTATGAAATTGCTATATAACAATGTTCAAAAGAAAATAGTTTATATAATTAATAAATATATTACATACGAACAATAGAATTCCTCTTAATGTTTATAATATTTTTTACTTTTTTAAAGTTTGAGACATTAGTAAAATAAGAATAATATTATATCATTATACAACTTTACACGTATAGAATATGTATTTTTAAAGGTAGATAGATGAAATTAATTAGACTTAAAACTCTACGTAAAATGATAAAATAAGCTTATGACTTTAGACAATAGAAAGTTATAAGTAATATATATTTATATATAAAGGTTAACTTGAACTCGTCCTTAAGCTGATGTCGAGTTAAGAAATAAGACCCGGTGAAACCCGATTTAATTAGTTTCATTATTTCTTGTAGGATAGGAACAGACCCAACGGCTTACGGGCTAAAGGACACACCGAGTACACCCCTAAAAAAAGGGATAAGTGCTTTTTTGCTTTGGGAGGGGATAACTATTTAAAAGTATAAAATTAAAATATTGTCAAATTTACAAAAATTTTAATAAAATAAATTTGTTTTTTTATTCATAAGATCTACTTCATTCTTCTCACTTTATTAAAAATAAAAAATTAAAATATAAGGTAAGATATTTCTTTCTTTCTTTTCACTTTTCTATAAATAAAAATAATCTACTTTTTTCTCTTTTCTCTTTTCTTTATTTAAGTAATATATAAGGTTTACTGTTTTTTTCTTTTCTTTATGTATTTTGTTTTTATTTTCTTCTATCCAATCCGAACGAATGTGTTTTGCACACAAAAACTGCATAATCATGACAAGGTGGAAAAATCTCCTTCGGCTTTTAAAGGTGTCAAATTTTGCCATAATTAATGGTTACAATAATCATGGCCTTGTTTTTCAATGTTGATTATTAATTAATGAACTCCTACTTTATGAAGATTAAGTTCAAAGATGTCACGTAAGTGCATCCATTATGGGCTTTTATAATTGACCTTTCTTGATCAATCAACAATTAAAACTTGTAAAGCACGAGTTTCAGTGACGAAAAAATCAAGGATCTAAAGGTTTAACTTACTTTTAATGTGGTTGAAACTAGAACATTCTAACCGATCTCTATTAGTCATTGATTTTTTCTGACATCGATATTACCTCCAAAAATGCAAGGATCAACTTACTTTCGCTGCAAAAGTTTAGGACTGCATTTATTAAGCAGCTGACAAGGGTTTTAAATTAGCAGGGTTTACGAAATTTATTACTTTTTTCAATATTATACTCTTATACTAATTTTGAAATAATCATAACTAATAAAGAGATAAAGTAAAATAAATAAAACATAAAATTAAAATTTTAAATTTCTTTAAAAAAATAAGAATAATTGTATTTCTTAATTTGTATATTCTTTATTTAAATAGATAAATAAATAAAAATAGAAATACTAACATAACATTAATTTAAAAGCCATGTATTTTATGTAAGTATTTTATATTTAAAAAATAAGTAATCAATTTTTTTTATATTTTTTATGTAATAAATTGCCTTCCTTTTTATTAAATATTTTATATTTTTAATTAATTTTTTATGAATACTTGTTAGAATTTACATTTAAATTAATAATTTACTAATTGATAAATATACTGTCACGATTAAAAACATTTATAATATCATCAAATAAGTCATCACAACCCTATATATATTAATGGTATGTTTGATTTACACTTAATCCACGTTTAAAACGTGGATCCGGCCGATAGAAGCTATTCTCAATAGCGTTAACCTTATCTACATTTAAAATGTGATTTTGATGGAAACCAAACACACACTAAATTTACACTAAATTTGCATGGATGAGAGTTTTCTAATCCATTCCCTTTAATGTGCCATGAAAAATGCTCAAATATATCAACCATAAAAAATGAATGAAATTGCACACATTAAGGACCAAAAGTGGAAACACACACAAAACACTCCACAGATAAAATAGTTAAAGGCACAAAAATTTCATGATGGTTTAGCATTTCTTATCTACATCCACGAAAACACAATAAAAGTACTCACTATAAAAATAAAAGATTACAAGTTTTGTGAAACCTTGAAAACTCACCCTAAGTTGTGTATCATCTTCCACCCCAAGAGTTAATTACAAGGGATATTCACCACTATAATAAAACACAGGATTTAGCTAGGGTTAAATTTGTCCTTTTCCGCATTTTAAACAACCATTAAGCAACATTTTGTGGTTGGTCAAACCACAAAAAATTTGAGCGTAGTAAAAAGGTAACCTGTGGTTTAATTTAAGGCAACCGCCGGTAAATCATGGGATTTAGTTGAGGTTATAAAACCGGTGGGTTTTAAACCCCAAAAAATTAAGTAACCCCACGAAAGTACCTATAAACCACATAATTAGATATGCCAATGAAGACAGCGTGATGCTTATTTGCAACACTACCACGGAAGAAAATTACAATTTTCAATATACCCCAACTTATAGAGCCCTATTTATTTCAAAAAATCATATTCTATTGTCTCAAGTTATGCATAGATAACTTGACTAAAAGCTTATATTGAAGGAAATCAAGCATGTGGTCAGGGTGCAGCGGAAATAAATGGATTCCCTCCCTTGTTATAATCGTTTTGCGAAAACACGAATGAAGGCATAAAAGGTATTGAAACGAAAGGCCGTACCTTATTAGGATTATTAATGAGGCAAGTGTAGCCACGTCTCTATTGGTATCCACGCCAACAGCAGAACTAGGATACCTTCTCAGCTCTGCTAGTAGCCTTAGAAAGTAAGAAGCGATTGTTCATGTGTCTATGGGGTAGTGCATCTTATGCTCTATTTATAGAGTGGTGGCTAGGGTTTTACCCCCTCACTCACTTAATCCTCACACTTATGGGTCTGCCCCATTATGTAATAATTCTAATTTAATTTAATTAGAATTATTATCCTTTCCTAGTGGCATATTGTATGCGTGTGACCCAATAGGATTTTAATATTTGTTTATAATACTAAAATAAAACCCTTTTATATTTAATATCATAAATAGTGAGCGGTATCTAGCAACACATCACTATCCAAATATTGAGATTATCAATAACTTTGATAAATCTTATTTTATTATAATAATTTATATGCCATGTCCCTTTGTCCAAATATCTAATTGAACACAAGGGCATGGATTGTGTCAACCTTGTATAGTTCAATATATATTTTCTTGATCCCCAAGTAGACTGTACAGAAAATAAATATCTCATATTTATCCTCCTGAGCATGGCCATGCATTTTGCAATCTCACTTTATCAAGAGGCCTAAAGATATAACTCCTGTTACATAGGAGGGACAAATCCCATCTAGGGCACTCACATTCCACCACATAGTTTATTATATGTCCAAAAACCAACTTTATGATTACCCTGTTACAGGTAACGTTTGATGATAATTAAAACATATAATTCCTTATGTAGGAGTCGTAGTGATTTCAGGTCGAAGGACTTCATATAACATTTATTAATTTAAGAAACGTTCATGACACTTATGTAACAACCTATGCAACGTTCTTAAGGTGGGTCTGTCCAGTACACCATTACTCTTAATGTGTACCTATGTGAGCACATGATATCTCATATCCATGATCCGTGAGATGTGATCATCAACGAACTCACATACTAGTCTATATGCATCTTTGTCCTGAGATGATATTTGACTAGGGACTATTTTAAGAATAGTTCTTCATAAGATCTCACGATCAAGTCATCTACTTGATTTCTTATGAAGCTTAAGCTTACTATTCTACGGACAATGATTATATTCTAAAAGAATAAGTTTGCCTTTATAAAATAACATGATACAAGTGATGGATGTTCATAAACATATTAGTCTCTAGTGCATATTTCTAACAATCTCCCACTTGCACTAGAGACATTCAGACATAACTATTATGCCTAATGATCTAGTGTACTTCATGCTTCTGCTGCACAAGGGGTTTAATGGGTTTGTAACAGCGACTGTTTCTTGCTTCGAACTTTTCTAGCTCACAGTGTCACCATTCAAACAAAACACATAACCTGATTGCGATCTTCAATCATCTTTGTCGGTTTGGAAGCTAGCATCAGTGTAACCATTTACAAGTAGCTCTTCCTCACCTCCATATATCAAGAATGAATCCTCAGTTCTTCTCAAGTACTTAAGGATGTTCTTGACTGTTGTCTAGTGATCTTCATCAAGATCAGACTGGTATCTGCTAGTCATGCTTAAAGCATATGATATTTCTGGTCGAGTACATAACATGGTAAACATGATAGACCCTATAGCGGATGCATAAGGAATCTTACTCATGCGACCTCTCTCTTCTTCACTGGAAGGAGAATGAGCCTTAGATAGGCTTATACCATGTGACATAGGCAAAGATCCCTTCTTAGAATCTTGCATGTTAAACCGTTTTAACACTTTGTCTATGTATGTACTTTTGACATAGGCCAAGTAATCTTTGAGATCTATCTCTATAGATCCTGATACCTAACACATAGGTCACTTTGCCCAAATCTTTCATAGAAAAACAATTTCCTAACCAAGTTTTTACAGACTGAAGGGTAGGAATGTCATTTCCTATGAGGAGTACGTCATCTACATAAAAAACCAGAAAAATCACAAATGTTGTCACTAACCATTTTTGTAGACACGAGGTTCATCCTCATTTTTAATGAAACCAAACTGCTTTACAGCTTCATTAAAATGAAGATTCCAGGTTCTAGAGGCTTGCTTTAATCCATAAATGGATCGTTGCAACTTATATACCTTTAGGTATAACAAAACCTTCAGGTTGTATCACATACACATCGTCAAGATGGCTTCCATTTGGGAAACCTGTCTTGACATCCACTTTCCAGATTTCACAATCATGGTAAGTTGCAACAGCAAGCAAGATCCGAATAGATTTAAGCATGGCAACTGGGGAAAAGGTTTCATCATAGTCTATACTATGAATTTGCGTGAAACCCTTAGCCACCAACCGTGCTTTAAAGGTACTTACATTACCATCCATGTCAGTTTTTCCTTTTGAAAACCCACTTGCACCCTATGGGTTTTGTCCCTTCAGGTGGCTCAATCAAGGTCCATTCCTTGTTAGTATACATGGAATCCATTTCAATCTCATGGCATCAAGCCATTTCTCAGATTCTAGACTCAAAAGAGCTTCTTGGTAAGTCACTGGTTCATCTTGATCCATTAGCAATACATCCTCTTCCTGAGACACAAGGAAACCATGTCTCTCAGATTGGTGACGTACCCTATCTGACCTACCCAAGTCTTGCGCTACTTGAGCAGGTGGCTCCACAACACTTTGTGGTATCTGCTCTTGTTCCATTACTGGCTCATTGCTACTCTGTGGTACCTGAATTTCTTCAAGTTCTACTTTCCTCCCACTCATTTTCTTAGAGACAGATTCTTTCTCTAAGAACGTAGCAGTCCTAGCGACAAACGCTTTATTTTTGCTAGGATTATAAAAGTAGTGACCCTTAGTTTCTTTTGGGTATCCCACAAATAAGCACTTATCTGATTCGGGTCCTAGCTTGTCTGAAACTTGGCGTTTCACATAAGCTTCATAACCCCAAATCTTCATAAAAGACATACTAGGTCATTTCCCAGTCCATATCTCATATGGTGTCTTTATGATAGCCTTAGATGGAACACGGTTTAGTGTGAAGGCTACTGTTAACAAAGCATGACCCCAAAAGGAGTCTGGGAGATCAGAGTGACTCATCATGGATCGAACCATATCTAATATAGTTCAATTTCTCCTTTCCGAAACTCCATTCCATTGAGGTTTTCAGGAGGAGTGAGTTGAGATGTTATCCCAAACTCTCTTAGATAGTCATCAAATTGTTGGCTTGAGTATTCTGCACCTCGATCTCATTGAAGTGTTTTAATAGTCTTGCTAAGTTGGTTTTATACTTCATTCTTAAATCCCTTGAACTCTTCAATGGATTCATATTTGCACTACATAAGATACACAAATCCATATGTACTGAAATCATCAGTAAAGGTGATGAAGTATTAAAAACCTCTTCTAGTCATTGTGCCCATGGGCCCCACATACATCACTATGTATGAGATCAAGAAGATCATCGGCCCTCTCACCTTATCGGTGAATGGGGTTTTGGTCATCTTCCCAATAAACAAGATTCACATGTCTCAATTGATTCAAAATCAAATCAGTCCAAATAACCATTTTGGTGGAGTTTGGATATGCATTTCTCATTTATACGGCCTAAGCGACAATGCCAAAGATAAGCCGGGTTCAAAATCATTTGTTTTGACCCTTATGTTATAGATAGACACTTCCATGTCAAGAACATATTCTTCAACTTTGCACAACCAAATCATTCAAATAAATTGAATTGTTCTTTATAAAACACTTTTCTAAACAAGAAACTGAATTAATATTTCCACCAATGGTAGACATAAAATAACAATTATTTAGTTCAATAACTAGTCCAATTGGCAAAGTTAAATAATAGGTTCCTACGGCTAAGGCAGCAACTCATGCTCCATTTCCACACGTAGGTCGACTTCTCCTTTAGCCAATGACCTACTCCTTTTAGATCCTATACATTCACACAAATGTGAGATCCTCATCTGGTATCCAATACCCAAAATGCAGAAGCAGGTAAATTGACTTCTATAACATAGATCCCTGAAGCGGAAGTCTCACTTCCCTTCTTCTTGATCTCCTCTAGGTACTTTACATAGTCTCTAATGTCCTGTTTGGCCACAGTGGAAACATTTTCCTTCCTTAACTATCACTATATTCAAAAGATTAAAAGCCCAAAACGTGTTAATCGCAAACCAAAGCTCTGATACCAATTGAAGGGAATCAAGCATGTGGTCAGGGTGCAGCGGAAATAAATGGATTCCCTCCCTTGTTATAATCATTTTGCGAAAACACGAATCAAGGCATAAAAGGTATTGAAACGAAAGGCCGTACCTTATTAGGATTATTAACGAGGCAAGTGTAGCCACGTCTCTATTGGTATCCATGCCAACTGCCGAACTAGGATACCTTCTCAGCTCTGCTAGTAGCCTTAGAAAGTAAGAAGCGATTGCTCATGTGTCTCTGGGGTAGTGCATCTTATGCTCTATTTATAGAGTGGTGGCTAGGGTTTTACCCCCTCACTCACTTAACCCTCACACTTATGGGCTTGGCCCATTATGTAATAATTCTAATTTAATTTAATTAGAATTTTTATCCTTTCCTAGTGGCATGTTGTATGCGTGTGACCCAATAGGATTTTAATATTTGGTTATAATATTAAAATAAAACCCTTTTATATTTAATATCATAAATAGTGAGCGGTATCTAGCAACACATCACTATCCAAATATTGAGATTATCAATAACTTTGATAAATCCGATTTTATTATAATAATTTATATGCTATGTCCCTTTGTCCAAATATCTAATTGAACACAAGGGCATGGATTGTGTCAACCTTGTATAGTTCAATATATATTTTCTTGATCCCCAAGTAGACTGTACAGAAAATAAATATCTCATATTTATCCTCCTGAGCATGGCCATGCATTTTGCAATCTCACTTTATCAAGAGGCCTAAAGATATAACTCATGTTACATAGGAGGAACAAATCCCATCTAGGGCACTCACATTCCACCACATAATTTATTATATGTCCAAAAACCAACTTTATGATTACCCTGTTACAGGTAACGTTTGATGATAATTAAAACATATAATTCCTTATGTAGGAATCATAGTGATTTCAGGTCGAAGGACTTCATATAACATTTATTAATTTAAGAAATGTTCATGACACTTATGTAACAACCCATGCAACATTCTTAAGGTGGGTCTGTCCAGTACACCTTACTCTTAATGTGTACCTATGTGAGCACATGATATCTCATATCCATGATCCGTGAGATGTGATCATCAACGAACTCACATACTAGTCTAAATGCATCTTTGTCCTGAGATGATATTTGACTAGGGACTATTTTAAGAATAGTTCTTCATAAGATCTCACGATCAAGTCATCTACTTGATTTCTTATGAAGTTTAAGCTTACTATTCTATGGACAATGATTATATTCTAAAAGAATAAGTTTGCCTTTATAAAATAACATGATACAAGTGATGGGTGTTCATAAATATATAAGTCTCTAGTGCATATTCCTAACATATATCACGTTGCATACTTGTGCTAAAAATTATTTTATATATAGTATTTCATTTTTCTAAGTTCCAAATTGTAAACATCTAATTAAATAAATTGAGTACAAAGATGAACAAAGTACTCAAAATAGAAATAAAATAAACAAATAAAACATTGCAAAAAGTATATATATGACTAGCCAAATAACCATTAACATGTACACAACGTTCCTGTACCACGAAGTAATCTAATAAATTAATTAAGCATTTATAATGCAACAAATTCAACAGATTCAATCACGTACTAATTAGTGAAATACAATAACTATTTGCCACATATCATCCTAGTTTCCTTTTAGTCATTTCCAACCTGTGTATGTTAGAGGAGCCAAATGTGCATTCCTAGCCAATGTCCCCAAATAAGTGCTCAGGATAGCCAGATAACTACCAATAGGCTGGCCAAGCTTATTTAGTTTAATTGGAAAAACGTTCTTCATATCTCAAACCATGACTCTTGAGGCATTTAGTTGGGCCTCTTTTCTTCTTGTTAGTAGAACCTGTTATTAAATATAAAATTGGATATATTAAGGCACATTCATTCTAATAAGTTATAATAGTCTAAAACTTAAAAGAACTTAATAGTCTCCTTGACAAAAGAAAAACAAGTTATTATAATAAATTATTTTTTCTACATAATGATATTTGAATAAAGTAAACAAGTTCTTATAATAAATTACTTTTTCTACATAATGATATATTCAGCACCAGCAAGACATGTTGTGGAAAAAGTAAACAAGTTAGAAAGAATGGTATTTGAACAAGGAAGAGTAAATAGACATTTTGGATCCTAAAGTAAACATGTTGTTGTGGCTCTTGAGGTCCTTGAAAGATTACTCCGCCAATCAAATAAGTTTGTACATTACAAGCAACCGTTAATGTTGATAGAGATACACATGTGGCACATCAAGTTCCATATAGGGCCGATTAAAAGAAAGTACAAAAAAATTGATTATCACACAAGAACCAAAGCACAAAGGGCTATGTGTCATTTCAATATTTAAAAAAAAGAGAGAGAATCAAAGGCACCAGAAGGAAATATAACCAATTGATGTTGTCTGGTTTGTAACCTACTTCTAAGTCCATAACAGACCAATTGTACATTGCTAAGGTAGAAAACCTTCAGCTCAACTGTACATTGTATTCAAAAGTAGTCTTTGACACCCTAAAGAAATACTTAAATGCTTCTGCCTCATCACCAGGCATAGAGAGTATCGTGTAGGTTTGCATCAATCATATTCATAACAGACCAATTGTACATTGCTAAGGTAGATAATGACTTATTACATCTTATTATTTTACTTCCCCTCTCTCCTCTCTAATTATGTCAACATAAATATTCATCAAGAACTTGGTAGAAAAAGGGTAAATAAAATTGAAATAGCTAGACCAGTCCACCGACAAAAAACAGCAGCTCAACAAAGCAGTAAAATAATCATTATGAATATGTTATTACTTACCATCATGGTTACTCATCTAACATCTGAGGTGCTAATGGAGTTTGACAAGGGCTTGATGCAGTTTCCTCTAGTTCACCAACGACATCGGCCGGCCATAGAGCCACTTGGCCATGAAATCCTACGCTTCTTGGCCAGAAAGGATATTTGCTCCTCTTGCTCTCCAAGGACCTCATCCATAGAGCCACATGGCCATGACATCTTATACTTATTGGCTAGCAAGGATATTTGCTCCTCTTGCTCTCCAAGGACATCAACCATAGAGCCATATGGCCATGACATTTTATGCTTCTTGACTAGCAAGGATATTTGCTCCTTTTGTTCTCGAAGGACATCAGCCATAGAACTACTTGGCCATGAAATCTTACCTTTATTGCTTACCATAATGTTGTTATATATCAAACAGTATAGAAACAAATATGCAGGCAAAAATTCTGGTTAATATATGTTCAAAATTATCTCAGATGACTAGGGAAATCATACCAAGAAATTCAACATAACACGTTTACATGGAAAAACCCAATAAGTACATTTATCTAAACATTGATGTTGTGTTCAATTAAATACATAAAACATGTCATTGGAGGAGATAAAGAAACAAAGGAATTAGGAAAAATCATCTTGAGACTCTTCTCTCATTATTGGATGATCTACAACGCAAGTATCAATTGTTGTCTCGGGTACATTTTCCCTAAACCAACTAATATTTTCATCTTCATTAATTATAGCTTGATCAAACATAAGAGTTCTTAATTGACCCTCCAAGTTCATTTCCATACCACCATTCTCTAAATCCTCATATATATCAAACAAGTCTCTAGGGGTGGTGTTAGTAACAACATGCCAATTATCACTTGGGTCTTCTATATAATATACTTGCTTTACTTGAGTTGCAAACACAAAAGGATCATTTTCATAAATCAATTTTCCAAAATTTATGAGTATCAACCCAAAATAATCTTGTTTACTTTGATACCAATCACATTTGAACAACACAAACTTGGAGTGCCCATAGTCATCCAACTCAAGTATATCTTTCAGAACCCCATAGTGAGTAAAATTTTCTACTTCAGGATTTTCATCTTTCTCACTTCTAAACTTGATTGTAGACGAATTAGCCATAACTCCAGAATTTTGTGTTTTCCTTTCACATCCTTCAATGACAAACTTGTAGCCATTTACCACATAAGCAGAAAATCTTCTAGCTACAATATTTGGTCTTTTAGACAGCCATTTAACCTCCTCACTAACAACTACATTCTTAACATGATCTTCGAACCATTCATGAAATGTAAGATATTGATCTTGCCTTATTCCACTTTCTTGTTGAACCATGATAAGCATGAGTAGAAAGAAAATCTCCATGTTCTCTGCATAGAAAATAAAATATACATGAAAAAAATTGAAGTATGTAAAAAAAATACCATGTAAAGGATAAAATGAAATATAAATGTTGTCTTACTTGACATGTGACTTGGTGACCTCTCAATTAAAAAATATGTATCGGTGAGCTTGCTCCCACACAAGAGGTTCCAAACTTGTCATCACTCCATCCCCTACAAGACCATCTATGTTTCTTGGTAACTTATTGAACTTTGTTTGAACATCATTGTTCAAGTATCTTGAACAAAATTTCAAACACTCATCTGCTATATACCCTTCTGCAATGGAACCCTTCGAATGACTTTTATTACGTACATAATTCTTTAATTTAAAAAGAAACCTATAAGGATGAAAGAATATAATTTAGGAAAATAAGAATACAATTAAAAATAGTCATCTAGTAAGTGGATTTACCTTTCAATTGGATACATCCAGCGGTAATGGACAGGTCCGACAATTCTAGCTTCATATGCTAGATGTATTGATAAATGGACCATTAGAACAAAAAATGACAGAGGAAAAATCCTTTCTAATTCACAAAGAATCAAAGAAATTTCAGCATCTAAGAGTTTAAACTCTTCAACTTTGATTACTTTGGAACATAGAATTTTGAAGAATGAGCTAAGTTTGATTAGGACTCTTGCAACCTCTCTTGCTAAAACTTTTCATATTGCTATTCTTAGCAAATCTTGCATCAAGATATGAAAATCATGGCTCTTAAGCCCATGAACTTTATGTTGCTCAAGCTGAACACATCTAGAAATATTATAACCATAGTTTTCAGGAACCTTTACTCCTTTCAAAACACCACAAAAGATATCTTTTTCTTTTGATGAAATTGTAAAACGGGATGGTGGAAAAAATACCTTATTTGGCCCTATGTGTTGAGGATGAATTTCTTTCCTAATACCCATCTCTACCAAGTCAAGTCGGGCTTTGATATTATCCTTTGATTTCCCCTCTAGATTCAACAATGTTCCAACCATATTTTCACATACATTATTTTCTATATGCATTACATCAAGATTGTGACAATGCAAATTAGTCTCCCAATATGGCAACTCAAAGAATATGCTCTTTTTGGTTCAGGAATCACCATCATTTCTTTTCCTATTTGAGTCTTCCCGAACAAATTACTCTGATCACCCAATACTTCCAATATGTTAGACCTGTTAATGGCATAGGTGCTGCTCTCAATTCTTTTGTACCATCAAAACACTTTTTATCTTTTCTCCACCTATGTTTCAAGTCTAAAAATCTTCGATGACCCATATGACACATCTTTATACTATGCTTTAAGTACATGGAACATGTGTCATAGTTACATACAGGGTATGCCAATTTTCCACTTGTACGCCAACCTGATAACATCATATAAGCAGGTAAGTCACTTATAGTCCACAATAATGCAACATGTACTTGGAACAATTGCTTACTAGAAGCATCATAAGTTTTCAAACCCTTTCTCTCATAACTCCTTTAACTAATCTATTAGAGGTTCCGAATAGATGCCGATGCTGCTTTTAGGGGAGGAAGGACCGAGGATAAGTAAAGACAACATCAAGTAAGGTTGCTTCATACAGACCCATGGAGCTAAATTATATGTCATTAGAACTACCAACCAAATACTATATTTAATGCTCATTGTCTTATATGGATTAAATCCTTCACTTGCTAACCTAAGCCTCACATTTTGAGGTTCTCATGCAAAAGTAAGATGTAGAGAATCAAAGGTTTTCCATGCAAGTGAATCTGTTGGATGCCATAGTTTCCCATTTTGGTGCGACCTTCATCATGCCATTTCATTAAACTAGCAGTTTTTTATGACATGAATAGCTTCTGGATCCTTGGTGTTAAAGGAAAATACCTCAAAAATTTGGCTGAAATTGGAGGTGAGGCTACCTTACAAGAAACTTTTCTCCTAGAAGTTTGAAGATCTGTTTTCTTATATCTAGAAGCACCACACTTGGGGCATGCTTCTTTGTTCTCATACTCCTTTCGAAATAAGATGCAGTCATTGGGACATGCATGAATCTTTTCATAACTAAAACCTAAATCCTTGATGATAAACTTGCAATCTTTGAAAGAAGATGGTAAACAAGAGTTTTCAGGAAGCAACTCTCTTAGCAATTGTAACAGCATATTAAATGACACATTGCTCCAACCATAAAGATTCTTAATATGGAGCAAACGAACAATGACTGGCAACTTTGTGAAATTTTTACAACCAGGGTATACTTCTTGGCGGGCATCATGTACTAATTTGTAAAGCCGTTTCTGCATCAAGCTCTTCATTATACTCATCTGAGATGTCATCAAATGGTATTGGCATCATGAAGGTCTTCTTTAAGAGCCCATCTAAATCATCATGCATATTAAATTTATCATGTTCATCATCATTCATTTTTTTCAAGATCCACCTTCTCCATGAAAAAACCACTTCTTGTAACTTCTATTAAATCCATCACAAACTAAATGCTCATACACTTCTTCTCCATTACCCCAAAAACGATTATTACATTTCTTACAAGGACATAAAATTTGATCTCCCTGTGCCACACTATGAAATGAAAAATTGAGAAATTGTTTTGATCGATCCATCCAAGTATTAGATGATCTTGGTTCAAGCCTCCAACTCTTGTCCATGACTATTCTTTTATGAAAATGTCAAAACACCTAACAATAAAAACATTTTATTTTTAGGAACCAAAGATATATTTAACTCTACATTTAGTTCTACAATTTAATTAATGAAACTTATAATCAAGTTACCAGATAAAAAAACATAGATTTAATTGATTTGCAAGGGGGAAATAAACATTTTTAACAAGGACAATTACATCATTTTTCCTAAGTTACTGTTGAAATTCTGACAAGCGTACCAAAATCCAGCAGTATAATAGTAAGTAAAAGGGGTTTGTCGTATCCATAGGGAACGATTCAATTGTAAATCCTAGTGGTCACACTTATCAAGTAAGAGAAGATGGTTGTCGTTTGTGTAGATTGCAATAGTAAATAAATAATCGTAAATTGGGATGAAGTTGAGCAAATTACTAGAACTAGGATTGAATTTCATCTATCCCACCTCTCTTGTATTTGAAACTCAGTGATATTTATGAATATGAAATTATAATATCGAAGCATAAATAAAAATTATTTCATAAAAGGTTCCCACATATATGAAATACTCAGAAACAATTCATCCTGGTTCCCATAGTGACAAATTGCCCCGATTGAAGAACAGTTGTAAAAGCTATCAAGTCATCCCGGTTCCCACATTGACAACTTGAGTGTTTTCACCAATCAAAATTCAAGATCCCTATTCCTAGGCTCCCAAGAACTCGCATCTTGATTTTATAAAACCACTTTCCAGTGCGCCCCATAAAAAACCAAACCATAACTCCGGCACAAAGACGGAAGCTAAGCATTAAGAACAGAATAAAAACACCGATATTATAAAAACAAGGATTCATAAATAACAAAGAGAATTCAAATAAAATTGGGGATTGAATCGACTACATTCAATCCCATGGGAGAGTTTAGCTACTCATGGTAGCCATTACAAATCAATAGAGAAACAATCACACTTTTCTCTAGCTCCAGATCTGCTTCGCCGTCTCCTCCTTGATCTATGCAAAAGGTCCTTTAAATAGAACTTTAATTTGGAAAGCATGTTGAGATCTTGCTTTGATCTTTTGGAAATCAGAATCCCGTGCTCTTGCGCTTCAACCTGCGCTCAGCGCAGATAAAGCGCAGGAAACATAGAGGAATTTAATTATTGCGCTCCACTTGCGCTCAGCGCAGGCGGAGCGCAGATCTCCGTTCTTTCCTGATTTCCTCTTCTCTGATTTGACCTCTTGCTGATTTTATCTTTATTTGTTTCACTTTCCTGATTTCCTTCTTTTTAGCTTGATCTCTTGCTGATCTTATCCTTATTTGCTACTATCTTGTTACTCCATTTAAAACTTTCCTTTTAATCTGCAAAATCAGCAGATTTCTTATCAAAATAACATCAAATTCAAATTTGAATTAAATAATCACAAGATCTGTATTTCAAACTAAAAAGAGATAAATTGGGGAATAAATCTAACATTTTGCCCTTGATAAGTGTTGTAATTATAGAAATTTATCATTAATTTAGCACTTATTAGTTACATAGGGCTATAGAAGAGGAATTAATCACCGCATGGAATTGAATCACCTCGTAAATTCAAAATAATTTCACAAAAAGTACAAAAACAATTCCATTGCGTAATCCCACACCAAAAACAATATTGCTAGAAAACAAACTCATAACACTATAACAGATTTATTATTAAGGGTTAAGAATTGAAGTAAATCAAAGAGAGAAAAAGGGGAAGAAATATTTACAATAAGAAACTACTCTCAATAAACAGTATGAGAATGAAATCTCACCTAGATGGTTGGTAGGCCATCCTAGATGGCTGTAAGATAAGTCAGCCTAGATGACCGTAAGATAAGTTAGCCTAGGTGGCTGATACGTAGGCCACCCGAGATGACTGTAAGATAAGCCAACCTAGATGGCTGGTAGGCCAACCTGGATGGCTGATAGGCCAGCCTAGATAGTTAATAGACCAGCCGAGATGGCTATAAGATAATCCAACCTAGATAGCTGTAAGATAAGCCAGCCTAGATGACTGGTATGCCGCTAGACCAGTCGAGCTAGTTTTGAGTTAACCTACAGAACAATTATATATATATATATATATATATATATATATATATAGAGAGAGAGAGAGAGAGAGTCAGGATCCGTCGACACCATATGTCAATCTTTAAGAGTCACACCTTTTAATATTTTTTTGTAAAATGATGACTAATCCAACCGTTGAATTAAAAGTTCTTATAAAGTAGATCAAACTTATAAAATTTCATAAAAATCGAAAAATAATTAATATTTCATTAAACTAATTTATTTTAATGTACAATATGTTTTTAAAATATAAGTAAAAGTCTACTATTAGATAACATACTTACAAATGTCTAAATTATCTGAAATTTGATATACATGACCATGAAGATATTATAATGTGATTCAACAGTTAGATTAGTGTCAACGGATCTTGACTCATATACATATACATACACACATATATATACACTCTTTACTAAATTGTAGCTGGCTGTTGTTATACTTGAAAAGTTAAAAAATAAATAAATTAATAAATGTGCATTTTATAAGTTATTACTTGCACTAATTAATTACTTCAATAAATAACTATATAAATAAAAGTATTTTCTTATTAAAAGAGACACAAATTAAAAGCATCGTGTCGAAATTTTAAGTCAAATATTCTTTTTTAAATTAAACTACGCAACTTATTTCTATTCAAATATATTAATTTAAGCACAAACAATCATTTTAAATTAAATAATCTAAATATAAATAATTGGTACAAATTGGTCTTTTTGGAGTGTGGGAAATCATCAACATATATTTTAACTACAATAGAATTAAAAAAGTGTACTTAGTTTTAAAATTGAAAGCCCCTTTTCATAAAATTGTCCATAAGAACACCAAATATATATATATATAGATATATAATTTTTTTTTGTTCACTTCAATTGACGTGGAGGTGATGATCGATTTCCTCTCTTGGTTATTGTTGTATAATTAGCTTTAGATGGCAGAGGAAACGAATTCCAAGGGCATAATTAAGTCTAGTATTTGCAAAAATATGTTGATTGATTAATTAGGGATGAAATAAAATGATAAGTGAGGGGGCGCTCCCGCTCTAGCCCACTACAAATTACACCTAAATTCCTGCCCCTTCCCCCTAAATTAGGAGGATCGAGATGAAATGGTTTCAAATTTTTAATTTTTACTAAATACAATAATTGTCCATTATTTCTCATCGCCCAAATAAAACATTGGTAAGTCTATAAGGAAATTTGTATCAAAATAAAACCATTGATTTTATGAGACTACTTCTTGTCATGTACTAGTCAGGTAATCTTTGGCTTTTTAACCAAAAAAGGACAATAAATTAAATATTAAAAATACCAAAATAATGTAATAAAAAAATAATTTATCCCGATGGGGTGTGTACACGTTGAAAAGGGAACGGTGCGAAAGCGCAAAATCAAATAGCACCACCTGCAAATCACAATGCCACAGTGAATATGCTATCCCGTAATGTGCTATATATACTTGTGCAATATATATATATAACTTGTCACAAGACGTCATATGAATTGGCGCATCCAATGCATCATAAGTTCATAACATTAGCTCCATTAATAAATACAATTATATTAACTATATATTATAAAAATACATTTATTATTTTATATTATTAATTATATTAACTATATTTTAAAAAAATTGTCTCAATTTGCGAAAGTATTGGGCCCATGCACCCACTTTTACAACTTCTTAGCTATTTTTTCGCACAACCAATTACAACTCCCTGTTTTCTCTCACACTTCTTTCTTCTATATGATATACTTCTATCCAGCCTAATCACTAATCATAGCGTTAATAAATCGACATCATTAATGAAAATGATGATGATTTAATAACATTAAGAATTAAATTAACATTCATTAGAAACAGGACGTGAAAATATAGAGGGTTTTATTTTCTTTCTAAAAATAATTGTATATTCTTTATTTAGTTTGTCACTTTTTATCCTAAACTTACCAGTAAGGGGAAATATCACATGTACATGATATTCTCATACTCACATTTACACTTCATTTCATCTCATTTTTCTATTATGTTTTTTTTTATCACATAAATTATCATATTTTTTTATTTCATTTTTCTTTCTATTTCTCTATTCTCTATACTCTCACACCCCATAAATATGAGGTGTCAGTGTGAAACTATCATTGCCCATGTCATATAAATTTATTGAGAAATTTAGAACCACTTGTCACAAACAAATAATTATTTAATGCAACTTAGGTGCATATTTAAAACTCTAACCGTATGTATGTAATTCATATGTTAAAAAACTTATGTGCTCTGCATAAACTTCTAATTTGGTTGTCAAAAGATTTTCAAAATATCATTTTGGCCTTTGACATTAAATTAACCTTTAAATAATTTTAATCAATAATTACACGACATCAACTTGATCTTAATAAATATTAACTTTTACTAGCTATTTTAATATTAGAAAATAATCATGCATGTAAAGATCAAATTAAACTTTAGTAAAAAAATCAAGAGTAAACTGTCACTTTCGTCCCTGACTTTGTACGTGTCTTTCACTTTAGTCCCTGAGATTTTGAAAACCATCTCGTAATCCCTGACTTTGACGTCCGTCTTTCACTTAGGTCCCAAACCCGAAAGTCTGTTCATTCCTTGATGAGCTGGCACTGAGTAGGGACCAAAGTGAACGATTTTGACAACTTCCCCAAAACAATCCCAGTTTCTTCCCCATGTGAACTGGTGCTTTGAACTACTGAATTCACATATGGAAGTCATGATATTACCCAGTTTTTTATCTTGATAACAACCTCTAACTCTCCAGCTCTGTACATTGCACTAATGGAAGTAGCCAAACCAATTTGAACTTTCATCTGAGGTACATCCAAGATGGATGACAAAGAAAAAGGTCATGTGCTCTCTTATCACAATGAAAAATTGGCTATTGCTTTTGGAGTTCTTGCTACTCCACCCGGCACAACACTGAGATTGGCCACTAATCTCCGTATATGTGTTGATTGCCACAATTTTCTGAAACTTTTTTCTGGGGTTTACAACCTTTATGTAGTTCTTAGGGACCATAATCGGTTTCACCACTTCCGGGAAGGGCACTGCTCCTATTGCGACAATTGGTAGGTATATCTTGGGCTGGTGATAAATGTTTCAAAGCATCAAGGGTCAGTGAAATGATTGTCAAGAGCCACTACAAAAGGAAACTAGCTACTACCGCGTGCTGGTTTATTGACGAACAAAATTTTGTCCTTGATGAATAATAGCTTAATTGAAATGCAGCCATACATATAACTACTGAGGAGGTTTTAACTGCATTTCAAGTTGGTGTTGAAGGCTAGCTCACCATTGCCTTTATTCAAGGTTGTTTTGTCGCATACAAAGCACCAAGGCCTGACTGCAAAACATCATTAATAGGGTTCATTAAGAATTGAAGATCTTTAAGCTTGCCGTGTGAGAAAGCTAGTTAACATATTTTGAGAAATTTTGCTTATATTCAAGGAGGTTTATTTTTTGGATTACTACAAAAAAATTCATTTTTTGTTTTAACATTTAATTATAAAAGTATCACTTTATTTTCACATAGTTTCCTGGTTTCAAAAATTTATATAGATAGAAATGAAAAGCAAAGTGAAATTTTTTGGTTAAAAGCATGGAGAGTTAGAGGATGTTATCAAGATAAAAAATTGGGTAATACTATGGCTTCTATATGTGAATTTGGTAGTTCAAAGCACCCGTTCACAGGGAAAGAAACTGGGATTATTTTGGGGAAATTGTCAAAAATCGTCACTTTGGTACCTACTCAGTGCCAATCAAGGAATTAATAGACGTTTGGGTTTGGGACCTAAGTGAAAGACAGACGTCAAAGTCAGGGACTACGGGGGGTTTTCAAAATCTCAAGTGAAAGACGCGTACAAAGTGAGGGACGAAAGTGATAGTTTACTTAAAAAAAAATCAAATTAACATTTCAAAAATTTTATTCGAGAAACAAAACATATACCTTACAGTAATAGGTTATAGTATCCTGTCAATAACGTTACATATATAAATATATATAATAATTCTCAAGGAGGTCTTTATCAACCACCGTAAGCATTTTGTTTCTTTTCTTCTTTTCTAATCGTGATAAATGGAGCTGAAAGCACTATTGATCATGCGTATAATGACGTCATTAGAAATAATGCCCATTTCCCTATCCTTGAAATGATTGGTTGGTGCATTTTTAGCCCAAAACTAAAATGATTGGCTTGCTCTTTTGTCTTCCTGTGAAAGGAGAATTTGAAAGCTCTACGTAATCAATGGCATTATTCGTGATCTATAGTAATTGGAACATAAGAATTTTTTGTCGTTTGCTAAATGGAATCATTTTTAAAATTCCTTCGTCTTCGTGTTCCCAATAGTCACAAGAAACCTAATTTGGATTATTCACTCATTTTTCCTTATATTCTTATTTTGAGCTAATCCTTATCAAATTTTTTAGAGCTTAAATGACCGCTCTATGAATAATTAAAGGGCAATACAATATACAATGCGTACCCGTGAGAATAATAGTATTACACTATTACTTAATGAAGGAATTAAAAGCCCTTGCTGGCTATGTAGCTTTTGGCCTTTTTCTAGGTATATATATTGTTCAACCATTGTAGGGATATACACTCACTAAATTACTACATATACGTAGCTATATATATGTTTTTAATTTGCATCTTTAGGGTTATTAATTACACAAATTAACCTAGCTGCACACTAGTCAACGCTCACAAGGTCGAGCAAACATGCTTTCCGATCCCTCTCAAACCCCCAATTAATTAATAATTAGTAATCTATTAATTAAAATGTAGCAAACAAAGAGTCGTGTTCTCATTCTTTATAAGCTAGCTGTTAATTAAAAGTTTGTACTAGTTGATTCACTTAAAAAATATATTTAATTATGAACTAATTAAGTTCATATGCGAAGGGCATGCATGCTGATGAATACATTCACGCCTAAACTGCGTGCCGCATGCGCCGTACCCGTACGTGACGTGTAGCTATATAAATTACGAACTCGATGCTATGATAAAATTAATTAATTAATTAAAAAGAGTAGTCTTATAATTTATTTTATATCTTCTTTAGAGGTATGTTAGTGCTGTAAGCCTTAATTAAATTACATGTGGTTACTATAGACTGGATTCTATGATATATGAAATTGGTCTTGTATGAAAAAATAATAATAGTAACACGACCCAACGAAAAGTAGGTATAATTACATTAAGCAAAGACCCGCTAATCTTTATTTTGCCTTTTGGAGAAGAAAAAAAAGTAAGGTTTCATTTTTTAATTCACTTTATCTTCCACTATCTTGCATGTCTTTCTACTGAGATGAGGAAATAATCCACCGAATTATCCCAGCCAAGAACAATATATATTTCCTTCCCTATTCTTTATTTTCTTTTTAGGGGTAGCTAGGGAACCATCCAAAATGTGTGTACTTATAACATTTAAGGAAAGAGCGATACCTCTATGAATTTAGTTTTTTTATATATATTCTTAGTTTAAAACTTTTTTTCATGCGTCGTGTAACCATGTAGTGTTGTTGGGTCTATCTATGGTGGAGCATGGTTCACATGGTCCAAAATGTAAAAATATAATAATTTAAATCCCTAATCACTAAATTCAATGTCCATTTTTATTAATGATTGATATTAAAATAGTTTCAATGTCCATTCACTATATATATGTATTTTAGTAGATGGTGTGATACCTGTGTTAAGTGTTAATGAATTGAAGGATTATATATGAAAGTCTATAAATCCATTTCTTAAATGTGCATTTCACCAACTTAGTTAATGTTAGCATGACCCTCAACCGAAGGCATTGTATCAATATATAAATAAGAAAATAAAAAGTAATTAAAGTTCTGGACCTAGCAATGGACCTCTCATAAAAGTGTTGGCATTAATAGGAGTGGTTAATGAAGAAGAAAGATGATAAAAGAGATAGCGCTGTCTAAGCAAATGCTCCATTATTCACAAGGACCACAAATGAATTATGAAGAAGTTGAATTGTATCAAATACGTTCTCAAGAAATCCTTGAGCTAGTTCTGCACCAAGGCAGTAATTCTGATATAGTTAATTAAATTACTTCTTGAGATTAATTTACTAACAATCTGTATTTATCGTTAAAATGTAGTTAATTTACTTCATTAATTGTCTATTTTACCATGACTTATTATTGTAATAAACCATTTGATGACTTCAGCATCAGAATTGGATGTCCGTGGCTGGTGGCTCTTAAGAAACAAAATAAAATCGGAGCTTATTTGTCTCTTTTATTGTTCTTTCTTCTTATTTTTAAATACATTAAAAATATTTGTGGTTAAGAGTCCAACTGCATATCACATTTAAATTGACAAAAAATAAAACAAAATAAAAGGAAATGGGCCCTTGAGTAGAAAAATATATACTACACTACAAAATTTGAAAGAAAGATAAGGAGAGGTTTTATTATCTTGGCATCTTTTATGTGGGACTTAGTGAAACCAAGTTATTCAAAATCATAAAAAGATTATCTCAAGAAAATACAATGTTTTTATGCATTTGGACTATGGATGCATTATTAAATATTGGTCCTAGTGCAAGATTCCCACTTTCTTAGCAAGATTAGGAGATGGCCCCCATCCCATTAAAGTCTCTTCAATGTCATAGGTTGCTTCAAGTGGTTGAAATGTGTACTGCAATTTATATGTAAGGTCCTAACATATTTGTACTTCGGATGTAATTTCTTCTGGTTAATTCACTTTACTTTGAATGGCAGCAACCTCCACCAATATCAATTTAACTTCCAATTGTCAAAAGTCGTATATTTTTCTGTTAGCATGACGTTATCAACAGTCAATACTCAACACCAAATCCAAATGCATGTGATTTTCAACTGTTAATTAGATTTGAGGGAAGAAAAAAAAAGTAACTGCATTGTTAGGTTAGTTAACAATTCCACATATAAAAATTCTGTAACATGTGTACCCAAAAGGAATAAATAAAAAGATCCCTCACATAAGACAAATAAGTAAGCGCCTTTCCACATCCCTGTGGCTATTCAGGATTGAGATACTTTACAATTTTATTTTTTAAAAAACTACATATACTTAACAATTATCGGAGTCATTAAAAAAAACTAATTTTACCAACTATTTGTTATAAGTGTATATATTTATAAGTTAGTCCACCGTGATATATATATTAATTTAACCACACAAAAAATATGTGTGGTTAAATTAAAAAAAAAACTCATTTTCATGTTTATATAGTAAAGATAAAATTTTATTTACAATTTTGAACCGTTGGATCACAAGATACAAGCTCTACACAAGATCTCTAACCCGCAATTTGGAACCAAACAATAGGCTCAAACAGTTAACACCGTAAACAAATTTTTTATAAGATTTGCAGATTTTATTCAAGTATAACTCGAAATATTTTATACTGATAAAAAAAATAAACAGTACAAAGAACAATTCAGGAGAGTTCTTTTTAGTAAAATCTGGACAGGATTCTCCAGCCAGCAGGCCATTCTCTATCTAAGCACCAACCTAAATAATATCCGATCATATCAAAATTCTACCATATCATAAAATTTCTCTATATTAATTAACTAATAATAATACGGAATCTCTCCCTCGATTCATATTATATACTTCATCAGTCTTTTTTTTATTTACAAATTACAGCATGTATCGCGTCCCGCGTGTAAGTGTACACTCAAAAACACAGCTTCTCGGATGAATCATCGATCACATGATGGAACAAGCATTGGGGTTCTCATCACTAAACATCTGCGGAGGAGGAGCGTTATGGTGCATATAAAACGGTACAGGCGGCTGCACAGGATAACCATGGTTCATGTACCCGTACCCTGGCTCCACGTAATGATTAGCGAACCCAGGGTGAACCTCCAAAGCGTGACTGGTTTGACCGGGAAAGTTTCCATCGAACCAATACATGGGAGGTGGTGGTGGGTACTGAAACTCCATTTTGTTAACCTCCACCTTCGCCGCCGCACCTTCCTCTTTCTTCTCACCACCGCCTTCCTTGTTCTCTTTCTCTTTCTTCTCTCCCCCGCCATCTTTCTCTTTCTTATCGTCATCTTTCTTAGGTGGGACCACATCCACGTTTCGCTTAAGCTTCTCCTTCAGGTACGCTACCAGCTCCTTTACGTCCATAATTCCCTTCACCGTCACCAAGTCCTTGTCTCCGTCAAGGCTCACCGATTCCACACCTGCGCACCGCAAAACTCAACCGTCACTTCTATAATTAATTAATAAAAAATAATAAAATATATTGATTTGTTTTTAATATAATTATTAATTATTAATTAGGTGATTTAGGTCAACTCTCTCTCACCTTTGAATTTGAGAATGATTCTTCGAATTTTCGTAATGCAACCGTCACAGTGCAATCTGATCTTCAAAACCACCGTGCTCTGAAATAAATTAATACAAAAGTCGGTTAGTGAAATTCAGCTAAATAAATTCAGCTAAATTAATTATATTAATTAGTAATTACCTCTTTAGGCTTATTTTCTTCTGGCTTTTTCTCTTCGGGTTTCTTCTCCGGCGGTTTCTCAGCGGCGGCGGCGTCTTCCTTTTTGGGCTGAGGGGAGATAATATCAACCTTCTTCTTGGTTTTCTCGGCCAGCTTATCACGCAGTTTGCCGGCGTCCATTTTACCGGTAACTGTCACTTTGTTAGCCGACAGATCTGCCTTAACGGTTTCCACACCTGCATATATATCCGCAATTCGTTATTATTTTCTCAATTTCTATAAAAAAAAAAGAAATTTCTCCTAATTTGAATGAGAATGAAGAATAGAGTGGATAATTAGTTAATTACCCTCGAAATGACGAACGGTTCGTTTTATCTTCTTGACGCATCCCTCGCAATGCAAGTCGAGCTTGTAAACGACAGGAGCGGGTCCGTTGTCTTTCTTCTCGGTTTCATTCTTTGGCTGCTCCTTTTGCTGTATCATAAAACGACATGAATTAAAGAAACGAATTAGTCAGACAAAAAAGGAATTCTGGGAATCTTGAATATACTATACTGGAAAGGATTACAGTGGTTGAGTAAGGGGGGAACATATGGAATTAAAACTACTAACCTCTCCCATTTGTGTTTGCCTAATAGGATATGATGAATACTCTTGTGGTGTTTTGGTAGCTAAGATAAGATTTTGGTGCTTTGTTTGAAGAGTGGAAAATGAGGCAAGGGAGAGTAATATATATAACGAATGGAGAGTCTAGTGGCTAGCGGTGGGTGGGATAATGGATTGGTTGAGTCAGAGGTGGATGGGTTTGGAGCATGTGTTATGTATGTATATGCATAATGATGTGGCATGGATGAATGATGATGCTTGAGGCCATCCAAGGGTGGAAAGTATAATAAATAAATTAAATAATTATATGAATAGTGGCATGTGTATGTAAAGGTTTTTGTGTGTTGCCGCCGAGTAGGACTTACTCTTTGGTGAGAAATGACGACATTGTGACCCTTCTCATCATCTAATTTTGACTGGACTCTCACTTACCATCGCATTTAATTAGCAACTGTTTTTAATTTGAGTAATATTATTCATACAATAAATTTATACAACTAATTCATATAATATACTTTTTTTTCTTTATCTCTCTCCATCATATCACTTATCATATCACCTATCACATCTCATACTTCTTTATTTTATCTCTATCTCTCTCCATGTTGTATAAAAACATTTCTCTTTTAATTAATACTCAAATGAATGAGTTTTTATAAGGTGAAATATGTTTTTTTTCATATATAAAATTGATAAATTTTCATTTTAGTTTCTAATAGTAAAAATTTATTTATTTTTAATTTTTATATTTAATAAAAATAATGTGATTTTAGTCCCTCATTAGAACTAAAAGTATGTGATAATGAAAAAATTTGAAAAGATAAAAATAAATAAAATTTAAAAACAGACTAATTTATGGGAATAAAAAAATACACTTTTAACTCTATTGGTAATAATTCATTAAAAAGTTTATTTAGGAGAGAATGATATTAATTGATCCAAAAAAATAAATCACTTTTGCAATATCAATACGTTAAGATATATTATCACATATTTTTAAAGTATGAGATAATATTACAATGTTTCTTAATTATATAATGTTTTTATAGGTTATTGCATGCGCTACAAATTATACAAAGCAAATCACGGAAGCACACAGACATAAAACACTACTAGATAAAATAAGGAATAGTCATTGAAGAGAAACATTAATTTAACACGAAATCTTATCAAGCTTATTACTAATCACTTTGTTTGGTATTGCATTAATAAATATGGTTTATCTTTTCCTCTTTGAATTGTTTTAAAGTAAAACAATCCCTAAAGATAGTAAACGTATATATTTGATAATTCTTTAAGTTTAATAAATTGACATTGTATAGCATATTTTAAATTAAATGAAGCTTACATACCTTCGTGTTTATTTTAAAAATATATGTATTCACTTATTGTTACAAGACTTTTTTCCCATAAGTGTATATCGAAGATCATGTACAGGTAAATTAATTAAATTGAAGGGAACGGTTCTCCGATATATATAAGACGTACAACACATATTCCACGAGAACTAAAACAAATTGATTATAATAAAATTAATAAAAAATAATATAATAAATTCAATAAATGTATAATTTTACCAAACACTTTATAAGTTTGTATTTAGCTTTTAACTAAACTTTTCAACTTTTACCCCCCTAAAATATAGTCAAGATTTGATTTTAGTCTCTATAATTTAAAATTGGTGATCTTAGTCTTTCAAAAATTGAAAATATATAAATTTGGACGTTCTCATTGCACATGTATAGTTTTGTTATAGATTTTGCTATATATTATAGCTAGATTTTTTATCGATAAGGATTAAAAAGGAGTATTTTCACTTTTTGAGACCGGGAATAAAATTAAATCACAATTATATTTTAGTGACTAAACACATATTTAACCCATTTTTTTTATTATATTTGAGAAATGAGGGAGTACGTTCCTGCAGGTGCTATATCGTACTCCTACTAATCCAAACAAAAGTTATGAAAGTAATCCCACTTGTTGTTGTGGTGCTCCCTAGGGCTGTTCAAACGAACCAAAGAACCAAATTGTACTGAAAAATCGTACCGAACCCTTCCATTATATATCGAACTATTGCTCTGTCAATTTAAGTTCAAATTTCTTTTACAAGATAGTTTAAAATCGAGCTACAAGCCCAATTCAGTTCGGTAAACTGAAGTCCAATATGAACCTATAGTCAAATGAACATACTGAACCGAGAGAATCATATTTCATCAAGAATTGAAGAAGCAGAGGAATCGAAGTAATTAAGATGAGAATACAAGTGTCAAATCCTTCTTTTTGCTGGTGACAAGTTTAAGCAACTCAAGAGAAGAAAGTCCAAATAAGACAAGCTTGCCAATGCTCTTTGAAATGCCTTCCAATTGCATCTAAATAATTGGAAGCAATTTCAAAATGTGTGTTCTTGGGGGGCATTTACTCATCTCAGGCATGCGATTTATTTGCCTCATATTGTGCTCAGTCCGATGCATAGTCCTTTTTTTCCACTAGCAAAACGGCTCAAGATTGTTTGGCATGCAGATGTTCACGAGAACATGTTGGGGCTTATATGCATGTTCACGAGAACAGGTTCAACAACAACCAATAACATTTCAATACAAAACCAATTCAACACACAACAAACATAATAATAAAACTATTTGTTATAAAATTGTAAAGAGGTATAAAAGTAAACTAACTTTACTTCCCCCCCTTCTCTTGTGAACCGAATATGTGAGGAGTCATTTTTGTTTCCCTCTCTCCTCCCCTCTTTGAACCAAACAAATAAAAGGTCACCTCCCCTCCCTTTTCCTCTCCTTCATTAAAATCTCTCCCCCTCCTTTAAACCAAACTCATCATTAATCACGATTATTTCTCAATTCATAGATCATTTTGTAAGTACACCATTTTGCATGCATTATGCATTTGGCGTATTGAGAATTTAAGTTCGAGTAGACGTGGATAAAAAATTATTTAAAAAAACTAAAATCAAGGTAAAGATTATATATAATAGGAATAATATATATATACATTTTAAATTTTTTATTAAATAAAGTGTCTAATTCATTTAAAGTGTGTTTGGTAAAGCATTTCAACTATATGAAAATTGAAATTCGTAGCTGAAATTATTTCATCGGTGTTTAGTAAGGTAGTTTTTTTAGGTACCTATAGCTTTTCTTGAGAAGTTACTTAAGGTAGCTTTTTTAAAAAAAAAAAATCCTTTTCCGCTATTACTTGAAAATTATTACAAGTTTAACTCTCAACAACATACACTCATCCTTATTTAATAATTAGAGTGTATTTGTTAAAACTAGTTGAAAGCTAAAAAAAACTAGCTGAAGTGGTAAAATAATATATAGAGACATCATTATGAAAAAATGATGAGTGAGAGTTGTTGAGGGATAAAGATTTAATAAATTTTTAGGTAGTAGCATGAAAAATGAAGTTTAAAAAAAAAACATCTCAGTAACTTCTCAAGAAAAACTAGTAGCTACCTAAAATAAATACCTTACCAAATACTGATAAAATGATTTAAGCTACTAATTTCAGTTTTAATGTAGCTGACATGTCTTACCAAACACACTCTTAATGATGTCTGTCATTTTACCATTTTTAGATAGTTTTATCAAACACTTTTGATCAAATCAGTTAGCTTTTCAGCTGATTTTACTAAACTCACTCTTATAATAAATAGTCTAACATGTTCCATAATCATATATGTCGTCTCAACTGTGTTTCGTAAAACTAGCTAAAAATGGTAAAATGACATATAAGGAGATCATTAATTATTAAATAGTGATAAGTGAGGTTGTTGAGAGATGGACTTGTAACAAATTTTTAGCTAATAGCTGAAAATTTTATTAATTTTTAAAAACTATTGCCTCAAATAGCTTCTCAATAAAAGTTAATACAACTGTTCTCAGTAAAGTCTGATTGGTCGACTCCCGAACCGAGTATCTGTCCGCTCCGAGAATCTCCCTATGCCTTTACTCTCAAGATGGGAACTGGGGGCTGATTACCCCCTCCATGTCTTTTTAACCTCTGCCTTCTTAACCGCCCTTCCTCTGCACGTCTACTGCCCCACTAACCCCTATTCTCTCTTTTCTCTCTCCTCTGGTAACCGTCTGACTAAAGGGGGTGTAGACCTCTTATACTAAAGGGGGGGTGTAGGCCTATCTTTTTGGGCTTGTGTGGTCAGCACTAAGACCTAAAGGAATCACTACCTATTGGTATTCTCAGGTTATCATGTGTCATTGTGCGATCCTAGTCGGCCCAAATACTTGGGGAGTACACAGCCCCACGAGCCTAAGCCTACTCGTAGAGTAGTGTGTAAGGTGTGAATAATAAGGTAAATCGACTAAGTAAATTAATTAGGGGAGTACACAGCCCCACGAGCCTGAGCCTACTCGTAGAGTAGTGCGTAAGGCGTAAAGATCAATATAGGCCGACCAAGTTGTTCGTAAACAGGTTACCTTTGATCTTCTGTACAGGTAGGTTATGTTCTGGTTTGAAAAGGCAGGGAACCCATACGTTTCATTTTTATCTTCTCTTAAATCAAAGCCACGCGCCCCAACCTGACAATTAATTGTCATCATTACATGTGCGTTGAAAAGATGCGAGCTGAAAAGGTGCGGCGTTTGGCAGGAAACGACACATGGCACTTAGGGGCGCTCCCTGCATCCAACGACTACAATTAAGCGACGTTTTCTTGGAAACGTTCTTCCCATCCAACGGCTGCAACGAGACGACGCTTGGTTCTCGAACGGTAGCGATTTACCAACACATCGTTTCATCTTAACAGCTTAAATATGCTAGCATTTCTCCTTCCAGGACATTGCCTCTACATTTTCGCATTCAACAGTCTGAACCATCCATCTTGTTCCTTCTCCAAGAAATTTTCTCACTTTTCTCTGTGTTCTCTTCAGTGCTTCCATCCTTAAGCTTCCCTTTCCTCCTCATTCGCGGTGTTTTGTCTGCATTTCCTCCTTAGACAGGTATTTCCTCTTCATTACTCAAATCTCTCTTGCCTGATTGTTCTTTATTAAGCTTTTGGTGAGGTTTATCTGATTCGAGTTCCCCCTCCCTTTTATTTAAAATTTCCGACCTGCTTCATTGTATTCTTTCATCATGTCTGAGAGTGATTTTAGTGATTCCCAAAATCCGTCTAAGTCTGATTCGTTATTATCTGAGGCCAGTAGCAGTGCTACTGAAACAGATTCTCTTTTTGATAATAGTGCTTCTGAAAGCTCCATAAGTTCTCGGCCGCCCCAAAACATTGTTGTTCCTGATGGGACACCTAGGGTTGAGATCCCTATTATTGACCTGAGTGAAGAGGGATCACCTACTCTGAATGATGATAACCCCCCAGAACCTGAGAATCCCGACTTAGACCCAAAACTAGATGTAGGTCGGAATGTTCCCAAAACTTATCAAAACTTTACGAGCGAAGTCACTCGTTTTTCCTCTAAGTATACTAATTTGTCTAGTATCGCTATCTTTCGCAGGAATAACGTAATTATTGATTTTAATTTAAATGACTCCATTCTGATTGAGCCTTGTGTCGAGAATGAGAAGGTGTGTGATTCGTATGTAGACGGCGATTCCACTCCACTCTATACCTATATGTACGACACCTTTTTCACCAAACTCAATCTCCGACTACCCTTTTCCGATTTTGAAAAAAGTCTTCAAAGCCTTCTTAACATTCCTCCTTCTCAACTTCACCCCAATAGTTGGGCCTTTGACTGGGCTTATCAAATTATATGTCAACATCATTCATTAATTTTGAACTTAGAAAAATTCTTCTCTTTGGGTTGGGTTCCATTTAACAATATTCCCTGTCAGCACCAATTTCGTCCGGGAGTTCATTTCTCCTTTTTTTTTTCAAGGAGGGGTTAATTAATTAGTTAATTGGTTAATTATTGAAATAATTAATAATTAATTAATTAATTAATAATTAATTAATTTAGATTTTGCCCCAAAACAAAATTCATTTGGGCCAGTGGGCCTTCCTTTTTTCCTTTTCCTTTTTCTATTCCTTTTTCTTTCTCCTTTACCTTGGGCCTGAATTTTTTTTTCTTTTTTTTTCTTTTTTCTTTTTTTTTCTTTTTTCTCTCTTTTCTTTTTTTCTTCTTTCCTTTTTTTTTCTCTTCCCCCCCCTTTTTTTTACTTTTTCCTGTCTTTCTTCTTTTATGCCTTACCCATGGTTAGAGTCATCTATTTTCATAAATCAGATGAGATGCCAAAAAAACAACAAAAGATTAAATGAATAAAAATGCAAAAATGATGAATATAAATAAAAGTTGCGTGTGAGGAGGAATTCGGCGGCAGTTCAGAGCAAGTGGCTACTCACAGCGGCTCAAATCCATCATGGCATGGGTGGTGGAAATGACAGAGGCGGTCTCTCACTTTATATATACTGGAAAGAAAGAGAGGGGAAGGGGTTGGAGAAAGGATTTTCGAGAGGAAAAAATAGCTTCTGAAAGAGAAAAAAGAGATTGTTGTGGTCCTTTTCTTCCTTTCTGTAAAGAGTGTGTTAAAAATTTGGAAACAGAGTATCACCAAGAAAAGGGAAGTACATCTACACTGGGATATCGTAAGTGGGATGAGCGATTTCTGGTAAATTTCTTCACCTTATAATTCATTTAGAATATGCCTCAAGCCTAGTTGGTTGAATCTATGCTATGAATTAGAAAGGGCTATATGATTCTAAATGATAGTCAAATCCATAAATGATATCCATGTTCAATCTCAGGCTTGCACACACCACACCCAACAGTCATGTTTCAGCCATTTTAAATTCCCATATGTGTATCCATGACATATTTGATTATGTGCAAAGCCAGTGTCATGTTTTGGAAGAAATTAAAATTAAACTGGTTCAATAAAATGTGAAATTTTCATACTAACAGTCCTTTCTGGGTAGTAAAATTTTACAAAGACATTAGAGACAATCCAAGATCATTTTACAGTATATTTCAGAACCTATAAAATAGAAAGGGGGCAGTCTAAAGAAAAATAAAAGACAAATCAGCATCAAAGTGGTACAGAAAAAACACAATGAGGGAATCCCCATGGCCTCCCGAGTGCGGCTGAATTCCGCCGCAGCTCCCCACCGTCGTCCGGAACGGCCGTGAACCACCTCCCTTTCCCCTCGCGCTGCCGCCGCGCGGCCGTGAACCACCGTCCTCCCTTCGTTCCAACCTCGTCACCGCTATATGCGGCTCCCCCCCTCTTGCCCGCGCGCTGTCGCGCACCACCACCGCGGCCAAACGGCCGCCGCTGTATACACCGCTCCCTTTCTTCCTTACCCCTCTTCCCTTTTTTCAAAAAACCTAAAGCAAGAGATTTGAAGGAAGACAGAGAGATTGAGAGGTTGAGGGAAGATTGAGTGAGTGAACGTGGGAAAGAGAGTGAGTGTGTGAGATTGAGTGGAATTGAGATTGGGAAAGAGACAGTGAGGATTTGAGAGGAGAATGAGGGAATTTGAGGGAAAGTAGAGAAAGTGAAAATTAGGGAGATTGAGAAGGGTGGGGGACGGTTGGTTTGGGTGAGAGAATGTGAGGTTTGAGTTTGGGTGAGAGAATGTGAGGTTTGAGTGTGAATGAGAGGTTCTGACCGTTCCTTTTCTTTTTTTCCTCTCTTTGTTTTCTTTTCTTTTTTTCTTTCTTTATTTTTCATTTATTTGCTGCATTTTATTTTATTTTATTTTATTTTTTTACACATGTCTTCTATACTATCTATACTATTTCTGCTGCTATGGGGGCCGATGATGCAACCTGAGGCCCAATTTTATTTCATTGTGTGTATTTTTTATTCATCTTCTGTGTTTGTTTATTTTATTTTATAATTTCTTTTTGACCCACCATCTTGTATTTTGTAGATATTTATTCCTCTTTATTTTACTTGTAAATGTAAATATTTGTTTAATGTGCATTTTAATTACTTAGTATTGTAAATAGTCATTTGTTTGTAATTCAGGTTAAATGTAAATATGATAAGTAGTTAATTTATTTGTTTGTTTATTTATTCGCAAAAATCGTCAACGTTAAAAGAATAGCATTTCTATCTTTAACGTTTAAAAAGTTGTGAAATATAGCCACTTGCTAATTTCATGGCTTGCCCGTTCATAAAAATATGTATATTTTCAAAAGATAAAATCCATGAAATAATCAATCACGTTAATGAAATAGCATTTCTATCCTTTAACGTGCTTTTCTAAAAAAGGAAATATTGAGTATAGTCATTTACTAACTCAATAACGCGTAATCTCAAATCTTTCTCCAAAATAATTCTTCTCAAAAATTACGTTTATTGAATAGCATTTCTATCAATAACGTAAAAAATGAAATATTGAGTATAGTCACTTACTAGCTCAATAATGCGTAAAATTTCAAAATCCCTCTTCAAAAAGATAATTCTTTTCAGAAAATACGTTAATTGAATGGCACTTCTATCAATTACGTAAAAAGGAAAAATATTGAGTATAGCCACTTGCTAACTCAATAATGCGAAATTTCAAATCTTTTCCTAACGATGTTTTCTCCTCAAAATAAATGACGTTTATTGAATAGCATTTCTATCAATAATGTCGTCAAAACAATTTCAAGGGTTCGTTGTATAGCCATTTGCTAGCATCAACTCTGCCAAAAAATAAATTCCTTTTTTCTTTGAATTAAAACACATCCAAAATCAGTTTCCTCATTTTCCTCTATTTTCAAAATTAAAATCAATTTCTTTCAAAAACAAAATCAATCTTTTTTTCAACACGTTTTCAGAACTACGTGGCTTTGATTTCTCCATTGCACATGGGGATACATAGGAGCGGAAACCAAATCCGTCGAGCCAAAATAAACAAAAAAAATTCTTTTTTCCCTTAATTCAAATCCGATTTCCTTTTTCTCTTTTGTTTTTATTTAAAGAAAAAATACAAAAAATAAAAATAGTAAAAACAACAAAAATAATTTTCTTTTTCATCAAAAGGGGTAAAATGAATATTTTCAAAAGTTAATAAGTTTTGCACAATTAATTAGAGGTAACCGTCTTAGGACGGATGTTGTAGGGTGCTAATACCTTCCCTACACATAAATGACTCCCGAACCCAAATCTGGTTTTGAAGACCATTTTCTTTTAAAGGGTTTTTTCCAAATGTTTTCCCTTAAAATAAACTTTGGTGGCGACTCCATTGAAACTCAATTTTTCCAATATGTTTCGCCGACCCGTCGTGACCCCGGTTTCGACAGCTGGCGACTCCACTGGGGACATTTGAGAGTCAAGCCTGTCGTAATTAATTGTGCAAAATTATTTAACTTTTTTATTGATTTTACCCCTTTTCTGGTTTCGTTTGGTTTTGCTCTTGTGTATATATCATTGTAAATATTTTTGTCCATGTTACTGTAAATATTCCTCTTCTCTTTTGTCTTGTGCATTAATTATTTGTTGTATATCTCTCTTATTGTAAATATTTTTTCTTCAACCTTAGGGTAGAAGACTTTATCTCTGTATATATTTGTGTTTGCCTGATTTGTTTTACAAATGGAGTAGTTGTTAGGATTGAAGGCTTGTATGCCCCCTGCACACACTGCACCATCACCAACCTCACACACTCTTTTGGGCTCTATACCCGAGCCTGTGCGCGCCAAGGAGTAGAAGGTGTTTCAACAAACTGCCATTGAGGGGCTCAATGCTCACGTGGCTTTTGTTGATTCGCCACTCAGATTGTCACCAGTTTTACAAATTAATCACAATCCAGAGGGTCCCATGCCTCCTTGTGGTAAATCTGTGAAACTGGGTCCTTGTCCATTTGATAAAGGGCAATCTGGGAACCATCATCCATGAGAGTTTAGTCCCAACCTTAAAAATCGTGCACAATAAGTTGCCCTAGCAACCACCAAATTTAGGACCTTGACCTTAGGTATCCCTAATGCTATAGGATTTACCTAAGTTAGGACACATGGGGGCATGCTTCTTCCTTTTCCTTCCATTCATCATTGTATATATTTACTGTGCATTTTAGTAGTAGGGCATTCATATATGCACATAGCATTCCTTCTTAAAAAAAAACACACAAAAAATATATCTGATAGTAAAGCCATTTTTTTCTTTAAAAAAAGAAGAAAAAAGAAATTTTCATTCCATTGATCTTTCATACATGAGCCATCTCATCAAATAGCTCACTTGCATTGTAAATATAATAAATGAAAAGAAAGCTCCACAAATCATCTCTGCATTGAAAAGCATTTCATAATCATGTTTGATAAGAAGTAATGTTGCATTTGCATGGAATGGAAAGATTTTTTATTGCGTTCAAATAGCAAAGAATGAAGGAGGTTCAATGTCACACTAGCAATACATCAGAGTTGAAGGGAAGTATAAGAGTTAAATTGACAAGAAATTGCTTGCGGAGAGCTAAGAAGACAAATAAACCGCTGATTAAGAGTGTTGGGCTGATTTTGTCAATGGATGAGCCCTGATTCAGACATATTCATCAAGGAAGAAACTACCCCTGGTAAAAACGCCAAGCACTCTTTCATCTTGAGATGACTCGTCCCTGATAGGTAGTAAAGGATTCGTGCAAGAGATTGATCACATTGCTAGCGTGAAGATGTCACTTATTGAGGAAGGAATACTTCCCGTAATTGACCATCAACCACTTTGTAACCTAAAAGGGAATTTGCCTCTAGCGTTAGAAAGTGGGGAACCCCTTTAGTTATTGAACGCTTGGAAAATCTTTCCACAACCAACAACATGTCATTTTGCTTTGTGTTCTTTTCCTTTACCTGGTAAAAATAAAAACAAATAAAATAATTTCCTCGCAGTCCTTATAGGATTTGTGTTCAGTCAAGGATCATGGATAAGCTGGAACAAGGACAACAAAAGCTGAGAAATGATGTCAACAAGATGCAGGGGCAGTTAACTAAGATCTTTGAGCTGCTACAAGAAAGAGATATAGGAGAGACTTCTTCTGGGGCAGGCCAAAAGCATCAAGCCATACATTGTAACTCTCTTGGTTTCTCCCCAAGGCCAGTACAATCCTTTGGACAAAATCCTCAAGGGATGATGGTTCCTCCCGCCGTATGCCCATATAACCATCCCCAAGCAACCCTTCCAACACCTTTTCCTTCCCACCAATGCACTGCCATAACCCCAAACATACCACATCCCCAACCGTACCGTCCAATAATGCATTACCATCCTCCAGGTCCCATCCATTCACAACACATATTCCAAACCCCTAAAATGCCATGCTCATATGCGGGTACACCTTCCCAAGTGATGCCACCCCATCCTTATAATCCAACCACACCATACTCCACACCATATTGCCCGCCACTTCCCACCCCATATCATGCTTATAATCCAACCACACCACGCTCCACACCATATCGCCTGCCATTTCCCACCCCATGTCATCCTAGTAAACCAACCACTCCATACTTCCCGCCGCGTCCCACCCCACAACGGGCATTGTTTACCATGTCACCTCAGCCAAATCAGTCACAAATCCATGTCCCTAACTCCAACCCAAACCAGAAAAGGCGAGGAAAGAAGCGTGTTCATCCTGACCCAATCCCTATGTCTTACACAGAGTTGTTGCCGCATCTGATTCGTGGATCGTTGGTTGTCCCTCACCCATTACCTCCGGTTGAGCCACCTTATCCAACGGGGTATGATCCCAATGCTAAATGTGATATCATGCTGGGGCACTAGGACATTCCACTGAAAATTGTAGGACTTTAAAGCGCAAGGTTCAAGAGTTGATTAAGGCGAAGTGGTTGAGCTTTGAAGGAAATGGTCCTAATCCTGTGATTAAAAATGTAAGTCCTGCTGATAATGTTCCTGCAAAAGAGCTAAATGATAGTTGTTGATTTGGCCCATTCCTATTGTGCCAAACTCAAACTCGATAGTTGAGAGATCATCAAGTTTCATGTGTTTTGTATTGTAATGTTAATCACGTCACTCTACCTAGGGCTTTTGACAACAATATGTTTATCAAGTGCACATTTTTTTCTTCCAGTATATGTAATCAATGAAATGCATGCTGAATTCACTAACAACTTTTTGCTCTTTACCTCTGACCTTAACTTCATTTAATTCATTTCATTTCCTAAGCCCATTGTAAATAATGTGAACCCTCATGTATCTCTCATAACGGTGTTAGTATCACATCCTAAAATTTTGGTGATCCATCAACCATGCTAACAAGGATTGTGAAAATGATAAGGAATTCCCGAGAGTTGCGGAGTTAGAAATTGTTGGAATCCAAACCACATGAAGAAGTTGTGGGTGGCCTAGGGTAGACACTACGAAAAAAAGAGAACAGAAAAAGAAGATAAAAAAGAAACTGCTTTTAAAATCTGAAATAAGGGAAATAAATGCCATTTCTATCAAGTGTATCAGTGTCATGGACCCTTAAGGTGATTCCTCTTCAAGGAAAAAGCTGTTTTAGAGGGTTAAAAAGATGAGCTTGAAATATTGGTCTCAGAATTAAAGTATGAAAATGTGCAATCATGATTTGAAATGATGATGGCCATCTTTCTCTATCTAGAAAATATCAAATCATCATTATCCCTAGTTGTCCCCGTTGAGCCTGAATCTTTCCTTTCAAATAACCCTGGACAAGGATCACCCCCACCTTGAGGTTGCATAAAATGAAAGTCAACTTTCACTCATGTTGTGTCATAGTTTGAAATGAAAAAAAAAAGAAAGAAGAAGAAAAAGAAAAATAAATCAGTGAAAAGAAAAAGGACAAGCAAAAGCATAAATGAACCAAATGACAAAAAGAAAAATCGTTCACTTCGAAACTTCCCACTTGAACATTCGTCTCAAGAACGGAGTTATTATTGATCCTTGATCCCTTGAACCCTTAAACATTTATTTGGGCCTGATATACCCTTTCTTTCTTAGCCATTAGCCCTGACCACGTTACAAGCCTTGTAAAGTCCATTCTGATCAATGAAATGATTGCCATCGTTTTCATAACTTTAATTCTGAGAACAAAAGATTATTCAAACATATAGTCAATGGCCAAGAAAAAAAAAGAAAGAAAATGATAAAGAAGATATAAGGGCCCGTTAGGTTGAAAATCCGTAAGGGCAACCTAAGCAAAAGTTAGGGCAAGCAAATGGGGGCAACCATGACCAACACTGGGGCAAAAGAAGTGACACTGGGGCAAATGAGGTCTTGAAATATGCACAAAAGGGGCAAATAGAGTATTCAAAACACATAAGATCAGAGTCATTCTAAGGTGCACTGGGGCAAATGTAACATTCGAAGTGCACACAACTGGTGAAATTTATATCTCTAGAAGTGGCTGATGAGGCAATTCACAATCTTTAGAAGCCGAATAATGGGTTCCCAAAATTGCAGATATGAGAGACTAGCACTGTTGCTTAAGAGGACACCAATAAAAAACCAAAAAAGAAAACAAAATAAAAACCAAAAGAAAAAACCTTTACCTTTGTTACTACCTCTTGTAAATTCTTGATCCCAACATAGCAGATGTAAAAAGAAAAAGAAAAACCAAAGAGAGTCCTTACCCTTTGTTGCTACCTCTTGTAAATTCTTGATCACCAGATAGCATATGTAAAAAGAAAATCCAAAAATATTCCTTACCTTTGTCACTACCTCTTGTGAATCCTTGACTCCTATGTTACAAACATGACCCCTTTCTTTGTAAAAATATAACCCCATTTCACTTGCAACCATTTGGCAAATCCATATTGCATTTATTGACATACATATATTGAAAGGTAGCATGTGTCAGTACTTGAAAAACATTTTGATTATTTTTATGACTTCAAAGACACATGGAATTTGATGAACTCCTTACAAGACAAGGAATGACCAAATCACAAGCTCAAGTGATGAAGTTGCAACGTGTGCTTATTCCAGAATGCACTCAGCCAAGCATCAATTGATCAAAGGACCCAAGCTTGATTCAGAGATATGTCATTGCTCATCCATGAACCTTGTGTGGCACCTAAGTCTATAAGGATCGAGGATCCACGAAAAATAAGGATTAATTTGGCCCAAATTTGGTGAAGACAATAAAAATGATCAAAACAGAAAACCAAAAGGAAAGGTTCTAAGGAATATCAAACACTCTTTGCATCAACGGTCATCCTTTTAGCATCACTCACTTCATCATGCACCGCATTTGCATCATGCATTTCCAATCAACCTCATTTTTCATAGTGTACATAATTTTTTTTTTGTAGTTGACATTGTTTGTTAATATGATTCTTTACATTGTAAATTACTCATGTATCATATTCCACCCACTGTTTCATTTCTTTCGGGATTTACTAGGTTCTTGTGCCCGCACATCTTAGTCAATATACTCAATGCTCTTCCCAGGTCTCTGAACCCACCATACTTCAACTTTAAGATCCATGTGCCCACTCCATTGGGTCCTTATGCTCATCATGGTCACGTTCTTGGGCCTTTGTACCTGGGACACTCTTGTTTGATTTCCTTTTACCCAATGTAACTCCGTTCTTGGGTCCATGTACCCATTACATCCTCAACGAAGGGCCCTTTAACCCATTTCCTCTTCATTGTGGATCTCTGTATCTTTCTCATACAATTTCTGGGCTCACACGATTGTTGCCTCCCTTAATCAAAGACTCTGGTGCCCATTGCACTTCCATTCTCGGGTTCTCATACCCAGTGCGCGTAGATCCGTATCCACCAAAAATGGATGTTAAAGTCACTGTAACTGATGCATCTTCAATTCCTTGAGTCCTTACACCCATGGCTTCTTTGGGTCCATATGCCCAATTCATCCTCAGGGCCCACGTACCCACCAACTTCCATTCCTTGGGTTCACATACCCAATTCATCCTCAGGGTCCATGTACCCTCCGACTTCCATTACTTGGGATCACATACCCAGTTCATCCTCAGGGTCCACGTACCCATCAACTTCAATTCTTTGGGTTCATATGCCCAATTCATCCTTAGGGTTCACGTACCCGTAAAGTTTTGTTCTTTGGGTTCATATACCCATTGAGTCACTTGGGTCCTTTTACCCATTGCATTTCAATTTCTTAGGCTCTAGCGCCCTTTACAGAGGTCTGCACACCCATTTCTCTGAAATCATCATAATCCAATCATAGGGTTCTCATACCTATTGTACCCTCAGTGTCGAGCCCATGCGTTCATCACATACTCTTTGGGCCACTTTGCCCATGACATTCTCAACTTTAGGCCCTTGTGTCCGTGACTTACTCACCTTGGGTCCTCGAACCCATTTTTGTTTTGGGCCAATTTGCCCATCACATTCTCCATCTTGGGTCCATGCGCCCGTTACACACTTACTTTGGGTTTTCATACCCATGACATGCTTAATTATCTTGGGTCCTCGTACCCATTTCAATGCTTACCTTGGGCTACTTTGCTCATTGAATCCTCCGTCTTGGGCCCAGGAGCCCGTGACACACTCATTAAGGGTCCTTAGGTCCATTGAATCTCCCTTTCAGATTCCTGCAACCAGTTTCTGAGCCACCACTTCCATTACAGTCCTATCTTGGGTTGTCGTGTCCATTACACCATCATTCTTGGGTTCATGTGCACCATGCATCCTCTGTCTGGGGCAATGAACCCATTTGATCTGCATTTTGGATCTTCATGACGTCTCCCATTTGGGCTCGTGTGCCTGATACACTCCTTCAATCCTAAGTCCAGCATCCGCCTGACATCCCTCAATCTTAAGCCCAACATCGACCTGGCATCCTCATTCCTAAGCCCAGCATCAGGCTGGCATCCTTCATCCTAAGCCCAGCATCCGCCTGGCGTCCCTCAATCTTAAGCCCAGCATCGGCCTGGCATCCTCATTCCTAAGCCCAGCATCGGGCTGGCATCCTTCACCTAAGCCCAACATCGCCCCGACATCCTTCCATCCAAAGCCCAGTATCAGCCTGGCACCCATTTTATCTTTCCATCTCAAAGCCCAGTATCGGCCTGGCACCCCTTTTTCAATTCATTTCAAAGCCCAGCACCGGCCTGGCATACCTTTTACCTTTCTATTTCAAAGCCCAGCATCGGCCTGGCATACCTTTTACTCATTCATTTCAAAGCCCAGTATCGGCCTGGCATCCCTTTTACCTTTCTGTTTGAAAGCCCAGTATCGGCATGGCACCCTTGTTCCCCTTCTATTTCAAAGCCCGGAATCGGCCCGGCACTCATTCATTTCGAAGCCCAGTATCGGCCTGGCATCCCTTTTACCTTTCTGTTTCAAAGCCCGGAATCGGCCCGGCAACCTTTTTGTCATTCCTGTTCCAAAGCCCAGTATCTACCTGGCACCCCTTTACTTTTTCGTCTCAAAGCCCAGAATCGGCCCGACACTCATTCATTTCAAAGCCCAGTATCGGCCTGGCACCCTTGTTCCCCTTCTATTTCAAAGCCCGGCATCGGCCCGGCAATCCCTTTTCCTTTTTCGTCTCAAAGCCCGGAATCGGCCCGGCACTCATTCATTTCAAAGCCCAGTATCGGCCTGTCATCCCTTTTACCTTTCTGTTTCAAAGCCCAGTATCGGCCTGGCACCCTTGTCCCCTTCTATTTCAAAGCCCGGAATCGGCCCGGCACTCATTCATTTCAAAGCCCGGAATCGGCCCGGCACTCATTCGTTTCAAAGCCCAGCATCGGCCTGGCACCTTTTTACTTTTTCGTTTCAAAGCCCGGAATCGGCCCGGCAATCCCTTTTCCTTTTTCGTCTCAAAGCCCGGAATCGGCCCGGCATTCAATTCTCTTTCAAAGCCCAGTATCGGCCTGGCATCGCTTTTACCCTTCTGTTTCAAAGCCCGGAATCGGCCCGGCATTCAATTCTCTTTCAAAGCCCAGTATCGGCCTGGCATCCCTTTTACCTTTCTGTTTCAAAGCCCAGTATCGGCCTGGCACCCTTGTTCCCCTTCTGTTTCAAAGCCCGGAATCGGCCCGGCATTCAATTCTTTTCCAAAGCCCAGTATCGGCCTGACACCCCTTTTTCAATTCATTTCAAGGCCCAGCATCGGCCTGGCATACCTTTTACCTTTCTATTTCAAAGCCCAGCATCGGCCTGGCACCCCACTTTAACTCGTCTTTTTCAAAGCCCAGCGTCGTCCTGACATCCACCCTACCCTTCTATCTCAAAGCCCGGAATCGGCCCGGCAACCTTTTCGCCTTTTTTGTCTCAAAGCCCAGAATCGGTCCGGCAATCCCTTTTCCTTTCTGTTCCAAGGCCAGTATCGTTCTGGCATCCCTTATACCCTTCTGCTTCAAAGCTTGAAACCGGCCAGACGATCCCTTTTTCTTTCTGTTCCAAAGCCCAGCATCGGTCTGGAACCCCGTTTTTTACCTGTTTTTCAAACCCAGTATCAGCCTGGTATCCCCTGCGTTTCTGCAATACCCTTTACTTTTTCTGTAGATTCATTTGGCACTTGTAAACCCCAACCATGTTCATACTTTGAAATTCATGTCACTCCTGTGTTTCCATCTTTCTTTTCTTTCGTTTGTCCCGGACGAAATAAGTGCTTTCGTCTTTACTTAATTTTTACCTTTAGAATATAAAAGACCAACTCATTCATATTCTACGGTAAAAATCTAAGTAAAGAGGGGCAGCTGTCAGCACCCAATTTCGTCCGGGAGTTCATTTCTCCTTTTTTTTTTCAAGGAGGGGTTAATTAATTAGTTAATTGGTTAATTATTGAAATAATTAATAATTAATTAATTAATAATTAATTAATTTAGATTTTGCCCCAAAACAAAATTCATTTGGGCCAGTGGGCCTTCCTTTTTTCCTTTTCCTTTTTCTATTCCTTTTTCTTTCTCCTTTACCTTGGGCCTGAATTTTTTTTTCTTTTTTCTCTCTTTTCTTTTTTTCTTCTTTCCTTTTTTTTTTCTCTCCCCCCCCTTATTTTTACTTTTTCCTGTCTTTCTTCTTTTATGCCTTACCCATGGTTAGAGTCATCTATTTTCATAAATCAGATGAGATGCCAAAAAAACAACAAAAGATTAAATGAATAAAAATGCAAAAATGATGAATATAAATAAAAGTTGCGTGTGAGGAGGAATTCGGCGGCAGTTCAGAGCAAGTGGCTACTCACAGCGGCTCAAATCCATCATGGCATGGGCGGTGGAAATGACAGAGGCGGTCTCTCACTTTATATATACTGGAAAGAAAGAGAGGGGAGGGGGTTGGAGAAAGGATTTTCGAGAGGAAAAAATAGCTTCTGAAAGAGAAAAAAGAGATTGTTGTGGTCCTTTTCTTCCTTTCTGTAAAGAGTGTGTTAAAAATTTGGAAACAGAGTATCACCAAGAAAAGGGAAGTACATCTACACTGGGATATCGTAAGTGGGATGAGCGATTTCTGGTAAATTTCTTCACCTTATAATTCATTTAGAATATGCCTCAAGCCTAGTTGGTTGAATCTATGCTATGAATTAGAAAGGGCTATATGATTCTAAATGATAGTCAAATCCATAAATGATATCCATGTTCAATCTCATGCTTGCACACACCACACCCAACAGTCATGTTTCAGCCATTTTAAATTCCCATATGTGTATCCATGACATATTTGATTATGTGCAAAGCCAGTGTCATGTTTTGGAAGAAATTAAAATTAAACTGGTTCAATAAAATGTGAAATTTTCATACTAACAGTCCTTTTTGGGTAGTAAAATTTTACAGAGACATTAGAGACAATCCAAGCTCATTTTACAGTATATTTCAGAACCTATAAAATAGAAAGGGGGCAGTCTAAAGAAAAATAAAAGACAAATCAGCATCAAAGTGGTACAGAAAAAACCCAATGAGGGAATCCCCATGGCCTCCCGAGTGCGGCTGAATTCCGCCGCAGCTCCCCACCGTCGTCCGGAACGGCCGTGAACCACCTCCCTTTCCCCTCGCGCTGCCGTCGCGCGGCCGTGAACCACCGCCCTCCCTTCGTTCCAACCTCATCACCGCTATCTGCGGCTCCCCTCCTCTTGCCCGCGCGCTGTCGCGCACCACCACCGCGGCCAAACGGCCGCCGCTGTATACACCGCTCCCTTTCTTCCTTACCCCTCTTACCTTTTTTCAAAAAACCTAAAGCAAGAGATTTGAAGGAAGACAGAGAGATTGAGAGGTTGAGGGAAGACTGAGTGAGTGAACGTGGGAAAGAGAGTGAGTGTGTGAGATTGAGTGGAATTGAGATTGGGAAAGAGACAGTGAGGATTTGAGAGGAGAATGAGGGAAAGTAGAGAAAGTGAAAATTAGGGAGATTGAGAAGGGTGGGGGACGGTTGGTTTGGGTGAGAGAATGTGAGGTTTGAGTTTGGGTGAGAGAATGTGAGGTTTGAGTGTGAATGAGAGGTTCTGACCGTTCCTTTTCTTTTTTTCCTCTCTTTGTTTTCTTTTCTTTTTTTCTTTCTTTATTTTTTCATTTATTTGCTGCATTTTATTTTATTTTATTTTATTTTACACATGTCTTCTATACTATCTATACTATTTCTGCTGCTATGGGGCCGATGATGCAACCTGAGGCCCAATTTTATTTCATTGTGTGTATTTTTTATTCATCTTCTGTGTTTGTTTATTTTATTTTATAATTTCTTTTTGACCCACCATCTTGTATTTTGTAGATATTTATTCCTCTTTATTTTACTTGTAAATGTAAATATTTGTTTAATGTGCATTTTAATTACTTAGTATTGTAAATAGTCATTTGTTTGTAATTCAGGTTAAATGTAAATATGATAAGTAGTTAATTTATTTGTTTGTTTATTTATTCGCAAAAATCGTCAACGTTAAAAGAATAGCATTTCTATCTTTAACGTTTAAAAAGTTGTGAAATATAGCCACTTGCTAATTTCATGGCTTGCCCGTTCATAAAAATATGTATATTTTCAAAAGATAAAATCCATGAAATAATCAATCACGTTAATGAAATAGCATTTCTATCCTTTAACGTGCTTTTCTAAAAAAGGAAATATTGAGTATAGTCATTTACTAACTCAATAACGCGTAGTCTCAAATCTTTCTCCAAAAATAATTCTTCTCAAAAAATTATGTTTATTGAATAACATTTCTATCAATAACGTAAAAAATGAAATATTGAGTATAGTCCCTTACTAGCTCAATAATGCGTAAAATTTCAAAATCCCTCTTCAAAAAGATAATTCTTTTCAGAAAATACGTTAATTGAATGGCACTTCTATCAATGACGTAAAAAGGAAAAATATTGAGTATAGCCACTTGCTAACTCAATAATGCGAAATTTCAAATCTTTTCCTAACGATGTTTTCTCCTCAAAATAAATGACGTTTATTGAATAGCATTTCTATCAATAATGTCGTCTAAACAATTTCAAAGGTTCGTTGTATAGCCATTTGCTAGCATCAACTCTGCCAAAAAATAAATTCCTTTTTTCTTTGAATTAAAACACATCCAAAATCAGTTTCCTCATTTTCCTCTATTTTCAAAATTAAAATCAATTTCTTTCAAAAACAAAATCAATCTTTTTTTCAACACGTTTTCAGAACTACGTGGCTTTGATTTCTCCATTGCACCTGGGGATACGTAGGAGCGGAAACCAAATCCGTCGAGCCAAAATAAACAAAAAAAAATCTTTTTTCCCTTAATTCAAATCCGATTTCCTTTTTCTCTTTTGTTTTTATTTAAAGAAAAAATACAAAAAATAAAAATAGCAAAAACAACAAAAATAATTTTCTTTTTCATCAAAAGGGGTAAAATGAATATTTTCAAAAGTTAATAAGTTTTGCACAATTAATTAGAGGTAACCGTCTTAGGACGGATGTTGTAGGGTGCTAATACCTTCCCTACACATAAATGACTCCCGAACCCAAATCTGGTTTTGAAGACCATTTTTCTTTTAAAGGGTTTTTCCAAATGTTTTCCCTTAAAATAAACTTTGGTGGCGACTCCATTGAAACTCAATTTTTCCAATATGTTTCGCCGATCCGTCGTGACCCCGGTTTCGACATTCCCAAAAAGGGGATAATGACTGCTTATACCTCTTCCTATAAATTACGGAAACAAAAATTCTTTAGGGTCCGAGGTGTTGGTGCCTCGAGTAATCTCTTATTCGGTTCAGATGGAACCCCACATTTTCCTTTGTTCTGGTCATTGGAACCTCATAGAGTTCCCAAAGTCGACTTAAATAGCCTTTCCGAGGAAGATAAGGCTGTTGTCGAGTGGTTAAGGGAAAAAGATCTCATAGACTGCAGTGCCTTATTAGAGAACGAAGACAACCCGGTCGGTCTTCAAACCTTACTTGGTATATTGCCTTGTGTCTTGGATATTGTTATCATTCACTTATGCTCCAGTTTTAATATTAAGTCTTTCTATTTCTCTGTGTAGGAAATATGCCTCCCAAGTCCCAAACCACGAAGACCATGGACGAAGTGGCGATGCTCGAAACTCTCCGAGATCGTGAAAAGAAAACTACGGTCGCTGAAAAAGTCAACCTTCATTCTGCCGATCACTTAGGAACTGGCGCAGCACAAGGTGAAGGCAGAACCTCTTCTTCTCAACGCAAAAAACAAAAAGTTGATGATGGCTGTAATTCAGAGCCTGTGAACCAAAAACTTCCACCCTCTGATAATGCTCAAAATCCTTCAAGCATTGCTGTTGTTAACCCGGTTCCAGGGAGCTCTGATAAGTAGTGGTCTATGTTTAACGACTTTGAAGGTGCTACCTCCGAGGTTGGCTCCATTTTTTACCGTCGTTTTCCCATTGAACAAATTGTTGAAAAGCACCTGAATCGGAAGGAGTATAGAGCGCGCGTTCATAAGGCCGGGATGAGACACCTTGGTAAGAAACTTCAATCTTCCGGGGCCCAAATGGCTTTCTTTGGTCTATGTGTCGACCAATATGTGGCTAGTGTAGAGAAAGAAATGAAGAATGTACTTCTTAAAAACAATAACCTTGCTGAAAAACTGAAGAATGTAGAAGGCGACATAAAGACGGTTGAAAGGTTGAAAACTGATCTGTTGGCTAGTGAGAAAAAGAACAATGATTTAATTGCTAAGAAGGCTACTTGGGATAAGTTTATTCCTTTCATGTCTTCATCGGAAAAAGAAATCACCGGAGATCTACCTTTTTTCTTGTCTGAGATATCTGCACTTACTGACATTACTGATCTGACGCACTTCTTCCGAGCCGAGCTTGTTTCTCCTCCTCCACAGAATCCTCCTGCTATCGTTGTCACCACACCCCTTATCTCTTCAGGATCTTCTTTTTCATCACGCCGGCTATCCTCCCTTCTTCGTTTATTATAATTTCCACGTCCCGAACTACCCCCTTCATCTCGGGTTCCCTTGTTTGAACGTCTCCTTTCCACATAACGTCCTAGAAAACCATCCTTTATCAGCTTTTCAATCTTATTCATTAAAGTCCACCAATTCTCCGTGTCATGACCCTTTGCTCTATGATAATCACACCATTTGTCCAGATCGGGACCCTTTGCTCCTTCTCCTGGTGGTGGTAGTCTAAGAAGATCAGATTGGTAGACATCCTTTAAAATGCGTGTTCGTGACATATTCAAAGGAGTAAGGTCTACTTCTTTGTTCCTGTCCGTCGACCATGATCCCTGATATCTCGATTTAAATCTTCCGTCATTCCCATTAAATCCTTTTGCATGTCGACTAGTAAAATTAGTCGAGTTGAAAGCATCCTTCTTACGACCCGGTCTGTCCTCCCACCATTTGTTCTCGCGCTTATCCGCATTACTCTCTTCTCCTTTTATATAACAAGCCGCTCGGTTTCTGATCTCTTCCATGGAGGCTGCTGGTCTCTGAGCCAGTGATTCATTAAAGGGTCCTGGCAGTAGACCTTCTTCAAACGCTGACACCAAGAGCTCTGGATTAGGGTTAACTACCAGGCCAACAGTGATGCTTCATTAAATCGACCCAAAAACTCCCTCAACGACTCGCCTACCTTCTGCCGAACACTGAAAAGTTTCCCTGAAGTCATTTTTCTCGACCGTCGAGCCGAGAATTGCGCCAAGAATTTCTTCAAGAAGTCATGGATATCATTTATTGACAGTGGAGGAAGGTTCGAATACCAGATCATCGCCGAACCCGTCAGGGTTCCAGAAAACAATTTGCATTGCAAAGCATCACTAACTCCTTTATTCAACATCTGCGTTTTGAATGCTGTAACGTGAACCTGTGGGTCCGTAGTGCCATCATAATCCTTCAAGATAGGTTCCCGGAAGTCTGCTGGGAATTGTGTTTCGGCGATTTCCGTAGAGAACGGATGAAATCACTATAACAAAAAAAGCCTTTTATCGCGGTTGGAAAGGGCCTTTTACCGCGGTTTGACCGCGGTCTACCGCGGTGGGATAAAAGGCAATTACCGCGGTTAATTTTCGGAACCGCGGTAATTGAGATAGGCTTTTTACCGCGGTTTCGAAAAGTAACCGCGGTAAAAAGTATGGAAGCGTGAAATTTCTGCACATTTTTTTACCGCGGTTGGCTTTGTGATCCGCGGTAAAAAATCCCTTTTTCATAGCTATTTCGTAGTTAATGCCTATCTGTCATTTTAGCTTTTTGATTATAAAATGTGGCTACTACAAAAACTAATAATTCAGCCATCAAATCAAATGAGTAGCTAGGTTTAAGGACAAGAACAAATATCAAAAGAAGAAGATCAAAACATGAAAAAATAATGAGGGCCATGGGAATTCTTTGCCTAAGACTAATAGAAGCAAGTGTAACCAGAAGATAATATCAACAAATAATAGCATGGTTGGATGAAACAGTAATGTTAATATCATTGATAAAGAGAAATAAAGGAGAGTTTAGGAAAAGTAAGATTTCATTTCATTTGACATTAAAATTTCACTAAGCAAACTAAGAGGGGCACCGCACCTGAGGTTAAGCCCTTTTACTGCTATTACATCAGAAAATCTGAACCCAGCCCCAGCACCCATATAGAAAATATGCTATTTACACTTATCTCTAAACATCACCTTGCTCTAACCCATATATCTTCATATCTAGTCATGTAGGTAGGAATAGGATACAGTGGCCACTTAGAAACCAATTAAACGAGACTCTGGAATCTACTTTCATTTTCTTCCACTAACTTCAAAAGCTTGTATATACTTGAAAGAATAAAGGTACTCTATGTGACCTTGTTTTAATATTGCTTTATTTCTGATATGCTTCATCCTCTATATTCCTGAGAATTCGTTCAAATATAGAAAAAAAAAAACATAATCTGTCTGTTTTGGGAGCTTGCATATACTGTTTTGGGAGCTTTCCAGCTGATCCTATCAAGCTTCCACCTACCAAGCCATCTGCTAAACCACATGTTACCATGAGAGACACAACAAACATAGAAAAGCCCAAGTTCAGTCTCAACCTCAATAGAATCATGGGGATATTAATGGGGCAATAGAAAATTAAGTCCTGGATTCCATGCATGCATAATCAAAAGAATTTTGAACCCAAAACCAGAACCTTTTCATGGCTTAGCTACCATTAATTGGACATCATGCATAAAAAACGCCATATATAATTTAATATGGTTGCAAGGTAGAAATTGAAAATATGCAGGGTCAAGTAGACAGTAGCTCAATTCTTCTCAGTTAGTTCAAGCTAAATTGGCACATAACATGACAAAATTACCTGCACAAACATGTCACTCAGAAATATACTTCCATAGAGAAAGGTTGCAGCTCAGACTTTCTGTCAAACATCTTGTTTGCAATCACAAATGTATCTAAAAAAAAGACAAAGAATTTGTTTCTGAGACCAAAGATAAAATCAATTGTGAAGGAAATATAAGAAGCAAGGTTAATTCGAAATCAGCAGCCAGTAAAATGTCAACATGATTCCAAAGGAAATGAACATGTATAAGCATCCCAATGCTGGCTAAGAACAGAGCAGCAAAAAAATTGTGAATTGCCTCAACCTAAAAATCACAAACCTTGAGTAAGATCAAATAAGTATGGAAAAACATTAATCATCTCAAATTTATGTTCTTGAAGAAGGTTCCCAGAAATTCATCTGGGAGGGCAATGAAACCTTGGCCAATATATTAGTGCATGTAGCATATATGGTAATGGGTCCATATATTGTAGGGCAATGAAACCTTGGCCAGTATATTAGTGCATTCTGTCTGCATGTTCAATAGCACAGAGAAGACCACTCTATATGTAATAGATAACATAAGCTTCCAAAGCATGGACTTCAATAACAAACTAAGCAAAGTGATCAGAAAAGACATACGTATCGCAGGAGAGCAATGTACTATACTAAAAAATGCTTACGCTTTCTTTTTTTTTCTTTTCATACCGGGAAAGAAAAAACACTTCATATTTCTACCTTTGTAGGATCAAATCCAAATCCGCCACCCATTTGCATCATACGTTGGGCATCATCTACAGCTGTATCAAAAAACAAATACATCACAACCTCTCACTGGCACCTATATATCCAAATCCCATCATTAAAGAAACAATGGGTAAAAATATTGTAGAGTAGTAAGAATTCTAATTCACTTAATTTAAGAGATATGTAAAATTTAGAAGTATATGAATAAAACTACTCAACTTTCAAACCATCACTAACCATTTTCTTCCCCCAAGATGAGACTAAACAATCCTCTTAATCCAAACAGATTGAGGAAATACTTGAAATGAAATGAAAAAAAAATGATGACAAGTAACTGAGTAAGAGTGAAACAAGTAGAGATTGGTCAAGAGGAATCATAAGCTCCATGAAATTGAAGATTACCAGGAGCGACTGCTGACATAGCTAACATCCACTGTGCTTAGGTCAATTCCATTTTGTAACATTGACCTAAACCTCTGTGTCAGTGGAAAGGGTATCTTGGTGGGGTTAGGGATTTTTTCCCTAAACCTCTGTGTCAGTGGAAAGGGTATCTTGGTGGGGTTACCAAAATTAATAAAAAAATTTGGACCTTTTCTTTAACGGGAGTTCAAGCAAGGGCTTTAATTACATGCCTTATACTTGGGGTGGCCTTGCATATACATGAAGAAACAAAACCTAAGTCGGTCTTTGTTTAGGTATGTAGGGAAACAATCCCTAACCCCACTAAGTCTACAAAGGCAAGAACAACTATAGTATTTCAGAACGTGTATTGCAACTATAGTGTTTCAGAACATGAATTGCAAACTGAAAGATTCAAGTATCATCATTAAGATTATGCCAATTGTACCTCTATTACTTGAAATAAAACAAAGGTAAGAAACTCACTTTTTATTCCAGCCCTGCAAAATAGAAAGTAAAGCAATAGAAATTCAATAGTATATCATGCAATCGCTTGGAAGTTTCACACTTTAACTTACAAAGTGATTCAAGATTTCAAATCTGTCAAGCTAAAACATTAAGCTAAACTAAAGAACACTCCAGAGATGATGTAACTGATATAAATGACTTAAGTCCTTAAAACAAGATCAATGAGAAAAGAAATATTATTGTTGAACTTAAAAGGTAGTGAACAGAGTATTTCCATTCATTCTTTATGATCTCAGCCTTTTGCACCTGATGATCAAAGCATTGAGTAAATTATATCACAATCACAAGAAGACTCAGGGGGAAAAAGTACAAAAGCTCTATGCAGAGAAACATAAATGAACAAGTGTTGATGCACACCAAAACATAAATGCAACTGCCCTAGTTTTTGCATAAAGACCACGTACAATACCACAACTTATAATCTTTAGAATAATCGCTTCCTGCAGCCTGCGGCTCCACAATAGCATGGCATTTGCTTTATCTTCCCATCTGAGTCCAAGACGCTATCAAGCACATAGCTATAGTCATATGTCAGTTCCTGCAAGCAATCAAAGAGAATCAAGACAGTTGGCAAAGACTACAGAATAAGGTGTTCCCCTATAGGGGAATAAACGATACAAACAAGCAAAGCTCTCCCAACTCTCTCCTTAGGTCGAAAAAAAAACATATAAACAAAAGGGAATAAACCTTGCTCCAAATGATTTTTACTAAAACATTAATTTTTAATAGTCCTGTGGTGTTTAGCCCATGTAGCCAATCCCATCAAGCAGAATAAGACTTGCCCTTGGTTATAATTGTATCAAATGATATAAAAATATGAAAGGAATATATACTACCCACAAACCCTCCTGAAATATTCATAATTAAACTCATCCGAGAAACAACAGCCAACAATAGGAAATAAATGAACATAACCATACAACAAATTAAAATCTCAACAGACTAAATCGAGTTAACATCGTTAAGACCCAAATTACCAATAACAAGTGTAAGCAAACCTGTTCATCTGCCATTTCATGCTGCACCAACCCTTCCCAACCCCAAATACATTAACACCATCCATCCCAAAAAAGATAGATAAGGGGAATATAGAAAATGAGTTACCTGCATTGGGGGTATGTTGTCAGCAGCAAACAACATCACTCGAGCTAATTTCAAATCATGGTGAGTGCTCAAAACACATTGAACAAACAGATTAGGCTCACATCAATGGTTTATAAACCTAGCAATATTTCCAATAAATCCTGCATCAATACAAAACTCTGGCACACTTTCAGAACTTTGGTCATCACATTTGTCCAAAAGGATAGCTAGTCCTGAAAAAGTACAAACTAATACCTCAAACTCTCTGAGACACCCATGTTCAGCTAGTCCTGAAATTGTTTCCTACAGACAGACTAGCATCACATCCCCATTGCTTACACAAAAAAAGTAAAAAAATTAAATAAACTCGTGCATAATAGTCAAAGCTCATCGTTATTGAACTAAAACTCTATGCATATTCATTCTGAAAACCTAGAATTTCTTTCTCAAATCCACCAATAAATACCAATATGAAGCTTGGTGAATACCTCTAGTTAGGGCCGGCTCACTTGCAGCAGCAGGCTCACGGACGGAGGCACGGCGGCGACAGCAGCAGAGTGGACGACGACGACGCAGTTGCAACACGGTTGAGGGCGGACAACGCGTGGAGACAGCAGCAGAGCGGCGTCGTCGTAACCTAGAGCAGGTGCAGTTGCGACGGTGCAACGGCCACATACGGACGGAGAAGGCGGACGGCGGCACGGACGCGACGGAGAAGATGAGCTACGGAGGTTCTCTTTCACGCGAGACAGAGACAGGGGCACGAGGGTTTCTGTGTTCCAGGGAGAGGTTTTTAATTAATACAAAATACCGCGGTTCGCTCAACTTTCACTTTTTTACCACGGTTCCGATTTACAACCGCGATAATTTTGTCAAAAAATTTTAAAAAAAAAGATAAATCACAGGTTTACTCCAATTACCACGGTTCGATTCCGGAACCGCGATAATTGGTCAACTGACTGCATTTTACCCCGGTTACCAATAGAGATGTCAACGGGGCGGGGCGGGTGCGGGTAGTACCTACCTGTATAGGTACCCGCTAAAATTAACGGGTACCCATGCGGGTAATGTGTATCCACGGGTATTCACGGGTACCCATTAATGTTTAAGAATTTAAATTTTATTAAAAAAAATAGAGGAGATGTTATATAATAAATTATAATATCATACTATATATATACAATCATTATATAATACCATTCCATGTTAATATATTAAAAAGATTATAAAAATTATTATAAAACAAATTATATCTCAACATAAAATAATAAAAAATCTTAATATTCAAATATATTTAATAGAAAAATATGTTTTAATGAGTATGCGGGTACCCGCGGGGCGGGGTAGTATAATATTCGTCCCCACCCATTTAATAAATATGCGAGTACCAATGGCGGGTATATCCGCAGGTATCCGCGGGTGCGAGTTTTTTTGACATCCCTAGTTACCAATTGTAACCGGGTTATTTGGGGCGTGATAAAAGCCCTATTCTGGCATAGTGAATTCTCCAAGTCCTGCGCATGCCTCAGTATCCTCCTCCTCCGTTCGGCCTCTGGTGAAAGCGTTCATTCTGGTCTGCAACGATTGATTCTGCTGTTGTAGAGTTTGGTTCTGTTGTTGGAGTTGATCTACACGTTCCAGGATCTGACATAACATCGGATTGTTACTTCCCTCCTCCCTCTAAGGAGTTCCTTCTCCTTCCACTTCGTGCTGCCTCCCATTAGCTCGTCAGGTCACCATGTCTACTGACAAAGAAAGTGGTCGGCGGGAAGAGTTTTACCGCAGCCCCATGGTGGGCGCCAAATGTTCTCAGTAAAGTCTGATTGGTCGACTCCCGAACCGAGTATCTGTCCGCTCCGAGAATCTCCCTGTGCCTTTACTCTCAAGATGGGAACTAGGGGCTGATTACCCCCTCCGTGTCTTTTTAACCTCTGCCTTCTTAATCGCCCCTCCTCTTTTCTCTCTCCTCTGGTAACCGTCTGACTAAAGGGGGGGTGTAGACCTCTTACTAAAGGGGGGGTGTAGGCATCTCTTTTTGGGCTTGTGTGGTCAGCACTAAGACCTAAAGGGATCACTGCCTATTGGGCTTCTCAGGTTATCATGTGTCATTGTGCGATCCTAGTCGGCCCAAATACTTGGGGAGTACAACAACTATATAAAAAGTTACCTTACGAAACAGTACTATCTTACACGAATGAAACCGTTTCAGCTACTAATTTAAGTTCATCGATCTAATATTACCAAACACACTCTAATCTTAATGGAGTGCGAAAATCCCTCCCTTTAAAAATTTTTAACCTTCAAAATTACTCTTGCATATTCCTTGACAACCCTTGTGTTATTAACACTGGTTCAAAATATTATGTTGTTGCACTATATATTATATATACTTCACTATTTGATTTAGATATTCAGTGACCAGTGTGAATGAAACCGTTAAATTTTTCAGAAAGATCAGCACACTGACCTGTAGCTAGAGCTAGCTATACGTCCTTAATTGGTCCCCAACAGCATGATATTCCACAATGCTAGCAATCCTTATCTCGTCCGCATACCATGCATTGTTCAAAATTTTGAATAGCATTTTTTTTTTTATTTGCAAAATCGAAGAGTACTATGAGCTGCTACGTAAACATTAAGGCGTAAGGACCACTTAGCTCAATTCCATTTCAAATCGCCAACTTGCTAGGAAGACTCGTACAAATTTTGCCGTCAGCTTCATAACTCACACCCATATATGTTTTTCATTTTTTGTGTACATGGCTTTGAAATTATTAATTAGCTCTATATATAGGGACGAAAACAACCAATTTCCCGAGAAACAATTTCCAAAATAACGTCAATTTGCCATCTTATATTCGCCGTTACGTTTATGAAATGATATTGACAATTTCAGCTTGCTAATTAATTGCGTGCCAAAATTATATATACTCTGGAATATTCATGCCGGCCGTGGACATTGAAAAAATATCACGCCCAATGCCTATACAGCTTGTGTTGTGTTTTTTTCTTTTTTTTTTTTCTTTTTTTTTTAACCTCGTGTGTACGTGTATAATGTTCCGAATACATAAGTAAGTAATAATTATCCTCCTATAGATTTTACTTTATCGCGAGGCCTACATTAGTGACATTATCATTGTAAGCGATTGAGATATTTTATCTTGTTGTAACAATCAATTCTTGTATCATCAATTCTCTTGGTGTAACAACCAATCCTTTGTTTCATCAGTTCTTGTTACCGTTTAAATTCAAAATTCTGTTATAATTTATTTTTTGAATTTCACCTCTTTTATCCATATATATTTGTACTCATTATCATAAATTAATCAAGTTCTTTTCTCATTTATTTTCTCTATAGCCATTCATTTCCAATTAGTCACTAATGATTTCATCTTTAAGAACATAATCAATCATGTACGCTTATCACATAAGGTAGCTAGCTCGGGGAAGGTGACAAAATCGTTTATACCGTCTGTTGCTTGTATTGGAAGGAACTGCCTTATAATTGTATTTTGAAATCAAAGCTGAGGTAGAGAGATCACATATGCATGGTTAAAAATTGTCTGTCGATCTATTGTGATTTTGACAAACTGTGCTATTTTGTTTTGTGCTAATTGAACCGATGACATGTCTATTTTACGAAATAATAAATAGAAAGAAATGTTTTATCCCCCCCCCACACACATATATATATATATGAGGAGGGTTATAATTATACCTGTAAGTTACATCAAGTATTACACCGCTAATAACTACAAATTGAATATGTTTTTTTAGTAATCCACATTTTTTTTGGAAAAAGACGTAAAATTTGTTTATTTACATTTTCAAATACCTTAAAGAATGATTTGAATTTGAATTATTAATCTACATTTTTCAAAATTGCTTTAAAAATTCACGACCTAAATGATACGGATAATATTTTAAATTTAAATTAAGAAACGGAGATTAAAATTAGAATAGGAAAAAATATAATCAATCAAGATTTGAATTTGAATTGAAAAAAATAAGGATTAGGGTTAAAAAGTTATCATTTAAAAAACCAGAATTTAGTATATCGGAATGGGGCGTGAATCAAGGGTATTATTGTCCGGAAAAAGTGAAAACCAAAAAAAGACAATTCCCTTTATATATAGGTATAGATTATTATTATTATTATAATAATCGTTGTTGTTGTTTTCAAACCATGTAAAAGTATATCCGCAAGTAGCTAGTATTAATAATGTTAATTCCCAAACCTTATAAAAAACTTAACCAAGGTTAAAACTATATATATCCAAAATGGTTTCGTCGAATTAATTCAATCTCTTGATTTAATTTCCAAATTATATCAAATAATTAAAACATGTTGGCACAAAAATAATTTATATTGGGCTATATTATTATTATAATTTTTTTATCTGTTACTTTTTAAATATATTTACAACAAAGACATAAATGTTATTATAATAAAAATTTAAATTTTATTTTCTTTATTATTTCTCTTTTCATCCTAACACACCTTAAAAATCTATTTCATTTCTATTTAACACTTGAAAAAATAAGATATTTATATCTCACCATTAGCTATTATTATTATAATTTTTTATCTGTTACTTTTTAAATATTTACAACAAAGACATAAATGTTATTATAATAAAAATTTAAATTTTATTTTCTTTCTTTTCTTTATTATTTCTCTTCATCCTAACACACCTTAAAAATCTATTTCATTTCTATTCAACACTTGACAAATAAGATATTTATATCTCACTATTAAATTTTTTATGAATTAAATCAATTTATTTTTTTTTTCAAAATTGAATCTAAACATGTATATTTTTTATATTTTACATTTTTATTTAATTATTTCAAATAAATTAATTCGTTTTTTATCGATTAAACTAACTTGTCTTAATTATTAATTTGTTTTATATTTTACACCATACGATTTTACTAAGATGGATCAGGAGTCAGGACCAAGATGATAGGAGAAAATACCATGTACTGTGGCTTCGTGGTGGTGAGAGGCGTTCATGCATTGGATAGAGGACGAATAAAATTTGTCTACTGTGGAAGGGGCAGATTCTGGGAACTTGAAATTGAACTTGGACACATGAGTTTTCTTTCTTAGAAACAGAAACAGTGGAGTGCGTGTCTCAATGATAATGGACCAAATGATGCTTCGAGGAGCCCGTGTGCCAAGGCTCTGTGGCCAATATTCATCCATCACGTGATTGTGATGCGATACTATTCACACATATATAGAAAGTCTCATACCCTTTTCTTCCATTCTCTTCTCTGCCTGCAACAAAAGTGTTGATAATTAATTAACGGAAATGCTTCGTAATAGTGGTACACTAATTGTACTACTATTTGTGAAAGAAAAAAAAAAAGTCAGAAAAAATTTGCCACAAACATAGCTATAAATAATGTACTATTATTTGTGGTATGTGTATCATCACCGATAATTTTTTTTCATACTTTTATTCTTACAGTTATTTTACACTTCTATTTTATTTTTTAGGGCTGACACAATATTATATATTCTAGCTCTAAAGCAAAGTTTAAAATGAGATATTTCAATTGATAAGAAAAAAAAAGGCTAGGCCTTTTAGAAGTTTGATTAATAATTAATGTAAGGAATTGTCCATTGAGCCGGTCCTGTCTCTTTCTTTCAATTTTTCATCATATATTATTCCATTATATATCCCTCTTCTCCTCTCATCACACTCATTCTAATTATAAAATTAATTATGTAATAAATATGTGATGGAGCTAACATAATAAATAAAGAGTGAAACAATTTTAATTTTACTCTAAAAAATTAATGAGTCAAATATCTTTGGCGTTTTTACTTAAGACTTCTCTTACGTGTACTCACAATTTTTGGCATACTTACATAATTTAGCCTTAATTAAGATGGGTTAAAATCATAAAATGTGTCCAGAAGCCCCTTTAATTTATAATTGCAAGAGTTGATTCTGTAATAGTCTTTTTTTAGTAGTACTTTAGTAAGACTAAAGTGTAACTATATATATATATATTAGGCTTAATTGCATTTTTGGTCCCCCTACTATCATCAATTTGTAATTTTGGCCCCCCTACTTTTTTTTTTTGCGATTTTAGTCCCCTATTTCTAAATTCGCGATTTTGGTCCCTCTAACACATACTTGAGAGGTATAGAGGGACCAAAATTTTGAACTACATCGCGAATTTGGAATAATAGAGGGACCAAAAACGCGAAGATTAAAAGAAAAAGTAAGAGGACCAAAATCGCAGATTGATTATAGTAGGGGACTAAAAGTGCAATTAAACCTATATATTATGTTTTTATCATGTAAAAAGAATTAAATTAATGGTATATCAGCTAGCAGGAGACACCCGGTCCCTTGCACTGAGCTGCAGCACATGCTAACGGATGAAATTATGATGTAACTTGCCTTCGGAGTTAGTTTAACAACACGTGACATATTACTGTTACCTTAATTTTTATTTTTTGTCTCGTGTGATAGTAATGCTCATGGCCACACAACACAAGTGTGCTTTATGCAGAGTAGGAAGGTTCGTCCCCAGCAATTATTCAACTGGCTCCCACCATTATCTATGTGCAATCTTTCTCTACGCAGCTGCTACATATACGCCGCCATTAGTTGTGTTCAATATTAAAGAGAGAGCATGCATATACATACACGGGATCTGTGTCCCACCGTGAGCACTCATGAACTTTCCCACATGCACCTAGCTAGCTAATGAGCATCACCGGGTTTAATTACGCGACAAAAAACAATTCAGGGACCACCATAGATTGCAAGGAAGCAGGGACAAGGTGGCATATGTAGTTGGGGTAATTAATAGCTAGCGAAAAATCTAAGGTTGAAATTTCTTTATGTATATCAGTTTATAGATAATGGCAAAAAGTATAGTTTTTCTTTTTTTAAGAACAAATAAATGGTAATGTAGTGCAAATAGGCGATAATAGTCTCTCATTGGTTCGGTGTTTGTCTAACCCAAACCCATATTAAATACTTCCTCAACATAATTTCATGTTTCAAATTGTTGGTCACTTCATTTAATTGAGGTTGGATATAATTATAAAAATGATTTAGTCACTTCACAATTATTAAGAAATTTAGTTAATTTAATTGACGACAATAAAATTATCAAAAATATATATTTTTCCTAGAATTGCCCTTAATTTTTTCGAGACCCATCATATTTTTCTTTTCATTTAATTTTTCCATTGTCTTATTATTTATGGATTAAAAAAAATATTAATTAAATTAAGGTATTTTTGTTAAAAGATAATTAACGTAGGAGATAATCTGAAAAAATTGTTAGAAAAAATATCAAGATCAACTTTCCATAAGATTCTTATAACAGGACTAGATGGAATATTAATTTTACACATATATAATTCAGGTAATTTAAAAAAAAATCGCAACCGCCACTCCGAGTGCACAGTAACCTTTCGATTGTTTTAGAGAAAAAGAGAAGAGAGTCTGATAGTGGGAGGGTTATATGTTTGTTGGTGAATTTTAGGATGAACCATTATATTTTGGGTCTACGGTATAAATTTAATATTAAAAAATTTAATAATATATTTTAATAATTTAAATTTACTTTTTATAGTAATAAAGTGTATGGGTCTACGGTAGACCCAAACGTAGAGGGTCTACCCTAAAATTACCTATGTTTGTTGTATGAGAGAAAAGGAAGGGGAAATGGTGAATATCCCACCACTTTTTTCTTTTTTTCCAAAATGAAAAGATAGTGTAGATAGAAATGGCGACCCATAAATGAATTTCCATCTATACCCCTAAAAATGTTTTTTTTTCTCATCTTTAATTTAATGACATTTTTGTCTTTTACACAAAATTGTTTTCTCTTCTCTCATTTTCTACTTAATTAAACAAAAAAAATTATAACCGACAAATGGTTGGTTTGAGTGGTACATGATTAATTCTCCTCAAGCAGGGTCTCAAGTTTGAGTCATGTATATGAAAAAAAACTTAGTTAATCTCACCATAATATGGATGTTCCCAACTGAAGTAAAATTGCTCTCGTGGAAGATACCTTGGCTTAGAAGGAAAAAAAAAATGAGAGAAACCAACAACTATTATTTTTCATCTTTCTCTCAAACCAAACAACATAAAAAGAAAACCACTCTCTCTTTCTCTATTCTTTTTCTTTCTCTCCTCTTTTTCTCTTTCCATTTTCTCTCCTCCTCAAACAAAGGGTGATCAATCATATAATTAATTCGTATGGGAGATATTGTGCAACCATTAATGTTAGAGAATTATAATGAGAGTTGTATAAGTTGCGAGAGGTGTATACACAGAGAGGATAGTTAAATTAATGATTAATATGATGAAAAATGCTAGGAACACACTCTTTTGAACACTCTCCCTAACACACTCCATGTGATTGGTTAAAATTCACATGGGTCCCACCACTTTGGAGTGGGACCCACGAATTTGGTGGGACCCATGTGAATTTTTACCAATCGCATGGAGTGTGTTTTGAAGAGTGTTCAAAAGATCGAGTGTGTTGCTAGCACTCCTCTTAATATGATTGGTTGTGTATATTCACCTAGTGGTTGATAAAAAGAAATGGGAGATGGGTGATATATATATTATTGGTGATGTGATATGACAAAAAAAAAAGATAGAGGGAAACGAGGAGTGTTAAAATGGGTGTACAATTTTTTTTTTTTTTGTTGTTTATATATCATTGTTCTTAATAAATGAAATCATCCTTTTAAATACAAGTTAATTGTTAAACATAGAACCTTATACAACCACTTAATATAAAATAAATTTATTTGCATCATTTAATATTAGTCATATGGCCTTTCTGAGTTTTTTTTGTTGATTAATGACATTGTGTTTATTGAAAACTTTAATTAATTTTTTAGTTATCATTATAAAAGTCTACAAAAATAGTAAACAATTGATAATATAGAGTAATAAATATATATCTTATTCTAAAAGCATATAAAAATTCTCTCGATAATAAAAAAACATTGATAATAAAGAAAGAAAATAAAGTAAGGAAAAATGATATCAATAAATAAAAGTAAAAAAAAAATGGTGAAAGAAAAAGAAGAAAAGCGAGTAGAGTGGTTTCCACCACCTTCTGGTCCATTTTAAACGGGAAAGACCGAGCAAGAGGCCCAATGTTTGTCAACTACGTTACGTTGTCTATATATATTTGACCAAAAAAAAAAGTCTGTGATCCAAAGCATAAGGCAACAATTTCATTCCATATTATTCTACCATATTCATTAAATGTTAATATCCGAAATAAATAAGAATTTTTTTTTTGGACATTAACATTTAATATCCAAAAAAATAAGAAAATTCGATCAAAAATTAATAAATAAATAAGAAAATGGCACAAGATATACTAGACACGACAGAACGCGAAGCCTTTTATGTTGAATAAATGGATAAATGCAAGATTTTTTTTTTAGAATTTATATTTTTATAATAATTTTTACAACTATAAAATAAATAGAAATAAAAGAGAGGGGAGTGTTATGTGATAAGTGATATGATCAAGAAAAATAAAGAAATAGAATATAAGAATATATTGTATGAAATAAAGTGTCCCTTTTTTTAATGAATTATTACTCAGTACATAATAGTTATCAAAATCGGACCGGACCGGCCGGTTCAACCGGTCCGACCGGGAACCAGCCTGGTGTCCGGTCCATACAATCCTGAGAACCGGCTGGTTTCGGAACCGGTGGGAATCGGTCAAGAACCGGTCGAACCGGTCATGAAACGATGAAAATCGGTAAAGAATCGGTGCCAGAAAACCGGTTGAACCGGCCATTTTAAAAAAAAATAAATTTTTTTATTTTTTATTTAATCTAAAATATTTTTAAGATAAATAAAAATAACTTTTTAAGAATTACACATAAATATTTATTATTTAGTCAATTATTATGAATTTTTTATCATATAACATATATAATAAAGTCTTTTATATTAATTTATAATCTTATATATCTTGATTTCTTATGATTTTATCTTATTTTATTACTTAAAAAATATTATATAATATTAAAAAATACATTTAAATATTACCAATTCGACCACGATTCAACCATGGTTGAACCACTGAACCGTGAACCAGTACCTTCACCGGTTCAATCACCAGTCCGGTTTAGTAGTGGAAAATAGCAAAAAGAAAGTTTATTAACTCATTGCACCCGCAAAGGCGATAGTGTAACCATTCTTCAATCTCTATTTAATTCATTGATATTTCTATTTCATCTTCGTTTCTTATCTTTTTCATCATTGTTTCAATGTTTATTTTAAGTGTCTGTCTGATTTACAATTTCATAAAATTTGATATGTAATATAATAAAGAATACATTTTATGAATAACACAATATATAAATATATATTATATGTAAAATATTAATATACAATCATCTTCTACAAAATATATATAAACAATTCAAAAGTTGGTAAGGGCGCACACGAGTCGAGTTCACCCAATTTTCGCAATAAAACCAAATTGTCTAAAAGGGTTGGATTGATTCGAGCTCTTTTTTCTGTTTAACGAGTTGACCAAATCCGAACAAAACCAATTATAAACGGGTTGGATCAAGTCGATTTAACGGATTTGGCCAAAACTCAGGGGGGAAACCGTTGCAGGGGCTATCTTTTCTATGCGCTTAACTTGGAAAAAAGCATTAGAAGCATTATGTCGTTGTAGGTCTAGCTAATCCACCCCTCCAGTGACTCCTATTTGCCGATATGATTGAAGGAGAAGAAGTTGTAGGGGTCTGGCTTCTCAGGTGCACATGAAAGAAGGAAAAGAAGTAGTTGCATTGCGTCGCGCCAGTGGGGACAGTTAGGGGTGTTCGCGGTTTAGTTTATATCGGTTTTGAGGCAAAAATCATCTGATCCAATCATTGTGGCTTTATTATTTCATCATTCGATCGATTTTGGTATTTTTTTTCAAACCCGATCCAATTTAAGGAATAGATCAGTTTTCGATTTTTCAAACCCGAACCAATAGGGTTCGTTTGGCTCGGCTTTCTTTTGACTTATAAGTTACTTTAAAGTTAGAGTAAAAAATAAGAGCTTTTAAAAATAAAGTAAAAGTTGTTTGGTGATTTCAATTTTTTAAACTTAAAATTTATTTTTAAGTTAAATGTTGTTTGATAAAATATATATTTTTTAAACTAACATAAAGTTTATTTAATTACAAATTCTAAATATTTCTAAACATGTAAATTTAAAAGATAAAAGTATTTTTGAATAAAATTCAATAATATCATATATTATGCAATTTTCATTATGCTTAACATTATACAAGTAATTTTATATTCTAAAAAATTGAAAGGTAACTTTCTAATAAAATTATAATAATTTTATTATATTATTTTAATTAATTTTAAGAGATTCAATTAAAATATGTTTGATACCTACAGTTTTGGTGTATAGTTTTGTTATCTATTTTTTTAATACATGTTAATATCTTTATTTATACATGTTAATAACTTTCTAATAAAATTATAATAATTTTTTTAATGTTGTCCTTAAATGTCATTTTACCATTTTCAACTAGTTTTACCAAACACATTCAATAGCTTTTCAGCTTTCAGTTAGCTTTAAGCTTTCAGCGAGCTTTTCAACTTTCAGCTAGCTTTTCAGCTAATTTTACCAAACACACTCTAAGCTGTAAATTGTTACTTTAGAAAAAGCTCTTTTCCTTCATATAAAATAAGCAACTTCTTTAATTCGAGAGCTTTTGAATATATGTGTTTGGCGGGGCTTCTCCTTATAAGGAGATAAAAAGCTCAAAGTAAGTCACCCCAAACACACACTAAATATTAGATAAAAATGATAAAATTATGAAATAATAGTAAACATTTTTTATTGGTACTGTTAACATCATAATTATTTCGATTAGATATCGAAATAATTTCATCTTCCCTATGAGACATTTCAAGTGCAAGATGTGAAGATTGAAGATGAGTGGGTCTCAAAGTGGTTATGAGAAGTTACTGGAAGTTACCAATAGTTTAGATGGTTTTTATTAAATAAATGTGTAATTGACACGTGTCCACTAGGTGGCAAAGTTGTGTAGATTAGTGGTTGGTAATATTGCCTATAAATATATGTTGGTACAATGTAAAAGGGGTTGGATCTCATTTACTAAAAATCTCTACTAACACGTCCATCCATCAGCGACTACCGGCAAACGAGATCGAAAGTGTGTGATCCCTCCATTTTAATTAATGCAAGGTTTCTCTTTACTCTTTTAAATTCATCTTTTACTTTTAAGCATCTCTTCTTCTACTTCTTCTTATTCATCTCCTTCTCCTTCGAAATTCCAAGTAAAACTACCGCTAAAAAGAACCGTTAAAGAGGATTCGTATCTTGTCCTAGATTGCTCTGAGATACATTTGTTTACCAAAAATCAGGGTAAACAGGTACTTATACTTATTAAACTAAATATAAAATTATATTAAAAAGAAGGACACGAGACATGAAAACTAATTTCAAACTAGTTTTAAATTGCTATATTTATAGAAATATTACATAAAAAGTATATTAGTATAAGTAATTTCATAAATATATGTATACAAGAATAAATATATGATTATTTTATAAATAATAATATATGTATATAGGTTTAGTTTGGATTGATTGGATTGGTTTTCAACATAGGATCCGAAAACCAATCCAATAAAAAAAAATTGATTTTTGTGTTTTTTTTTCGGTTTTTTGGATTTCAGTTTGATTCGGTTTTCGGTTTTTTTCGATTTTCGGTTTTTCGGTTTGGTTTATGCTTTTTGCATTGGATTGGATTGGATATGAACACCCTAGGGACAGTCGCTATTGTTGTACGACCGTTGTGCCGCCATGGTCGCAAGCAGGAAGCTTTTGGCCGCCGAATGGAGAGCTTTAATCAGATGCCATCAACAACAAAAATCGTCGCGTCGTGCCACACAATCAGACAATGAGAAGCTTCATGATTTGCTGGCAAGAGCAGATCTAGGGTTCATGGGAATAGTTTTGAGAGAGAGAAAAAAATTCTAATTCTGAATGAAGGAAAAGCCAATGAAGAGAATGAAAGACATTTTATTTAGTTACCTATGCTATAGTTTAGTTTTTTTTTTAAATTGAGTCCTCGAGTCTGGTACTTCGAGTTGAAAATTGTTCAACACGGTACTCGAACCACTGTGTTCGATTTCAGTTTTTTTAAAATCAATTCACCCAGTTAACTCGAACCAACCCGATCCATTGACCTCGGGTCGAATTGGTCAGGTTGAATTTACCCATGTTTACCCTTAAAGGATGTTATAATGAAAATGACTTTGAGTTTTTTAAGCAAGATTTCCATCTTAGCGAAGGTATTTTCTATGAAACTACTAATATTGAAAAAAAAACCTAAAAAAATGGGGCCGAGTAAAAGGAAAAATCAACACATCCTCAATGTAGATAGGATCATGTTTTGCAAGCAACTTGCCTAAGCAACTTTTGAACTTCGTCATCCAACATATTATTTACTTGATAAATATATTACCTACATCATTGTTACACAATAAGTGTCTTTATAAGTTACTTCATAACCAACCACCAAAACTTGTTCATTTTAAGGTATTTGGATGTTTAAGTTATATAAATACCTTGCAAGATCACAAAACAAAGTTTGATCGGAGAGCTAGAGAATCAGTCTTGTAAGAATTCAAGGAGGGTACCAAAGATTATATCTTATATAGGATATAGTTATTTTTACTCTACAATAAGTTTATTTTATTAAAATTTCAATTGATAAAATTATTAATAAAATACTTATTTTTGAGATAAAAAATATATCAGTGTAAATATATCAAAAAATAATCTTACAAATAAATAAAATAATAATATCAACCAAACCCTCCCTCATATAACTTGTAAACAAATAATTTGGTCGCTCATTTTCGTTAACTCTCAAAAATTAGAAAAACAATTGGAAAATATATACACAAGCCCACACACACTTTATATTAACAGAACCGCCACAAAGTCGTCGCTTAAAGAATCTTATTCTTGAGTAAACCATCAGATCAGTCCCTGACTTTTTTTCAGTCGGGCAGTTTAGTCCCTAGCTTTTATAAACCCATCCATTAGTCCCTCACTTTACACACCGTCAGTCAGTTTAGTCCCTACCCCTATTTTTTGTTAACGGAACAGTGACCTGGCAAGTTAACAGCTTTTATTTTGCCAAGCCAGCACCAAACTACGTCGTTTTTGTTGTGGAAATTAAAAAAAAAAGTAAAATGAGGTTATAAATAATAACGATCAGAAAAAAGAATCCGTAAATTTCTTTCTTCCCCCGCCCACTCTCCTCTATGTTTTTTTCTTCTTCTTCTTCATCCCCCGCCTATTGTACCCACTCTCATCTCCATTTTCTTCTTCTTCATCCCGAACCATGGCTAGCAATATTGACAGAAGAAAGGCAAGTGGAAGCGGTGGAGGAAGATCATCTCAGCATCACTATAAGGTTGACAATGGGATGGCAACTTCAAACATATGATTTCGGTCTCTCCATGTTTTATAGTTTGACAGGTTAATGCAAAACTCAATTCCCTTTCTTTAGTTGGGAGTTGAAACTTGTAAATATTTAGCAGGATCAGCACACGGAGACAGGAAAAGAACATTCCTTCACATACATAATCGGTTGAACTTGAATGGGAGCTTGACTATATGATTCAATCATCTGTATCTGAATTGGATTCTGAATCCTCATTAGCTTGCAACTTAAAAGGTCTCATCCTGTTTGTATTGGCTTCCAAGGGAGGTAGTCCATCATCATCACTCGCGTCAGACTCATTCACTTGTTGGGATGTGGTTCTTTCATTTGAATCATCTACCCATCCTAGATTTAAAGATTTCAGGCCTATACCAAAAAATATAGGGAAAAATAAGTTTTTCGTCCCTATAGTTTCGGTCAACTTTGGTCTCCGTCCCTGTACTTTAAATCCTTTGTTTTTTGTCCCTGAACTTTCTAAACCCCCAAACCATAGTCCCTAGTCGTTAGTGAGATCTGTTAACCTAATGAGCCGGGTAACAAAAGTTACATGTTAACCTCAATAATGAGCCCCAAATAGCTGAATCATCTAATAAATCTTTTTTTATTAATTTTTTAATTATTAAAATAACCATAATTATGAAATTAGGTTTTTTATCGGGTAAATTTGCTCAGGTGAAAAACACTAATTTAGCAATTATGATTATTTTAATAATAAAAAAGTATTAAAAAAATTAATTAGACGATCATTCGATTATTTGGGACTCACTATTGAGGCTGACATGTAACTTTTGTTAGTCAGCTCATCATGTTAACAGATCTCACTGACGGACAGGGACCACGATTTAGGGGTTTAGAAAGTTTAGGGACAAAAAACACATGATTTAAAGTACGGGTTGACCGAAAATATAGGGACGAAAAACATATTTTTCCCAAAAATATATTGAAGAAATGATTATATGGTACCTTGGATATGGATGCCATTAGATGCAAGTGAGTAAGTATATAAAAATAGTGGATACATGACTATTCATCAAGGAAACGCAATGCAAGTAAAACTGTATAAATCAAAGCTGGAAACAAGAGCACACCATTCTGGAGTTTTCTGCAGTGCTCGAACTTGTTCATAGAAAAGAACTTGAGAAACAAGACATGCAACCTTGCTACCTGATTCAAGAGCCTTTTCCTTTCCACTTTCATCAACTACAACGAAGTTCCCTGCACATTGAGAAAATAGGTTGGCTTGGTTGATAAATTAAGTAAAGACATCCCAAGTAAAAAAATAATTTTCAAAACCCATACATGGTTCAAATTTTAGATCGCCGGTTTCAACAGCAAATTCTTTGGCTGACTGGTTGGAGTTACACAATACGTAAATGGATAGTTCTCTTAGTCAAATCCCCAAACTTCGTCCTCAGTCGCTGAAGTTGCCATCCCATTGTGAACCTTATAGTGATGCTGAGATGATCTTCCTCCACCGCTTCCACTTGCCTTTCTTCTGTCAATATTGCTAGCCATGGTTCGAGATGAAGAAGAAGAAAACAGAGAGGAGAGTGGGCACAGTAGGCGGGGGATGAAGAAGAAGGAAAAAATAGAGAGGAGAGTGGGCGGGGGAAGAAAGAAATTTAGGGATTCTTTTTTCTCACTGTTATTATTTATAACCTCATTTTTCTTTTTTCTTTTTTTTAATTTCCACAACAAAAACGACGTAGTTTGGTGCTAGCTTGGCAAAATAAAAGTTGTTAACGTGCCAGGTCACAGTTCCGTTAACAGAAAATATGGGTAAGGACTAAATTGACAGACGGTGTATAAAGTGAAGGACTAACAGATGTGTTTATAAAAGCTAGGGACTAAATTGCCCGACTAAACATTTGAAGCGCCGTCGTTTCATCTTTCATCTTCGCGTTGAAAAGAAAAACCCCTAATTAGGGGCCGCAGAGGAAGAGGAACCAGAGCTCAAAAACCCTAACAATTCAGGAACGCGAAAAATGGGGGGTAAATGTCCGCACAGACACGTGAAGAAGAGAAGATATTCTCACAAGACTGCACGCCGCACCAAATTCCTCATCAAAGATATCCTTTTTGTTATGTTTGATTTTTCCCCAAACCTAATTTTCTTTTTACCTCTTTCTTTTTCGAATTTATTTGGATGTGATTCTTGACTGTTGAATTGGACACGCGATGACATGGTTTATGCACAGCTTAATAAGCCTGAGGAAGAGAGCATCCCTTTACCGGTTGATGAAGATTTGCCTGGAATGGGCCAGTACTATTGCCTTCACTGCGAGTCTGTCTCGAATTTCTAATTCTTTCTTTTATTATGTTGTGCCTTTTGTTTTTATTCATATAAAAATTTTTGCAAATTGAATGATTTTATGATATGGAGCTGGAAAGTTCAGTAGTGTGTTACTAGAACACTGCCTTGCCGAGTGTAGGTAGAGAGTTTGGAGCAACTTGGGAGAAACGTTATTCATTTATTCCTATTTTGCTTATTTCATTTTATTATTATTGTTAGGGATGCTGAAGTATTCAATTTCACCCCCTGTTCCTTGTTTGCTTGCCTCATTTAGTTGTTGATTGGGTTTTTGATCAAGAGTGGCTTTATTGTTTTGATATATGCAGTCGATACTTTTCCAATGTAGCTGTGAGGGATGAGCATTTTAAGACCAAACGACACAAGAAGCGGTATGTTGCTGTTCCCTCTGCTTCGCCCCCCCCCCCCCCCTCTTAGTTTCAATTCTATCCAACATTCTCCCCATATTTATATTGGTGAAGATTGGTTAGATTGATATTATATTGCTTTTAGTTTGAAGCTACTTGTGTTTTGAAGTTTTCTGTATGAGTGGGGTTGAACTGAATACTAGTAAGCTCAAGCTTGTTTATCTAAAATATAGAGCTTGAACTTTAGTTAAACTGAATTTTGTCCTAAATCTAGACTCATAACAAAAGCTGAAAATTGACCATGGTAGAAGACCTGGTAAAGATTATGGATGGGAAAAGGTTGATGAAGTCATGCATAAGGTTGACACACAATCAATTCAATGACTTGATTAATCACTAACCTCAGGCATAAATATCCCTCAGCATGCCTTTTATTGAATTTTCCCCCTTCGTTAAATGAGATTATCCCAGCTTATTGTACACACACTTGTGCAAATTATATCTAATTATCTATACAAAAAGGTTGTGAATTTGTATTGTATGTCTATGTCTATATTACACAGAAATGTTCAAAAATATATAAAACTTAATGACTAAGTTGTTTTATCAAAGAATTGATTTGTTTGTTGCAAGGTTAATGCCAAACATTCAAACACTCAACCCTTGCATTTTTAACTAGAGAAGAATGCTAAAACCCTTTTTATTATTGGGACATATCACACACGTGCTCAATAATTTTTCTTAGAAGTTTCTAAAGCAATTATGGACCTTACTTTGTTAGAGAGATTGTTCAGAGTAGTGTGTTAGCTTTAACTGAATGAGAAATGCATGTAAGTCATGAATAACTTGGCACATTTATGCCCCCTATATGCAGTGTTAGGTTGTTGAGGAATTGGATTGTACATGGTTCCAAGGTTCTTGAAATGGTTCCAATTATATTTGTATCTGCATTTGAAATCGTTTAGTTAGGTTTAGTCTTTTGGGCATCTGTATGGATTTGGATCTAAATCTCATGCTCTAGAAACTTTTGAGTTTATGTATTAGTTGCAGTGCATTACGGCATTTAGCTTCTTATTGAAATCTTAGTGTTCATAGATTTGGGAATAGAGGAGAGAGAGAGAGAGAGAGAGAGAGAGAGAGAGAGAGAGAGAGAGAGAGAGAGAGAGAGAGAGAGAGAGAGAGAGAGAACAGAGAATCTGAACTGGTATGAGTTTCAGTTTTTCATTTCTAAATTGAATGAATGAAGATTACAGAGTGAGAGGTATTTATACATGCTCTGAATAGCTGAGCCAACTAACAGAATCAGTTAGTATGCAGTTGTATACTAACTGTATGAAACTAACTCAGAAACTTACAGTAGAAGCAATAGCTAACACAGAAATATATTGTGCTAACATACACAGGCGAACACATCACTATCACTAAAAGCTTCAATTTGAACCTTTTCCTCCTAATCCAATACATGCACAAAGTATTGTAAGATTTGCGTCAATGCCAATTGGCAATTGAGCTACAAACACATTAGCAGGTTTCCCACTTTCTATATTCCGTCTTGGAATGATATTGCTTCTGATATTTTACTGTTTCTTTGTGCAGTATGAAACAAATGATGGGTCCTGCACCCCACACTCAACTTGATGCCGAATTAGCTGCTGGGATGGGTATGCCAGATAATGGACCAAAACTAATGTCTATGTAACTTATTCATTTGGTGGTAGGTGTCGAGATTGTTTTAGAAGTTGGTGTTATAAGATGTTGTGCTAGTTAGTATATTACAACATAACATAAGCAATATTATCTCTTTCAATCTAATATTTGTTTTGTAATTCCTCACCCTATTAAGCCTGTTATATTTGGAATGTTAGCAAGCAAAATTTTGTCTCACAATCAATTGTTTAGGATAATCACAATGTGATTTTTTAATGCTATAAAAATTATTAAATAAGTGTTAAACAACTGCAATGAATTCCATGCGAGTGTTATTCCAATTTTATATCGGTAAACAGAACACTTCAAATCGGCCTTTTATGGCTATACAGAATAAGTAAAAATGACCAACGATGGTTGGTTCAAGTGGTACATGCTTGATTCCCCTTAAATAAGGTCTCGGGTTCGAGTCTTGTGGATGGAAAAAATTCTCGCTGGGAGAGCTAGCCCCACCATGATGTAGATGTTCCCGACTCGAACACGACTGCCTCCCGTGATACCTGTGGTTAAATAAAAAAGAATAAGTAAAAATGAACTCCTTATTTCTAAAGTTCTCGTGGGTTCATATGACTATGATTTGTTAATTTGATTAAGAGGAATAAACCATACCACTGATCAAGAAATTAGCATTCACAATTTTAAAGATTTGGAGACAGTCTTGAAAAATAGGATTTTCCTTAAGGAGAAATAAGACAAAATAAGGGTTTTCCTTAAGTAGAAATAAGACAATAAGACAGTACATGGAATCTATATTTAACAAAAAAAAATGCATAATTTGATTAAATTTTAATTTAGAGGTGAAAATGAAGAATAATTTAAGTATCTCGAGTCTCATAAAAAAATATTGGGGGGATAGATGAAGATGTCAATCATAACATGCAAGCTAAGTAGAAAATAAAACAATGTTTTAACGATGACCTTCTAAAGTAAACCCTATATAAGTTGGGCTTGTTTGGTTTGTGTTTTCATTTCCCGTTTTCATTTTGTTTCATGTTTTCTGAAATTTTACAAAGGAAAAACTGGAAATGCTGGAAACAATTTTTTTCTATTTCCAGCATTTATAATTTTTCCTTTGTAAAATTTCAGAAAACAGGAAACAGGAAATGGAAATGCAAACCAATCAGACCATTTGAATAGAAAAACCTAGTGACAGACAAAGATTAAAAGACTAGCGTCACCTTCTCAAGGGCCTCTCTCTCTCCCCCTCCATGGGAGGACTTCCTCTCTTTATTGGGCGGCTTCCTATCCACTTTAAGTGGGTTATCATCTTTCTAGTAAGAATTTTTCTCCATTTCCTCCTCCAACCCACCACCACCTCTCCCTTCTCCTTTACGACTATCACCTCCATAACCTCTAGCCCAGGGGTGGAGCTAGAATTTCTGCTCAAGAGAGTCCGGACAAAAGTACACACATGACTTGTAACTAGAGAAATTAAATTTTAAATAATGAATACATAATTGAAGCAACAAAATTGATATACAACTAAAATATATTTTTTGTTAACAAAAAATGTTACTATATTGAGTATAAAGGATACTCAAACCCAACACAATGTAAGTTCGTGAAATAATAAGGTATACCGAAAGCTCACAAGTGGAAAAAAAATTCTAAGTAGTGTTTCCAAACAATAAAAAATATTAAGTAAAAAATTAACTCACAAGGTTTACCTAGATTAAGCTCATCAAATTACTACAAAATAAGATATAGATAAGTGAAAATCTTAAATATTTAAAAAGCATTATAGTATGTAACTTCATTTTTTAAGTAATAAGAGACAACACATTGAATTATGCAAAAAGAAAAAAACATAAAACCAATGACATGTAGAAAATATGATCTTAAAACTTCATTTCACCGTCGATGGAGTAAAAAAATATTAATTCTAAAATCATGTCCTCATTAACTATAAAAATTATTACAAAAAAATAACTACAAAAAATCATGTCTTAATATGTTAGTGTCATCTCTCTTAGCATTTTATAGCATTGTTGTCAGATTTGTTGCCTTCTCTCATCTTTTCCACCTGAGCTCAATTTTACAAAATTGATCTACTTTGATTACAAATGATGTTGTTTGTATTGAGTTGGAATTGGATGTGTTCATCTGGAAAGAATAAAAAAGAAAAAGGAAAAAAAAATACAATGCTCTTTCAAGTTTTTTTTTTTTTAAATAAGAGATTGTGATTGTGTTTTTTTATTGCTTTAGAATTGCTAAATTATTTAGATTCATGATAAGCGTATTTGGTTTGTTGTTTTGATCATATAATACTCTTTATTTAGAATCATGCAAACTTACAAGTGTTGGAAATTATTGATCAAAGTATACGATCATATTATCTTGCGCACAACTACCACTTATGCTACTACATGTTGGATAAAGACAAAGTCCCCAACGCAACCAAAACTGTTGTCACAATTTAACCATTAAATTTTTAACTTAACAATTGTCATTATATTTTATCTTCATTCTTCTGAAATACACGACACTTTAAGAAAAGAAAGAACAAATTCATTCAAGTGATATAAAGGTCGGACCTTCATAATGCTGACAGCATCTCCAAGACATTGTAATGCGAAAGTTCTTACAGCTCATTAAAATCTCACCCACCAAGGCTTAATTTAAAGACATTCCAGTGCACACGTAATACAGGGATAAGCACAGTGAAGGACATTGAATGATGACCAAGAGTTAATTCGGTGGCAAAGAATCCGAAGGGATCTTTTGAACTGGCGACAATTTAGTGTGGAAGTTGGGTTTTGAATCCCTGTCGAGTTGCTCATCAAAGCATTTTCTAACTATATCGCCCAAAGAAAAGAAAAAAAAAACCTCAATTAAATCATGTCATCCTATACACCAGCATGCTTTTCGCTAACCATTAGGGGGGAAATGGCTAGATTCATCCACCAATTCTATACCGACTTTCCCTGCAATCAGTCGATCTGCGATTTTGCCAATCAAGCCAAAGCACCCAAATCAAACAAGGCGTCAACCTTGATCATAAAAATATATCTTCCTGTATATAAAGCATGTACAAATCTTATACGGGTATTCATGGACACTGACTCTTAAGTACTACATCTCAATTCCCGCCAAGATGAGGCAGTGGCCATCATTCGGTTATTTTTCTTCTGTCCCTGTGGTAAGTGAAGGATTTGTTTTGTATATATCCTCGACTGCCATGGCTTGTCCATCACAATTTTAACATTCCGCCAAGGCCTTTATACCGGACAATATGCTGTTCAACAGAGAAATCATCACTCGGAGGAACAATACATTAACCATAACTTGAGGAACAAATTGGGGGCATAAACAAAAGTCAAACCTGTTAAACACAGCAAGTAATCAAGACTCCAAGAGCACTGTGAATACAGTTATACTACCTCCTGTGACCATTTAAGTAGCAATCAAGAAGATACGGAAATTGCATCATCTGAGTCCACCTTCAACTGGAAAGCAGAGACAAATAGACTTATAGGAACATCCATGCCAGGCAGAAGAAAAATTACTAAAACAGAAGAAATTGAGCCTACCATCTTCAGATGATTCTGCAAGGAACCATGTAACATCTTTTTGAGCTTGTCACAGTGATCTACCATGTGACCCATTCTGATCAATTCCTCAAGTTGGTACAGTAGACGCTCTATTGTTGTATATGGGAACCAAACAGCAAATGGTCTTTTCCTTCTAATTATATCTGCTGGTCTCTGCAGAGGGTTGGTTTTGGCAATATTTGTTATTGAATACACAAAAAGATACACAACATTACTGCATCATGCACTACACAAATTTCCCAGTTGCCACCACACTGTAAATATCATGAAATATCAATATCAATTATGACAAGGGAAGAAATTGCAACCCATTTTAATAGGAAGCTAATCAAATTATCACCACGAGGAGAGAAATTAGTACTCCAAAACACAGCATAGATTGTATAGTTTTACATTTATCAAAATAGTACAGTGAATGGTTATGCTTTATTTTAAGTAATAACCATTTTCTAAGTTTCCCTACATAATTAATTGTGATGATAGTCACCTAGAACAACACTATCGACTATCACTGATTATCTATTAAATAATGGTAAAATTGTAAAGGTAGCCAATGAACAATTTCCACCAGTGTACAGGTATAAAAAAAATTCAAATTGGCGTGAAAATGCCTCTAAAGTAATGTTATCTGATACAGTCAACAAAATTTATATTCATTTATCTAATCTAATATTATCAATTTCTACGAAACAACAAACTTCTGTTATGTAATATATATTCCTAGGTGGCAGAGAGGCACTGCCATGTTCAGTTTTAAAGTCTAATGAGAATAATTTATCATTGAAGCAAACATCAGAATGATCAACAGTAATAAATCCCATCCATACAAGTAAAAAGAAACTTACCATTGAAGCAAATGATTCTATGTACTCAAGTAAAAGATAAGTAGCTTCTGCATAACGACCATAATTAACATAAAGCTGAAATAAAGATGCAGGGTTTGATTCCCGACCAGTCATCCCTGACATCCTTTCCTTTTGACCCTCCTGTCACAAGCCATATAAGCAATATCAGTCATCATATAAGATCCCATATTATAGCAGCCAAGATTGCATGATGAAAGAAAATAACAAGTATCCCTCATATTGTTAGAGCAGATGCATGGTGTAACAATCTAGATTGGCTAGTCCAATTTGGGTTGGATGTCTGTCCAAGCTTTTGAGCAAGAGAGACATACAAGGGACCTGAGGTCCTGAAAAGGCCTAGAGGTGAGAGTGATAGTTACGAAGATTGAAAAGGATAGGATAGCCCAACATGATAGACTTATTTTATCCTATTGCTACAACAAAGACTAGAAATAGAATATGATAGGATATTAATATCATATCCTATCCTGACTACCAAACAATCCCTAATACCTGACCAAAATTTTTAGTATGAAGAGGTACTGGTGTTTTGTATTTTACATGTACCAAATCTATCCAATATAATTAGTATTCATATTCTTTTTTTCTTATTTCCCTACCTACACCGTATATTTTCAACATTTAAATCAACATCAAGCACAAAAAGAGATCCATGTGGGGAATTTTAGATAGTTTCAAAAATAGGAATCATATAATGTTTTGTAGAAACAATATCAAAACCAGTTTTAAAACAGGCAGGCATTCCCTTGCATCAATGAACAGCAATCAGTGACTGCAATTTTCAGCTTAGAAAATTACCTTGAACAATTGAACAAGCCAAAGAGGCAATTCAATCTTGGGATCTGCACGTAGAAGACTTTCAGCAACAATAACCGGTAATCTACCATGAAATTCCTTATACTTTTCCTGTAATTTAGAGTCAATTTCAAAAGAAAGACTGAGCCAGGGACATAGAATAATATAAATAAAAGATAAACATACAAGTGACTTAAACAACCAACCACCCTAAAAACAAAATGAAATACTTTTATCCCAATTAAGAGATATTATCAAGAGAGTTGTACAAAGACTAGAAATATCTTTTAATGAGGGAAAACTTCCATCTGTAACCATCTACACAGCAGAATGAGGTTCAAACGAATGTTTTCTTGCTGACATGAAGCATGGTGTACCGTGTTCACTACCCCCCTGAAATGTAGTAATAAAAAAAAACAGAACCTCCAACCAAAAGAATGCCAAATGAAAATGTCCCCTTCTCTCTTCTAGATTGGCTAATCTCATGCTAAAATCAGTTAAGGTCCAACAGATTATAACAAGCAGAAAATACGAACAAGGTAAAGCTTGAGCGCTGCCCAATGACTATTTCTGTCAGTTTGTGGAGTTGTAGGAACCATAACAGGTGAACCATGGACAACCATCTCAAGCTTGGATGATGTCAACAAATGACCATGTTCCCTGAAATCATCCAAAAATTTATAAATTATACAATGCACAATAAGTACAGACAGGAACTGTTAAGTGAAAATATGAAAATACAGTAAGTGCCAACTTTCTAAATAAACAATAAAATAAAAACAAATTTTAAAGCCATCAGAATGACTGACAACCTAGAATATAAAATAAAAAGTGCTTCAAAAATTAAGGTAAGGAAAAGCTCAACATACTCAACCCAAGTAGAGTCTGCTTTATCAAGACAGCATTTCATTGCCATATCAGAGAAAACTCTTTCCAGTTCCCTAAAGAGAAAGACCAAGTCATGAATATAAACATATCAACATCACACACGCACACACACACACATTGTGCAAGATGTAAACCTCTTCAGCCCTGAACCCTTGAAAAATCTGAGAAGGATTGTAAAGGCCATATCATATAAATTGTTTTGGACAAGAAGATCAGCCAAGTCTGATAGGGCTCCATGTTTTCCTTTAAAATGAAATGGCAAACACAGGTTCAAAATTCTCTCAAATGTATATTAAATCGTAACATCATCAGTCACCCTGGAAGCAGTCATATACTTCATAGACAATACAACAGAAAATAGACTTACCAGAATATGTCCACCTGACATTTACCAGTGACAGCATATACTCTGCTGATGTTAGCACAAACTCGTTCTCAAGTTCTTCAATATCAATAGAGGACTGCCAGCTTTGAGCCACGGCATCATAATCAGCTGGTGCAGTAAATTAATGAGAATGATATCATCACCTTTCCAGAAAAATATTAGTAAAATTTTTTAAATCCCAACAGAATTTCATTCAGACAAAGAAGATTATTACAGAGAGTTACAAGGATATAAAAAAGAAAAAACAAAGGGAAGAAAACATTGATGAAACAAAGCTACCCAATTCCTCAACATACACCTTGTCAGGGATGCCCTTTTAAATAGACATAATATTAGTAAAAGTGTGATGTGAAGAACATAATATCCAACATAAAGAAATATTATATGAGAATAATTTTTTCCCTGCCACATTTCATTCTGTTAAAAGTTTGAAATATGTTGATGTAGCATCATAAATTCATGATGAAAAATCCTTGTTTCCCCTAGCAGCATGATTTTTGTTTTTGAATTACTTACAATGTTCATCCGGTGATCTTTTAGCTTTCTTACTCGGATAATTTTCGCTCATAGGAGAACTTCTCTCAGCCAATGGATCAATCCAAGCATATGCAGGATGAACAAGATGCAGTGCATTGACCGCTGCAGAGAGTGCATTTAACCTTTCTTGCAACATTAAAGAACCTCCTTGGTTATCTTTCAAAGCTGCTTCAGTTCTCAAACGAGCGGAATACATGTATATATAGTTTGCTGCTCGTCGCCAATTATGCTGGTGCAATTGAAATGCATAGAGCAACTTATACAAGTTTGGCTTTGCAGAAAGATCTGACCGTTCAGCCTGCATATTACACAGTAAAAATTCTGCACATTGAAGAAAACAGCAAAATTAACAGAACTCAATTTGTTCAGTAAGGCCATACCTTCCAAGCAAGCTCTTGCTCTACTTTTTCTACTAAACCAATAAGGGGAAGTTTATTACTGCAAAGAATCTGTGATGAACAAGAACAAGAAAGATTATGGAGGGGAAGTACTAATTAAAATTTGAGTGGAGAAGTATAAAATTTCTGGCTGGATATTATTGACATGCATTACACTTTTAACACAGAAAATATTAACACAACTCTCAGCATGCAAGTTAAGCAATAGCATCATACTATTTTTACGTTGTTAACTAGATAAAGTGCAGGAAACATAACAAATACAGTAGAATAAATAAATGGGAAATATACTAAAATATCATTGACAGAAAATGGCAACCTCATGCACAGAATTACATGCATATACAAATTACATAGTTCCAAATAGTGTAGAAAGTGTGCTGGAGAACTACAGCTATGTTTTATATTTGTGTACTTTAACTCAAACATCAATTTCAATTATTTAATCTCGTCATCACAAGTTAATATTCCTGAAATCAACCTTTGAGGACAAAGCTATCAGAATATTATTTCAAAATGGATAGTTTCACAACTATTTCATTCTATTTTTTACACCAACATAAGGAAAAGAATAAGTAGGGTAAATTGACAAAGGACAGTGACAAGAGTTCATCATAGTTTATCCAACCTTTATAGCACCTTGTTCATAAAGAACAATTATGAAACGCCTCAAGCAGATGTATTTGCTCTCCTCATCTGGATTTGAAATTATTGCACAATATGCATCATAATACAGACCAAGGTCTAATGCAAATATGAAAACATTTGCCCATAATCGTCCCTTAATGGTTGTCACTGATTCATTAACTGAGTTGTTCACGCACATTTCATCTTTCATATGTGGAGCTTCATCAACTTGCTCAAGTGCAGCAAGGGCAAACTGGCAAGCACCTTCACTAATGTTATAACGTTCAAATAATTGCATTGCCCATTGATAGTATTGAAGCCGCCATGCAGCAACTGATGTACAACCACCTGCATATAAAACAGACAAATTAATAAGCAACTTAAGATTATCCATTTGCTTAAGATCATTGGAATTTAGTTACAGAGATACCCACTAAAACCAAGATATGGAATTCCTACGTCGGCAGATAAACTCTGCAGAGCCTCAGCAGCACCATTTCCAGATGAAGACCTGAATTATTCAATTATATAGTGATTGGTCACACTTTAAAGGCAAACACAAGCAAATATGCAGAGGGCTTACATGTAATATATAATTTTGAAAACCCATTTACTAATATATATTGGGGATATAGAGATGGTTATTTTTTTGAGTGAGAACAACAAATCTTGACTACACAACCATAAATGAATGGTCAAGATTATAACTTACTTAAAGGTCACATCATCACTTTAAAAAGTCATATGATTTTACTTTTAATCTTGACCATCCACGTAAGATCTAATGGTCTACATTTGCTCCTCTCACTCATAAAAATAACCCTCTCACTTAGTAAACCCATATATGTACATATATGTGTGAATTTATATCCATATAGGGGATGTATCGAGTGAGAGGATTACATAGACAATTAGACACATGCACACATTAAGACTATGAGGGCACATTCATTGGGAGGTGCTTGTGTTGGGTCTAGGGACAAGAGCTGGTGCTTATTAGTGTTATCCCATTGAAGATGTGCTTGTACAAGCACCAGATTTTGCATAATTAGAAGGAAAAAAAAGCTGCCCCACATGTGGCAGCCTTTTGCATAATAATAATAAAAAACATAATTAATAAATAATAATATTGATGAAATGTAAGGATGTGGGGTCATTTGTGGGACCCATTTAGTCAAATTTTTAGTTGTTGGGTTGGAGAGAAGAGTTGCTTAAATAGTAAAAGTAAAAATGAATTATGTGTCATGGTGGGACCCATTTAAGATCTTTGAATAGTAAAAAAGTGAAGTGATGGGATTGAGATGGCCTATGTCTGAGATTTCAAAGTTGACAATTGATCAAAATACTGAATACATTATTTTGTTCTTCCATTTTTCTCTTTCTTGACTTCTCTCTCCTCATTTGTCTAATCCTCACATTCCTCTATTTTGTTATAGTCTATATATAAATTGACAAGTGTGCAACTTTTGTTTTAGATCATTAAGTTTTGTTTGCAATGAATCTAATCCAGCAATTTCTGCAATACCTAAGAATTAAGAACTAATGCTCAGTAATTTCTGTAATAGCCAGCAAATAATATAAGTAAGACTGAGGTATTTACAAATCCTTCATACTACTTGTGAGATCATACAATTCAGCATTTTTTGCCCCATTCAACAATCCAGATGAAGCCCAAAAACACAATCTGGAGAGATCATGAGGGATCAGCATGTTCAAATGCAGGATTGATGGGATCAGAAATCACACCATGATGACTAAAATGCCAGCTTTTTTTGAAGAATAATAAGGCCAAAGAGCCCATCCAAATTTTAAAACCCCTTCGAGCATTATTTCATCTTGCTGGACCACTTAAACCAGTCATCCTAATCCCTTTAATGTGTTCCATGTTGATCTGCTTGGTGGCTTGTAGGTTCAAACAGTTGAGTGGTGGTTCAATGTTGGTCAGTTTGATCTGCTCGCTCTTGATCTGCTTGGTTGCTGGGTGCTGGTTTGACATCAGCTGGGTGGTAGCCCCTTCCCTCCTTCCTGCTTCAACTCATTTGTGTGGGTTCAATGTGAACTACTCTCTCAGTTCTCTGTTTTGCTGCATTGAAAATGTCTTCAAATGGGGTTGGTGCTTAGTGGAGGCGCAGCTGCTGCTGCTGGCAGTTCTGGTAGTAGTGGTACTAAACTGTGACTTGAGAGTTGTGTAACCTTCTTATGCCTTTATATAATATAGTGTTTGTGTGTGTGTGTTTAAATAGTTTTGTACTTTAGGCAAGATCTTCTTGTGATCTTTGCTACTACTACTGTTAGTGTACAGTTTTCTACCGTTAGTTATTCTCTGCTGTTAGCCTTGTTATGCGTGTATTCTGTTAGCTTAGTTGCAGTTGCTGCACATGTGTATTGTTGTAAGCAGTTACTGCACATGTGAGTGTTAGGAATCTGTTATATTCAGTTAGCAACTGAATCATCTTAGCTATAGCTTAAAGGCATATATAAAAACCTTCATTGTATTCATTCATTCAATATATGAAAACTCAAATTCTATATCAGAAATTCTCTCTCCTTTTCTCCCTTTCTATCAATTCATGAACCCTAACTTTCTAACAACTACGATCACATGCTACTACTCTACCTCAACCCTTCCCAATCTTAGGTAGGGTCTTGATTTTGACTACCTTGAGCATATGATGGTACCATTTAGACCTTTGTCATTTTCAAAATGGAACTCAAGCTCAAACCTAGATTAAGGAGAAATTAACCAATGTCACTTAACTAACTAACCAAGTGATCAACTTATAGGCTGAAAATGTAGAACATAATTTGCATCTTTGAATTACACTAGGCACAGAAACCCATCGCAAAAGTATGGGAAAACAAACAATAAATCCAAGTTCTAAAACAGTGACTAACTGACCAATCCATCCTATTGATGAAAATAACAAAGGCGGAAAAGATAGCATAGAAAGCTGACACATGGCAACCTTTTGGACACATTTAATATAATATAGAAAAGTCCGAAAGGGAGCCTTGGTGCAATGGTTGGAGTTGCTACCATGTGACGATTAGGTCATAGATTTGAGTTGTGGAATAAGCCTCTTGCAAATGCAAGGTTGCCTACAATAGATCCAAAATGAGTCTGACCATTCCCTGTATCCCATTAAAGTGGGAGCTTTGTAGAACCAAGTTGCTCTTTGAATTACATAAGTCAACATAATGAGAATAATAAAAAAAGAAATATTTCAATGGTCAAGCGTTGTACCTAAAGAAACAGCGAATGGCATCAGAAATTTTTTTATCTTTCTGTGTTGCATGCAATCCACACTGCATCTGTGCAAGTAGGCAACATCCTAGAAGATGATGACGTATGCACCACCCACCATCAGCATCTTGAATACTTTGGGATGTCTTCTCCTTCAGTAAATGTGCTTCCACAATCATAAGCAATTGCTATTGAAACATTTGAAAATTGAAATATAGGATACTTTCAGTAAAGATTACCACAGTGTAAAGAAAGAGAAGGAACTGAATTCCCATTTTGGGGGAAAAGAAAAGGCAAGTAAATAACCTCAGCAGCACCATATTGGCCATGCTTGAAAAGGATAAATGCAAGATCAATAGAACGACTTAAGAAAGTAGAAGATCCTCCAGCCTGGCCCCAAATGATCCAACTGATGAAGTCTCTCATCCTACTAATAAAGCTCTGCATATTTGAAAAACGTTCTGAAGAAAAGTGGCTATGGTCTATAGATGAACTTCCAACATTTAGCAAGAATATAAAAGCCAATGTGAAGTCACATCTGCCAAGCTTCTCATTCCACAATTGTTTACCCATTTTGTTATCTGTATTCATGACCAAAAAACGGTTAACACGATATCAGCAATAAGGCATATGTAATCAATTCAGCTACTTCCAAACGTAAATGCTAGGAACACGTGATGGAAATAGAGAAAAGAGTGATATTATTGCTTGAATGAAAATGAACAGAACAAGGAGCAAGATTTATCTTCTAAAGGTTTACCCTTACAACTAAGACATTGTCCTATTTACCAAAGCAAAAAAATATGAAACCCACTTCTATTTAAGCTTAATAGCATGTGAGAAAATGAAGTAGCAGAATGTGAGAGAATATGAGAGAAGATCAAGAGAGAATTTCTGTAAAAGAGATATTGATATTTCTCTCAATAGGAGAATTGGTGATTCTGCCTGTTAATGCTAACATTACTTTCCAGCCAAACACACCAGTAATAACAGAGCACTGTCACAGAATCTTAGCTTCTTTACAAAAGGCTGAAACCAGAGAAACTAATGCAAATCCTTGGGGTAGACCCAAAGCTCATCTAAAATTCCCCCGAAAAAGCTCATTCCAAAGTAAGTTCACAGCAACAGTACAAAAAAGATGAGTCCTGCTTTCCAATCCAGAACAGCATATTATGCACATAACAGTAGACAAAACAGTGAGAGGTCTGTGATTTTGTAGCATGTCATTAGTGTTAATCCTGTTAAGAACAACAGTCCAGACAAAAGTTTTGACCTTACAGGGAACTTTGGATTTCCAGACACGGTTTTCCAAAAGAAAACTTTCTCTATTAAGGGGCTTAGTCAGAAACCAAAAAGAGAAATGCTAGGAACACACTCTTTTGAACACTCTCCCTAACACACTCCATGTGATTGGTTAAAATTCACATGGGTCCCACCACTTGGGAGTGGGACCCACGAATTTAGTGGGACCCATGTGAATTTTAACCAATCACATGGAGTCTGTTTGGGAGAGTGTTCAAAAGAGTGTGTTGCTAGCACTCCTCAACCAAAAAATATGATTTACCACAGAAGATACCCGGAGGATCAAGCCATGAATTCTTTTATCATTACCAGAAGGAAGATGAACAGAATCATGCAAAACTAAAAGAGATTCTAACTCACTAACCTCTATCATACAAGTTTCTGAAAAAGTGAAAATTCCAAAAGAATTTAGATGAAGAATAAGAATAAAACTGACAAGAAAAGAGGGATCATGAAGAGAAGAAAGCTGAAAGAGTCTTGGAAAATCCTAGCAAAGAAGAACACTTCCAACCCACATATCCAGACATCCTCCTAAAATTTGATACAAGAACCATCAACCAAAGTCAAGGAGAGATCTAAAGGCATCTAATCCCTGGGAAATGAACTTCCGAGGACTCACATGAGTAGCTATGCTTGCAGACTGACTTCAGATAACTCATGCCACAACGAATAAGGTTCAAAAGGAAAGCACCAAAGCCACAATCTTGGACACCATATTATCTAGACCCAACTCCCCCTCTTTCTTAGGTCTAAAAAACCTCCAAACTCACAAGATAACCAGTATTTGATTCTTACACATCACATCCCAAACCAAAGGGAATCCTGCATAATTCTCTTTTCTAAGAAACAGCCACCAGAATATGAAACAGGGAGAGATATTTAAAGGGATGCTAGGTAAAGACCATATTAAAAGGAAAAAGCACCATTCATACAATCTAACTGCTTTGAACTCTTACAAATCCTTAGGTCCTAAATGGACATGTCCCAGGGACTACTTACCGGAGGGATACCTAGGTGCGAGGCCATTGGAGAGATTGACATCTATCCATAAGGTCCTAAGTATTTACCCATAGGTTATCAAGACACTTAGCTATCTAGCCATAAGATCCTAAGAACTTAATGCCTCAAGGTTTTGGATAAAGATAAGTTATCAAGCCCACTATTGTGGTTTTGTGCTCAGCCCATTTATGTATGTCAGATGTCACCTTGGCCATTTGGCACACCCTTACCATTCAATGTGTGGTACAAGAGCTAATGGTTTAGCTAGGCCAAGTATTTAGTGAAAGGTTGTTAGTACTCAAGTTCAGTCCCAACTTGTCAAGAACTAACTATCTCAAAAGCTTAAGCTGTTGGGTGAAGGACACATGAATGTATATATTTCTAACACGCCCCCTCACGCATGAGCCCATTGGGCTTGAAGCGTGGACAATGCACATGCTCAACTTGTGCTAAAATTAAACCTTTTTTTTTAAATAATGGGAGCGGCAATGATCGAACTCTTCACCACTCGGTCATAGAGGCTCTGATACCATGCCAAGAATCAACTATCCCAAAAGCTTAAGCTGTTGGGTGGAGGACACATGAATGGATATATTTCTAACACAACCCATGTTGAGGAACATTAAAATAGATTGGACTCTTGGTTGGTAAAGGTTTTTGCTTAATGGAGAGCATACTAATGCTTGGACTCACACTTTAGGGGTATTGTTAAAAATTTAAGTGCAACTGATGAAGCCCCACATTAGTAAGAAATAGACTAAGTGGTGATCATATAAATGAGAAGACCGATAAACTCTGGCTATTAGTGAGTTAGATGGAATTCTCAGTAAAGTTTACACCAAAAAATATCTTTTAGCAATGTTGTCAATTTTTGTAATTCTAAGACAAAACCTGCAAATTTCATTTATTTATTCAAAATGAAAGCATTTTTTGGGAAGCATATTAAGAAAATTTTCAATCTATTTTACTTTTGATTTTGAGAAAGGGAGAGATCATTGAACCTTTGTCTCCTTATAATTATAAATCCATGTCAACCTTAGTGAATTGGCACGAGTGCTAACACAATATAAATACATCTTAGAACCTACCTATATGTAATGATGAGAGTTTAGAATTGAAGTCCTCAGTAACAGCTGGTGCAGCCGGTGTGGTGGCAAAGAAGATGATGATTAGCCACTCAAAAATAATTTCTTGAAGCATTGGAACTAACTCAAGTTGTATTTTGGTTATATCATCAGGTGACAAGTGGACCTGCATGAAACAATTTTTTTAAAAAATATATATTAATGTGAAATTTACGACATATCAATATACATCAAGTAATGGCATTTTGCTAACAAATATGACCTCCTAAATTGTTTGAAAACTTGTTGATAGTTCTACATAAAATATGTCAACATGGTACTAGGCCATGGCTGACCAAGTACTGTACAGTACAATACTTGAACTCCCAAATCATGACAGAAGTATATGTTTATTGTATGACTAACATATTCCATTCTCCATGAAAATTTAATCTCACAAAAATTCCATCTATTAGCAGCTAGCAAATATAAGTTAAAACTTAATTGCACCAAAACATTTCAATAAAAAAAATTAGAATACATTTATTTTTTAAACAATTTAAATTCAAGGCATCTTTAAGCCAAATGTATAGATGATTTTTTTTTTCACAAATTTAACATTCAGGTTAATATTCTGGCTAATCCAGAAAGCCAGACTTGCAGACAACCTTCTTGAGGTTCAAACAACCTGTGAGTCTTTACTCTTTACAGCCAGACATAACACACAAAACTAGAGTAGACCAACCAAATTCCTTAGTTTAGTGAACCGATAAGGCATAGCAAGTTCCTAATCCTATGCAGACAGAGACACATAAGAAAACATATAAATTCAGTTCAATGCCAATTCAAGGTCTGGAAAACCTTCATAAACAATCCTAAAACTATTTTTTGAAAGTTTAGTATTCATCATTAATTAAAACCCCCCATCATCTCTTTATTATATTTAAAATTTCAGTAGTGATTGCCATTCAGATTCTCAATGTTATTTCACAACGTTGAAAAAATCAATTAATATTAACATGTATTGTAGCCCAATTTCTAACTGCCACCTCACAACTGGAAGCTTTGGAACATACACTTAAATATGACACTAACGGACAATGTTTATCAAATGTGAATCATCATATTCATGCACAAACAAAAAAGTTGATCATTATTACAGCATTGAGTCACCAGTAGAATGCAAAGGATGCAAACCAAGGGGAAAAAAACCGAAGTAACCCTGGTTGTATTCAGTTTCTGCAGTGGATCAGTTTGCCAGCAGCTCAAGAACTAACAATATGACACACAGACAACATTTATCATATATGAATCATCATATTCATACACAAAAAAAAATGATCACATATATTGAGTCACAAACAAAGTGCAAAGGAAGCAAACCAAGAAAAAAAAATCTAAATAACCCTGGTTGTATGCAGTTTCTCTAGTTGATCAGTTTGCCAGCAGCTTAAGAACTAACAGCTTAAGCTTTTAGGATTAGTTGGTTCATGACATAGTATCAAAGCCTCTATAACCAAGTTGTCTAGAGTTTGTTTTTTATTTCCCCTATTTTTCTAAATAAAAAAAAAACTGCCAAGGTTGGATGGGCCTGTACATTGTCCACGCTTCAAGCTCAAAGAACTTCATGTTAGACATAAAACCATTCATGCGCTTTCACCTAACAACTAAGCTTTTGGGATAATTGATCCATGACATAACTAATGCTTACAATAAGAAAAGCATTACACGCACGAGCTATACATGCATAGAAATGTGTATAAACTCACCTGACCACTGATGTCCACCAAATAGTTTAAAAATAGAAGAAAGTCCCAGGCAGATTCAAACATCACTTTTGCAATCTGATAGGCACTATGTACTATAATGGAGGAATTTATGTTTGATGACATTTCCGTATCAAAATTGCATATTATTTTCTGTGGAACCAAAAATTTCAGGAAACCCTCAATTACATTTAAAATCTTGCCCCATGCAGAAGCCTTTTTGTACAAGCCTTGAAGAGACAAAAACATGTCAACAGAGAGTTTCCTCAAACTTTTATGATCTGCTAGTTCCTTTTCCAGAACAATTATATGATCACCTGAAGTAGAAGTTTGGAGCACTGGACCAGATATACAATAACCAGTTTCCAGAATCTTCAGTATAGAATGAACAATATCTTCAGAAGAGATCACCGGTGCAGTAAAAAGTGATTCATAAAATATAGAAGAAGCAGTTTTGCCCAACTGTTGGCTGAAACTTATAACACATCTAAGCAATTCGATCAGAATTTCACATTCGATATCATCATCAAATAAATCCACAAGGCCTGTGAGCTCACTCACTTCATCTAAAGAGCCTACAGAATATGAACAGAAGTCCATATTAACGGAAGCAAAGGAAAACAAAGAACTGAATATAATGAGCATGTTAGTTAAAAACATCTAGGAAAAGCCAGATATATTTTGATAATATTAATATAAGAATTCATTAAGAGAAGAAAGAGATAGAGAGATATCCATAATAATTAATTACCCTCTACAATCCGCTCAATATCTTCCAAAGACCGAAAAAGAGAAACTGAATTTTTTCTGATTAAACCAACAGCATCAGCAGAGGAATCAACAAGCAAACCATATAATGCATTGTTCTTGCACCAATTATGGAAATAGCGGGTGAAAAAACATTTCCAGCAATGCAATATGGACACTTTTTCAGATCCAACCTATCACATTATTAACCTTGTCAGTTTATAACAACTTGCTCCTCTGAAAATTAAAAGGGGGAGAAATTCAAGGAGAGAGATTTAACATATATGAGTCGTATGAAAATGAAAACCTCATGTTCTATAAGTGAAAGCATCTCCTTTTTTAGTCCATCAGCAGTTAATGTTTGTAACTCAGATTCACCCAAATGCCTGTTATATTCAACCAGAGTGGCATACAAAGCAGTGTTATGATGAACCCCAGGAAGAAGAAGCCTTCTTAAGAAAATAGAAGATATGAATGGCAAGATATCATCCTGCAGAAAAGAAATAACTGAGTCATACTCTCCCTCGTAACCAATATTTTTCTCTTATTAACAAAAAGAAAAGTAACTAAGTTATATCTTTAAGTATACGATATCTCCAAGCATGATTACAATCATCACTTACATGTTACAGTGATACAAAAGTTTTTAAGCGCGCCACTATAGTTCAAAACATCAATCAAATATTTCATTTTCCATATTCTTTTGAAGTAAACCTTTAGAAGCGAATAAGGATAAGTTGCTTCTGGCGACCATTTAAAAGACATTGACAAATCATTTTCAGTGTAAATGTTACATATTCTACAGAACTAACTACTTGAGTTGATATATATAGATTTCCTAAACCATGAAAGCTAAGGGGGATATGCAATTACAATTTCTTTTTAAAATGTAGCATTCACATGCACGGATGCAACCACATTGGTTGGATGCAAAAAACTGCCTTGTTCTTAGAGTCAGAGTAACATCTTTATGCAAAATCATACTTGGTAAGTGGCAAGCACAGTACACATGTATTTGAGCATATACACATGAACACAGTGCAAGCAATGTGCATAGATGCATTTAGTGAACTGCGATGTATACCACTTTTCCACAAATAACAATGGAATAATAGGCCTCCAAGACCTTTAGATTGAAATCATACATGACCTAATACCTTTGACGATGAAAATATTGAATGTGTGATCCGAAAAATTTCATCTGCAAGATGTTCTGAACTTTGAAATAGCTGATCAGCAACAAATTCTTCCTGTAAAGCATAAGTAAATGCTTCTACCCTGACAAGACACAGGATAACAATTAAGCAACTCGCATTAACAGGGAAACAACTACAGCCTAGATTTGTAATTTTGCATATAGATGGTTAGGACTTAGGACCTTTAGTCTTCAAATATCTAGTACACTTTCTTTTTCTATCCAAAAATATACAAAGAGTTAGGAACCTATGACACCAGAGTAAAACAAAATTAATCTTAGACCATTAAACAACTTTTTATGGGATGAATATTTTTCCAGAACCCACAGTTTCCCATCAATGTATAATTTTAAATGAATTTGTTATCCCAAAATTGATTAATACTGCATCACATGTAATATAATTCATGCAAAACAATCATTTCAACTATAAGAAGTTAGCATCTATATAATTAGTTACCTATCGGTATCCACAATTTCAGAAATTTGACTTACGACAGTAACATGATGGCAACATGTAAATTGATTGGATTGCTGAAAACCATTTCTTAAAATACTTATGTGGTGTAAGAGTATAAAATTTTACAACCACACCAACCACATCAACCACATCAACCCACAATTTCCCATCAATGTATAATTTTAAATGAATTTGTTATCCCAAAATTGATTAATACTGCATCACATGTAATATAATTCATGCAAAACAATCATTTCAACTATAAGAAGTTAGCATCTATATAATTAGTTACCTATCGGTATCCACAATTTCAGAAATTTGACTTACGACAGTAACATGATGGCAACATGTAAATTGATTGGATTGCTGAAAACCATTTCCTAAAATACTTATGTGGTGTAAGAGTATAAAATTTTACAACCACATCAACACAGACTCTGGCCCTGCCTTTGGATAAACATAATTCCATCGGTATCAATTGGCAAAGGTTTAGCAATATTAGAGTTTTAAACCAATTGCCTTCTTTCAATTTGAGTAGTGAAATGCTAAACCAAGGGACATAATTTCTGATTTATGCTACAGCTACCCTGGTATGAAAGATCTGAAAATGTTACTTACTCATCAATATCAGTAGACAACAAGTGTGATATTAATTCATCATCCTTCAGTATCCATATCTTATCTGACGTTAATTTAACATCAAGGCATCGGCCCTGGACAACATGAAAGCAGTCTCACAACTGGAGTCGGAAAAAAAATCACGTCCAACCCAAGCTGAATGAAAAGACCAACAGATTACCTCCTCCAAGGGAATATTCTGCACTGAAGGCTCCATAGAAAAAACAATTCTGTCTCCAAAATTACATACTATACCATGTAAAGAGATTGTCTCCAAGTTTTCATCCTAAACCAATAGAAACACAACAAACCAAAATTTAATATTGATTTTTACAGTAGTTAAACAGAGGATGCTCCAAAAGATATTACAGTCTTTAAAGGACAAATCAGATTACTCACAAGTCACAACAATGAATGTTAAACCAATCCTTACGGTGTCTGTCTATTTTGAAGCAGGTATGTTAAAACTGTACATATTACATAAACTACATTTTTTCTAATTCAGACAAAATTCATGAAAAATGATAGCGGATTCAACTCTATCCAGTAGGAAGAAAAAGAGAAAAGGGAAAATGAAAGAACCACATAGTGACAAAGCAGCAACAGAAATGAAAACAAGCATCAGGTTAAAACAAAGAAGTGCAGACAGGGAAGAAATCACTTTCCTAAGTTTTGGCCCACTAATTTGCTTGAAAAAGGGAATCTTGTGAACTAAATAAACAAACCATGAGTTGCAATTTATAGACTTCACTTATAGGACTTCAGATGGAGATATCGCTGATCCAACTCATTTGACTCATCAGCTGATGTGATTAACTTAAATTTATACAATAGAGGTACACACATCTACTATGTAAGTTAAATATTATTAGAGGAGAGTTCTGAGGATATTTTATCACACTCTATCAAATAAAATAAAATTTTGTTACCAACAAAAAAAAACAGCAATATTGGCTAGTTTAATATTTTATATGTATTATATATTATTAAATTTATTTCTTTTTCAATAAGAAAATGCTTAAACACAACATTTTAATTTGTATTAGAAAAATACAGCCCTTTCAAACTCAAAATGTAAACAATAATTATCAATATGAACTTATTCTTACCAGACTTACATTTCAAACTACTTGATTTTATGCCGTGATCATGATTTTTCTGACTTTGCCCATTTATACCCAAAGTACATATTTCAAGCAAACAAATTGGACTATTTTGTTGAAGTTATAAGGATTTGGAGAAAAGGGAAGAAGAAAGGAGAAAAATAGTAATTATGAATATATATGAATTGATGATTGATACTTTATATATACAAAAGACTAGGTACTGACTCTTATTATTACCAATCAATCAATAGACTCCTGATTAGAAAAAAAAACATGATAATTACCTAGAAATATGGAAAATAATCCTAGGAGATATTATAGGATAAAACCTAATTTTAAAAGATATTCTAAGATATTAAATATATTATTCTAATATTCTAAGTTCACTAAGCTTTAAACTTGTTACAAATATACCCACATTAACAAAATTGAAGATAATAAATCACAGCCCAGATTGATTACACAGTGAAAACTGTGGGACTAATAAATTGCATTGGGAAGTCTAAACCCCGTTTAGGGTTTAGGCCTAGATAGATTACCTATGCAGATTGCACTGGGAAAGCCAGGGGCCAGGTAGATTGCATTGGGATAGCCACGGGTTCGGGTAGAATGCTCTGAATAGCCGCAAGATACATCTATAGGTTTTGAAAATCATGGGTCTTTGAAACAACGGGCAAGAGAGAGATAACAATCGTTAGAGGAGAGAGAAACACGTCAAACAGTACAAGAGAGTAGCCACAGAGTGACATATGGAGGAACCGAGGCCAGATTAGGGTATAACGAGCTAGGGCAAGTTCGATGACGGTAATTGCAGCGGCGGACGACGCCGGATGCGCTGCCACGCATGGCGGAAAGCATCTAGGAGGGTGTTGTAACGTGATAAAAAACCGGCGTGTGAGTGCACATCAGAGCTCCGATGAAGATGAAACTAGTAAGGCTAGACAGATTGGCAAAAGGCAATCCCTATGGTGAGGTCTCTGGGGCGGCGACAGTAACCGGAATACAGCGGGGGAAATGGACGGAAAGATGACACGGCATGGAGGGGATAGAAGCTGAACACATCGGTAAAATGCACGGCGGAGGATGTTGGAAATAAAAGAAGAGTATGAATGTAAGGACTTGTCGATGAGAGAGACAAACAAATAAAAGTTTCAGAATTTGGAACTCAGCGGTGAAATAGGGCCGAGATAGGTCACGGTGGATGGTACGACTCTAATACCAAGTTAAAGTTATAGGCTTTTGGAGAAAAAGGAATAAGAGGGGGGAAATAATAGAGTAGACTAGCAAATCCGTCCCTGACTTTTTTAGGGTCATGCAGTTTAGTCCCTAAGAAATAAAAAAATCCAATATGATCCTTGACTTCTTGCTTTATCTGTCACTATAGTCCAATTGTGTGTTTTCCGTTAATTTTTTTATGACGTGTCACGTTTAATGACACAGTGTCACATTGTTAGTCACTATAGTGTCCACTGTGGCACAAAAATGACGTTTTGTCAAATTTATAGCTTCGAATACTTCAACTTCAACAGTCGTGTGTTTCCTTGTTCTCCTATTTTCTCTCTTTTTCCCCTTCTTTCATTGGAAGGTCTCAACCCCAGTGACGTCATTTTTGTGCCCCGAAGGCAAATAGTGTGATATAATATCATTAAATGGTACACATCATAAACAAGTTTACGGGAAATACATAGTTGGACCATAGTGACAGACGGAACAAGAAATCAAGGATTATATTGGATTTTTCTATTTCTCAAGGACTAAACTGCATGACCCTAAAAAAGTGAGGGACGGATTTGCTAGTTTAGTCAAAATAATAATTATTAATATACAATAATATATAAATTGAACTAGATGCTGACTCTTATGCATACTAATGAATAGACTCTTAATTAGGAAACAAATCATGATAATTACCTAGAAATATGGAAACTAATCCTAGGAGATATAATAGGATAAAACCTAATCTTAAAAGATATAAATGCTGGGGAAAGAATTATAAAATTATTTGCTCAGACCTTTATGATAAATACATTTAATACAGGAGGTCTTTCAATCCATACATGCAATTTTTAACCCCCAAAAAGTATGTTATACATCCTCTTTAAACAACCTAGATGAAATATAGTTTACAAGATATTTATGCTATCAAACTTTAGAAACTATTTAAGTTTCTTTCAAATGTACATGTAAACAGAAGATAAGCTAAACATTATCAACATTGTACATATGTATTTTGTAGTTAACACTTAACAAAAGAGACAAATCAGAATGCTTTATGTTTCATACCGACGTATGTCTGTATAAGATCGCCAAAGGAATTATACTTGACTCAGGGTAAGATTGACCCACCCATAACCTTACAAAGCTAGCACCTGAAGAGCAAACAGTGAAGTGTAAGAACACATTTGTGTTTGTGAGTACAAGTAAACAAAGGAGGCCATAATATATCATTAAACAAAGAAAGGAGAGATCACTTGTAATTCACTTTTTATTGTAATTGACAGTGATATGCCAACATAAAATAGACAATTTTAACATTCTCATTTCTCAATCCGCATAATTAAGACAAAAAAAATAAGAACTTGCTTTGCTTTCTATAATGCCTTCCTAGTTCGTTGTATGCAATTATTTCCATTATTTTCACACACACATATATATATAAATATAATACCTATATATAGGTCCTGTTTGGATGAAACTTTTGCAAAAGTACTTCTAGATGAAAAAAAATAGAATGAATCAAAGAGGTCAAATGCATTTAACTTCTCCATAAGTTGAAATTAGTCTTTATAGCCTACTTACTCCAAAAGCTCTCCCATTTAACTTCTCCATAAGTATCTAATTTCAACTTATGGAGAAGTTAAATTCATTTGATCTCTTTGATTCATTCTATTTTTATCTTCTAGAAGTTCTTCTGCGGAAGTTTATCCAAACTGAGCCATAATATAGATATAGAAGTCAAATGACAATGCATTAAGCGAGCAGTGTTGTTGCTGGAAACTAACTTTTCCCCATTTTCTAAATCAAATTAAATAATGCCTGTATAAATAAATTGTATATTCAAGAAACTTGACAATATATGCACAAAAGTGTACATGCAAAGAGGAAAAGGGAGTTTCTTGTCATTTAACATAGTCTTCATGTGTGCATGTGTGTGTATAGACATATGTCTGTTTAAAATTCTCATTTTGATTCATGTGTGTTTCAGAATTCTACAAGGAAATGGAGAAATAGAAATTGAGAAGGAAGAAAAGGAAACAAATGGGGTTGGGAGGGGGGAATATAAAAGTTAATCAACAGAGAAATACAGGCAAACAGTGCTATGCTGATAGATATATCCAATTTGGAACCTGAAGCATTTGAGTGGAATGAGAATAAATATTGTCTTCTTTTCTTTCCACCAAATATCAAGATTATGGAATTAATGAAGATTGTTATTAGCAAAATGTTGCCTTCACTACAAATTTTCTCATCTATTTTCTTTAGAATTCCTAAAACAAATTACAAAATCGCACCTACCACTTACCTCAAGTCCAAGTTTAATGTCACGGTACAAGGTATTAAAAGAGGTCATAAAATACTATTTCTTCTTTCACCGATAAAACCTTAAAATCCAGAATCTTTTTTCACAGTTATATATCCAAATTCTCCACAAAAAATCCATTGGACCTATGGATGATAAAAAGTGGCCAAGAAGCCTTTTGATTAATATCAAAGCCAGCTATTGCTTAACCCTGAATGCCGGCCAAACAATCTGCTAAATTCTAACAGCCTAATATCATACAGCGCATTCCATTTCTCTAAATTTCATAAACCTACAAGTCAAATTAGGAAATAGGAATCCTGAAACCCAACATGTAAAAGTCACTGCAGAAATCAATATCAACAGTCCTCCTTAACGTTCATGGAGGCCCACGTGGTAACAGAAAAAGTGTAACATAAATATAAAAGAATATATGTTGAAATTTGGAACTCAATCAGAGAGGTAGACAATACCTGCCATTGTCATAATGTCCATGTTATGACTAAAGACCCTGCTATGAGATGCAAGATCCCAAATTCGTAATGTCCCATCCAAATGAAGGACAAACACAAACTTTTTCTTGTGCAACTCGGAAATTACCAAGTCTTGTACAGTACCCACCATTTTACCCCTAGAAGACATGTTTAATGACGATCTTATAATTCATAACACAGGTTCAATCCGAGAAAGAAAATAGATTGGAAAAGATATTTAACTTACTAAAAAGATATAACATGTTTCACTTATTGGGTATTAAAATTTATAAAGAAAAATACCGTGATATTAAACCCCACAAACGGCTGATTCCAGCTTCATCTCTCAGCTCATGCACAAAACCTTCAAGGAAAAACAAATTCATAATAAACCATTGAAAAGTAATGAACAACAGAACAAATATCAACCAAATTCCAAACATGAAGAGAGATTTAACATAGTCAAAGGTGAACGTATGTTGCTACACAGCTGAACCCATTTCTATTTTTAATCCACCATCAACATGACCCACAAAACCAGCCTACATCAGATAGCAGTTGGAATGCAATCTAAAGTTTCCAGAGGGCATGCAAATTACACGGGCACAATTTACAACAAAAGCAAGCAAAGGCAAGAGGAAACACGTATCAGTGGCACTGGCTCATACAGTAGTAAGTAGGTAACAAAAGAGCACAGGGCCAAGTTAACCATACCAGGAGCACTTGGGTCGACTACACCAAGTTGGAAACAGCAAACAGAACCATCACTCGTGCCAATAACAAGACCCCCAGCGGTTGCTGTTACAGCGGTTATTGCTACGTTATTGGAAATATAATCGCGCACATTAAGCTCTAAAAGCTCATCCACCGGGAAAATAGTGCAGGACGCGTATCCAGAAACATTTCGAATTCTCAAGAGGTAAGCCAAGCCAGATACAGTCAACACGTAAAGCAAGTAAGGGAATCTAGAAGTGCCAGTTATCTGCATCAACGAAAAACACAACTTCACATACACACAACGCTAGACTTATTTGCAATTAGCCGTAACCGGTGGTCGTGAGCAGGTGAGTAACCTGGTTTTTGCAGATAAACGCGAAGGGGCAAAGCGCATCGGGGAAAGTGAATCTGAGACCGACACGAGGAAATTCTTTGGAAGCATCGAGCTCGAGCAATTCGAGAGCTTGAGGTTGTGCCTTGTGAATTCTCCTGCTCAAAGAGAATGCGGTTAGTGAAACGGTGAAATTTTCGAACTGAAACGGTGGAAATTGGGGAAGGGAAGGGAGAGGGAGAGAGATGGAACCAAATGAGATAAGTAGGAGGATCCCCGATGACGGAGCAGGATGCGCGGTCGTCGGTAGTGGCCGGGGCGAGAGGGGCGGCACCGGCAATGTTGGAGGAAGAAGGAACGGATAGGTCAAGCCAGCGAACAGCGTCGCTTCCAATGACGGGGACTTCCTTCCCGGCCAAAGTCCAACCACTTCCCATTGTCGTCGGAGTTTTCTTCCACTGGAACCAAAACCCTAGCGCAACAGAGCTCAGGGTTCTAACTTCTAAGACACAGGCGAAGAGCTGAAGACCAATCAATACGTAACTTGGCGCTCAAAGCGAAAATAAGAATAAGGTTGAAATGAATAATAAATCATGTATTGTTTTTTAGTAAACTGCAAATTGGTCCCGACTTTTTTAAGGTCATGCAGTTTAGTCCCTAAAAAATAGAAAATTCCAATATAGTCTCTGACTTTTTGTTTTTTATTCCACTATAGTCCAACTGTGTGTTTCACGTTAATTTTTTTACGACGTGTCACGTTTAGTGACACCCTGTCTCACTGTTTGTCACTATAGTGTCCACTATGACACAAAAATGATGTGGTTCTATCAAATTTATAGCTTAAAAGGCTTCAATTCCAACCATTGTATGCTTCCCTATTTTCCCATTTTTTTCTCTTCTTCTCCTTTTTAATTGGAAGGTCTCAACTCCAATTAAATTATTTTTGTGCCATGATGGTAAATAGTGTAACACAGTGTCACGAAACGTGACAATTCATACAAAAATTAACGGGAAACACATAGTTGGAATATAGTGAAAGAAAAAAACAAGAAATCATGGACTATATTGAGGTTTTTTATTTCTTAGGGACTAAATTGCATGACAATGGAAAAGTCAGGTACCAATTTGCTAGATTAAAAATACTGTTCTATCAAACCTAACAAAAAAAATCACGTGAAGAGGGTTCTCACCTGGTTCGACTACTCTTTATTCATTCCCAGCAGCGAATAGGATTGTTCGAGCTCATCCTCTTCCACACATTGCAGCCATGGAATATTGAAGAAATTAATTAATTTGTGTATCTTGTGAATAATTAGATGGAATCTTGAAGAATGTAAGGAATCATGGTCCTCACAGAAGAACTAGAACCATCATAAAGAGTGCTATTGGAAAGGATAATGTTCTAATAAAATGAATGAAGTGCAGGCCACTTAGGACTATTTTTAATAGATGGATTCTTATTAAAACGAACTATAAATTAGAACTAGAATTAGAAAAATATGTGTCTCGTCTTTTGCCTACAATGTTAATCCAACCTCTCCTTACGGAGGGGTCTTGTCTTGTAGAAAAAAATGATTTAATTTTCAATATCAATTTTTTAATTTTCAAAAAAAAAATGATTTAATTGATAAAAAAAATTACCAACTAATTTTTTCTATTTTTCATTTTTCAAAAACTTTAAATTTATTTTAAGGGAAAAATATGTTTTTCATCCGTATAGTTCAGTCAATTTTAATTTTCGTCCTTGTACTTTAAATCTTATTTTTTTGTATTTGAACTTTTGAAACTCCCAAATTGTGATCTCTACCATTAGTGAGGTCGGATAAGCTGAATAATAGAAGTTACATATCAGTCTCAATAATGGCCCCAAAAAGCTGACTCGTCTAATTAAATTTTTTTATCAATTTTAAATTACTAAAATAGCCCTGATTATAAAATTAAGATTTTTTTATTAGGTGAAATTGTTGAGGTAAAAGCCCTAATTAATAATTAGAGTTATTAATATAACTTATGGTCGAAGAGTTTGGAAGAAGAAAATGATTCATCTTGTTCCACTTAATGAATTGAGAATACATAAGACCTCCATTTATAGGAGAGGAAGTAGATTGTGTGGGAAGCTAACAGAAACTAAAGGGAAGAAAACAGAAAAAAAAAAAACTTAAAAGGAAAAGTTTGTTACAATAAGTTACAGTTAAAAGCTTTACCCACATGTCCTACACGATGACACGATGTAGGACTCCTTTGATGTATCTTCTAAGCTTATTTCTTTCAGCTCCCACAACCTCGAGGATGGAAAATGTCCAGCAATCCAAACTTCGAAAAGTGAGAAGTTAAAAGCCTTGTGGAGCATAGTAATGTAACATCTTTTTTTTCTGTAACGGGAAACTATAAAGACGGTAACCCTATTTAAAAAATTGAATAAATATTTGTTATAAAATTTGAGGAAAATAATTACGCAACTAGTCTTAAAATACTTTTTATGAATTTTAGGTACATGTGGTGCCCAAGTGGATGTCTTTATTTATTCTAGGACATGTGTACAGGGATATCCCGTCATGCCTATAGACTATGATTCATTTTGTATTGACCCACCGTTGGCATACTTATTGACTGGATGAATGTATTTATATTGAGCTTAAGTAACTGTTGGATTACCTAAGCTACTATGTGTTGATTACCGATATTCATAATGGGCGAAATAATTTCGGAAATTCAGGAATATACTTTCAACAGACATTATTCTTGAATTTCGGAATTAGGACGTTAAAAAAAGAGTTCATATACTTATTACTGGACACGATCATGAATAAACAAACTACATAGAAAATGTCTAAAATGAATTACTTATAAAATTACTCAATGTAGTTACCTTTGATCATTTCATTATATTTTATAATTAATATATTTTTAATCTATTTAAATTATAGTGAATTTTACAAGTTTTTTTATTAAATATAGTAAATATCAAATATAAACAAACCCGTGTTTTATTGAGGAAGGGAATTTGTTAGTATTCATGAACAGGAGACTTGGACATATTTTTAACCGACTCCCCAAATTTATAACTTTCATTGAGGAAGGGAATTTGTTAGCATTCATGAATAGGAGACTTGGATGAAGGGTTTGTTAGGAGTAAATTTGTAAGAGATTGAATGAAATTATGAAATAAAAAAATTAGGGTTTTATTTTTGGGATATTTTATAGTCCTGATTTTATTCCAGGTAAGCATCTTATGTGTCACGTAACAATACAACTGTGCAGTTAACTTGTCAACTCAGCACTTTTGTATCGTTAAACTAATAGAGGTTAACATAAGTACTAGTAAATAAGCAATCTTAGAATTTCATGAACTAATTTGTACGTAGATGAACTTTCAGCGACTAAAAACAAATAACATATAACTTTCAGGAATTAAATTGTATATTAACTAAAAAATCAAAATAGTGGTTGCCACGTATTTGTCTGAAAGGCAAACAAGGTGAGGGCAGAGGAAGGGGAATGAATAATGTGGGAAAATGGAGGGGGAAGGGTTGGGAGGAAGAAAAAAATGGAGTAAACTCTCATATCAGTCCTCGATTTTTTTAGCGTCATGCACTTTAGTCTCTAAGATTTCAAAACGTCTCCGTTAATCCCCGACATATATCTTCGTCATTCACTTTAGTCCAAAATAATTAACGGCGTTAAATGAGTGCTGACGTGTCATGTTAAGTGACATTTTTTATTCAAATTTGTCCCTATAATATTAATAATCATTCACTTTAATCCCTGAAATGGTGTCGTGTATGGAATGACAAGTTATTAGCAACATTATGGAAAATAGAAAGTTTTGAATCTTATTAATTGTATTCACCGTATATTCCTGTTAGATCTAATTAGTTTATAACCATTTTTCCCTTCATAAATAGTTAATATTTTTTAATGATGTTCCATACTGAACCAGTTGAATTCTCAAGTATTATCTCTTTTATAATTAAATATGAATAGAAATGTTTAGTTCTAAGTTGGTTATTTATCAATAATCTTTGACAACTAATTGACGTCGTCTATACTGGATCAAATGTTTTAAGTGATATATACGCTCATCTAGAAAACAAATATATATACTTTTTATATCTCTCAATAAGCAGTAAATTTATCACCGAAACAACTTAAAGACGGTAAAACGGCTCTAGTTCCTTTTCCTTGCATGAAATATCTCAGATGTGACAATCAACATTTAATTGAGAGATATAGCTATGTTTTACATTTGAGAAATTGCACTTAAAAAAAGGAACTAGAGTTATGTTTTACAATCTTTAGAAAATATTACCTATTTATGAAGGGAAAATTTGTTATAAACTAATTAGATCTAATAGAAATATAGGTTGGATACAATTAATAAGAGTAAGAATTAAACTTTTTATTCTCTATAACGTTGCTAAGAACTTATCATTCCATACATAAGATCATTTTAGGGACTAAAGCGAATGATTCTTAAAATTACAAGGACTAATTTGAATCTAAAGTGTCACACTTAACATGATACGTCAACATTGGTTTAACGCCGTCAATCATTTTGGGCTAAAGTGAATGACGGAAATAAATGTCAGGGATTAACAGAGACATCTTGAAATCTTAAGGATTAAAGTGCATGACGCTAAAAAAATTGAGAACTGATATGAGGTTGATTGAAAAAAAATGGGGAGAGTATTTTGGGAATAATATAAAATAGAAAATAGGAGTGGTGTGAATAGTAAAGAGAGTGTTGTAAATAGCAATACCTACTCTTGTAGGTCGGTAACCTCCTACCTAAGGAACTTGGGTCAGCAATAATGTCATGGACTCATCAGTTTGAAGTATGGATGGCCCATTTTACATTGACAAGCCGATACATCCCACACTAACTCTTACGCATATGCTTAGGCATACAAAAAATTCCACGCATTTAGACTTCACCTAAAAATGGCTAATATGAATGCTGAGTATTCTACTAATCTGGATTGCATTGTGGTTTGGATTCCAAGCATTTATTCTGAAATGACAACTTTCATTGGATGCTTCGTTTAATGATAATAAAACCTTGTCCATTTTGTTGGCTGAAATACACATATATGATCTTGATTCTTGTTTCTTGAGCTATGGCAGGGCCACATGAAATGTTGATGTCCCTAGATTCTTTAAGAATTTTCCATAACGAGCTCACAACAACATGAGCTGAAAGTCATAACCTTACTTTGGACCATTTCATCCCCACTAAGGAGCCACTTTCTATCAAATTCAAAACCCGTGCGTTGCTATCTATATAAGTTACCTTTGGACACAGTGACCAATGTTTGGTCCCCATCACGGATAACACCTACTTAAGTAGCAAGCACAGTCATTTTTCCATCATTTTCACATTCTTTCCTTCTTTTCTGTCCCACGCTTGTCCACAAACTCGTCCCACATTTAGATCCTTGTCCGATTTCCAGTTGTTTATATATCTTCAAATCATGCACGTTGGTGCTACAATCATATAATTTAAACTCAATAATGCTCGTTCCCTACAAGCCACAGCATATATACCTGCACCTAGCTGAGATCTCAAAATCAGTAGATTTAGAACTACCATTATAGGATAATGTGTTAAATATTTGATTGCAACATGTATGGAATAGTCAAGGGTAAAACGTGCTAGCACCCTATGTCTTCACTCACGGCCACCGCCATCATTACTGCTCTATCAGTGTTAGAAAGTGACAGAATATCAATTAATAGTACTTCACTGCCTCACCACATATTTAGATTGTCATTGATTGATACATGATAGTTTATTTTAATGTGAATAATTCTAAACTCATGTATTAAGAACAAAATATATTTAAACCCCATATTATCAAAAGAGTTTGATTATAATTTTAAATAAATAAAATAAAGCTGTCATTAATGGCTTTGTTAGTAAAGATGTCATGTTGCTAGAGGTCTCTTATTGGAGTAAATTTTCAGTACTACAATAGTACTGAAGAGTCAGTACTCTCTTACCCATTGTGTGGTCAGATTGAAATATAGTTTGAATTTACCGCTAAATAACATCATTTAAAAATTAAACACTTTTAATGATGTTGATCTGCCCATGATAATGGACTAGGACCGGATTCATTGCAATTAGCCAATTATCAATGCTTAAAAGCAAAGGTGATAGAGAAGCAAAAAGGAGGCCTTATATAAATTAATAAAGATGGACATCTATTTATCTATTTCAATCTCATTCCTGTATTCTTCCTTGGTAAGATTCATAAAGACAAGAAGATACATTCTTAAATGGGAGGAGATGAGGGATGATACACAAACTATACTATGGTCAAAACAAAAATGCCAACAATTATAATTGGTATATGGCATGTACTCCCCTATTAGTGATAATTTTCTTTTAGCCTTCCTTTTCATCATCTTTTGGTCTTGTTGAAGAACTTGAACCTGAGGCCATCCCAATGACTTGGCTATTTGTGAACCTTTGAAGTTGAATCATGCGAGCATAGATCCCATCAGGGTGATTTTTCAATAACTGTGAATGGGAGCCTTGTTCTGCTACTTTGCCATCATCAATCACTGCAATGAGGTTGGCATTCCTGATAGTTGATAGCCTGTGTGCAACAATAATAGTAGTTTTTTCTTTACAAGCACGGTCTAGGGCCTCTTGAACAGATCTCTCAGATTCAGCATCAAGTGCACTTGTTGCCTCATCAAGAAGCATAAGTTCTGCTTTTCTCACAAAAGCACGAGCAATTGCTATTCTCTGCTTCTGTCCTCCAGATAGTTGAACTCCTCTCTCACCAACAAATGTCTTATATCCATCCGGCAGAGAAGATATGAACTTGTGAGCATTTGCAAGAGTTGCAGCCTCAACAATCTCAGCTTCAGTAGCTGAGTCATGCCCATAAGCAATATTTTCATAAATTGTAGCAGCAAACAAGCATGGCTCTTGAGGTACCACAGCAATGTGCCTTCTAAGGGACTTGAGATTGTATTTCCTTATGTCCTTTCCATCAATCATGACTCGGCCAGATGTTGGATCATAGAACCTTTGTATGAGTGCAATAACTGAGCTCTTACCACAGCCACTAGGCCCTACAAGAGCAAGAGTTTTGCCTGCTCTTGCACGAAGACTAAGGTCACGAAAAACTGGCATATCTGGCCTAGTGGGATAAGAGAAATCAACATGTTTAAGTTCTACTTCACCACGAAGACGATCAGGGACAGGTGTAGCATCTGGATCATCTGGTTCAATTTCAGTTCTACGGTCAAGGAGTTCAAAAACTGACCTCATGGCTCTACCTCCTTTGATGAAGTCAGGAGCCAAGGTTAAGGTTTCAGCAGCACCATTAGCAGAAACCATGAGGACCATAAAAACTCTTATTGTCTTAGAGAAATCAGATATACCATGTTTCACAAGCCAAGAAGCATACCAAAGACCAAGTGCATAGGAAGCATAGAGTGCAAACTGAGCTATCCCATATCCACTTCCAGAAATCTGTCCCTTCCAAAAGCAGCGCCGCAGTGGAATTTCAAGGTTGGAGGAGAAAAGGCCAACAATTTTCTTTTCTGAATTGAAAGCAGCAACAGTCCTTACATTGGCTATAGCTTCCCCAGCTAATTGTGTGGCCTTGGCATGAGCAGCTTCCAGATCACCAGAGAAACCAGTCATGAACATTTTCTGTTCAAAATTTAAAGCAAAGAATCAATGACTAACTAACACAAATGAAACAGGAAATGAAATGCAAACCAAATAGACCCTAAAGTGATTCAATTTTGTATTTCATTTGTGTTTTCCTTTGTAAAGTTTTAGAAAACAGAAAATAGACCAAAGACAGGAAATGGAAACAGGAAATGAAAATGCAAACCAAACAAGCCCTTAACATAAACAGTTAGAAGGAAATGTTAAAAAAAAAGTAAACCTGCAAAACAGTGGCTGCAACCACAACAGGGAAGACAGCTACAAGGACAAGGGCAAGGCGCCACTGCAATACAAACCCTGCAGTACATGCAACTAGCATAAGTGCAGTGTTCTGCACAATTACTGAAATCCTATCTCCAATGGCTGATCTGACATTGTTAGCATCAAGAGCTAGCCTGGCTGCAATCCGGGCACTCTCATTTTCCTCTTGATCAAACCATGCCATTTCATTTTTAAGCACTGCAGTTAACATTTTCTCCCTAACCCGTTTTGTGAGATTTTCACCAACAATATCCCAAAAGGAGTGCTGCAATGTATTGAAGAGAAGTGCAGCTGATGAAAGCCCAATCAACAAGTAGCAGTATTTTTCAATTTCTCTAATCATGTGTCTGTGGTTTGGATTGTAATAGACACTGAGGACAGCACTGAGAACATAAGCAAAGAATGCACTGAGAGATCCACAAACAACAGAACCTATAGAACCCATCAAAGCATAAAGCCATTCAGGAGAGTTCATCTTTGCAAGCCTCCAGAAGGAACTAGCTTGCTCTTTGAAGGCAAGTTTTTCATGCCTGTAATTTGGATGTGATACATCAAGGGACAGACTAAAATCAGATGTAGAGAAGTCAGAAAGCCTCCTTGAGTATGGTGACCGGCCATAAGAAGAATTCCGAGCAATTATGGGTGAGCTTACAGAGTTTCTAGCACTTGAAGGCCTGAAAATTAAGAAATCTCATAGTTGATAAAAGGTTTTCAAAATGAGTATGTCAAAGAATGCTAATGCAGTAATGCTCAACATTGGTGAAAGCTACCTTGCACTACTCTTTCTGGCATTACTCATAGCAGTTTCATGAGCCATTTCCTGCATCCGGATAAGCTTGGCATAGATTCCATTTTCACCTTTAGCAAAGAGCTCATCATGAGTTCCAATTTCAGAAACACTTCCTTGTTGAAGTACAGCTACAAGGTCAGCTTTGCGGATAGTGGAGAGGCGATGTGCAATAACAAGAGTTGTTCTACCAATCATGAATCGATCAAGGGCTTCTTGAACCAACTTTTCTGACTCAGAGTCCAATGCACTTGTTGCCTCATCTAGGAGAAGAATTGCAGGGTTTTTCAGCATTGCCCTTGCAATTGCTATTCTCTGCTTTTGTCCACCTGAAAGTTGCAGCCCTCTCTCTCCTACCTGCCATTTCAAACAATTTTCCTTTTTTACTAAATAGTTGTTCAACAATTGTCATATTATATGATATGATATTATGATTCGTCCTATAATTCATAATGAGTTTAGAAGTATTTATGTCATGCATCAAGTTTTTGTTGTTATGTTCTGTGCATCTCCAGCTTTGATAGTTTTAGATAACAATTTAATAACTAATAATAATAGATAAAACTTCCTCTGTATTCCTGCACATGCATTGTTGCTGAAGCATGTTACCCTCTGGGTCCTTTTCAAATGCAATGTATGACCATTGACCAATCACTTCAGGTTGACTTTCAAAAAACGATTAAAAAATAATGGGGTTTGCTTGTTGACCAAATAAATCTGCCTAACTTAGATATAACACAAATTAAAATTAAAGAGTCCTAAATTGTCCAACCAAACAAGAAACCTGGTCAAGATCCGCACACTTGGGTTTCACGTTTTGCAATTATATAAGCTTTTGCGCAACTCTCATAAAGTCTAAAGACATTATCATCTCCCTACTACATAACATTAGTTACCTACTGCAATAATTATGTGCAACATTATTATTATTATTACATCATATATATTTGTCTTTACTCTTTACCAATTTTTCCATATAGCCATGTATACTTTATACTTTATTTTATTTTAATTATTTTAAAAGTGGCTAACAATGATGGAAACAAGTCACGCTCCTATCCAGATCTTCAAATCCGATGATGTGAAATGATGTGATTGATTTTACAGGACCATTAGACGGTGGTCGATCAACAACCACCACAAATATGCATTTACTGAAGCCATTTTCACAAAACAGCATTAGTCCAAGTTGACTGACCTGAGTATCATAGCCATCAGGAAGTTTGATGATGAAAGAATGAGCATTAGCTACTCTTGCAGCTTCTTCAATTTCAACCTGGTCAGCATCAGGCCTACCCAATAGTATGTTTTCTCTAATTGTGGTAGCAAACAAAGCAGGCTCTTGGCTCACTAGTCCTATTTGCTGTCTCAACCACTTAAGCTTCAATGTCTTAACATCATGCCCATCAAGCAAAACTTGTCCTGCACAATAGCAAGATCTCAAACTCTAAAATAAACAACTAAAAAGAGTTGAACTTTATATATTAGACTAGAAATTTAATTTTCAAATGAATCATGAATGAATTTCATAGTTTACCTGAAGAAGGATCATAGAATCTCTCAATAAGAGAGACAACTGTGCTCTTGCCGGAGCCACTGCTACCCACCAAAGCTATGGTCTTTCCAGCAGGCACATTCAAGTTGAAATTGCAAAGGATCCGAACCTCTGGCCTTGATGGGTATGAAAAGTCCACATTTTTCAGTTCCACTAGTCCTGTAACAGTGTCTAACTCTACACCTGATTCACTCTCTTTGTCTATACTCGGCTTGTGATCAATCACACGGAAGATTTTTGCAGCTGCAACTCTGGCCTTTGTAAACGCAGTCATGCTAGGTGCAGACTGGCCTAAAGCCCTGTGAAGGATGAAAATTTTAATAACTACTAAGGTTAAGCAATTTCATCACTTTTGCTAAAACATGAAAATGAAGTGAATATAGTACTTACAATCCACCAATCATAACAGAAAACATGGTGGCAATGGCAAGTCCTCCATTGGTGTAGTGGTGCCTAACTAGATAGCCTCCATACCATAGCAAAAGAGCATAACAGCAGAAAACAACAAAGTAAGTGGCACCCAATCCCATTCCCTTTGCAAAACCACTCCTGTAGCCAATCTTCTGAGCAATCCTTAAAGCAGAGGAATAGGCCTGTAGTGCTCTGCTCTCCCCAACAAATGCCAACACCACTCGAATTTGAACAATAGTCTGCAAATTTGGCTCAACATGAACAACACCCAGATGTAGAAAAACATAGCCAATGATCACAAAAACTATTTATTTATTTATTTATTTAATGTTTTGGGTTTCTTACCTGTTCTGCAATATTGCCAGCTTGAGAAAGAGCTTCTTGGCTTTTACTAGATAGCTTGGCTAATGTGGTGGTGTGGATGGCTCCGATTACTGCTATCATAGGGACTACAGCGAGGGTAACCAGTGCTAATTGCCAAACAGCAGTGAAACCCACAGCAAATCCAGAAACAAATGTAGCCATGTAGTGAATGAAATTACCCAACTGCATACAGAGCAACCAGAATAGTAACCATATTAAACCCAAGTTTAACTAATCTCAAAATAAGTTAACAAAGAAAAAAAGGGGTTGAATTGACTTATGTTTTCTGCTCCACCTTTTCACTTATGGCATCTTGTACCATCACAGCATCAGTGTTAATGGCAAAAACAACATCGGATGTTCGAACCTCTGTGTCAAAGAATTGAATGTCCTGGTCCAAGGCAGCTTCAAGATACCTTATCCTCATCCTCGTTGATTGGCGCTCTCCGGTCCACATCCAGCATGAAATCTCTGTAACAAAACCAAAGCTTTTTCAACATTTACAACCTCAAAAATGGCAAAAACAAAAACAGAAAAAAAAATTAAAAAACACAAATTTGTTTAGAGGGAAACTCACCTGCCCATGAAGATGCCCATATAGCAGCACCCACCACCAGGAAATAAAATGCATACTGCAAGCATAACAACACATTCACATTGAATACATTACACAATCACCAAAAGCATCAAACTTTGAACTGTATTATCATTTTGTTACCTTCACCACTTCCTGGGTCATCTTATCCAAATTATTGGCATTGGAACCAAAAGAATTTACAAGATCAGCGAAGAACCGAAGAAACAGTGGCAAGGAACAACCATGTACAAATGCTCCAACAGTTCCAATTGCCATGAGAATGTAATCCAAACCATCAGCAAATCTGAAAAGCTCACCAAACCCAACAGAGGGAACACTCTCAGGCTTCTCCCCATTAGTACTGCTACTACTTCCTTTTGTGTTCCCATTAGAAAGACCATCACTTTTCTTGGGTACTGAGGCCTCCTCCATTTCCCTTGTCTCTCCCTCTTGTGTAGAAGGCTCTTCCTCTTCCTTGGAGTCTCCTCTTTCCTCCTCCAATATTGGTGTTGGTGGGTTGGAAATAGAAGGAGCAGAAGACACTAGCTCAAGGCCTTGCATTTCAGACCATCTCCACTGCTCAATGGTCTTTATCTCCTCAGAATCTTGTGACATTGCCAAAATTCCTCAGCTTTATTATGAACACCTTGACTTTCCCACCACCCTTCCTTTATTATAGAGCTTGTGTTTCTTTCAGATGCCAAATACTTTTTCTATTCTCTCTCAAATAAATTAATCTGGTTTTGTTTTGTAATGGGTATGCTTTCTTTCTCCTTCTCTCTCCCCACATTAATTTCACTCTCATTCTTCATTCTTCTTGTTGTTCGTGAAACAGGAGTAGTATGTGGCGGTGTGTGTGTTGTTGAATATTAGTATTAATATTACTCTTATCTTGTAAGAGTGGGAACAGCTACTGTTTCAGTGGGTTAATGTTCAGTTTGCTTCTTCTGTAAAGAAAAGTAAACTCCGAAAGTGACAGATGGTGAGAACCTAGACTGGGAAATTTCGGAGGAGAGAGAGAGAGAGATTTTGGTTCTCTCCCGACAAAGAACACTGTGTGAAAACTTGAAGATGGGTTTTTGACTGGAACAGATTCAAACCAGGGAAAAAATAATACTATCTTTTAACTGTTTGTTTTTTTAAAATAAGGGAATGATCATTGATTTCTATTGCTTAAAAGGCCTTCCACACAATTTGCTTGTCCCAATCCAGAAATAATTCCTTTCTATTTGGTATATATTATTTCAAAAAATTATCATTTCTCAAAAGGTATTTTAAAAGTTTTTTTATTCATTTTGTAGAGATACTAACCCTTTTTAAAAATGTTTTTTAATGATTTTTTGAGTAAAAAGTTTTATCCTAAAAATAAACTAATCAAATTATTTATTCAAAATTCAAAACAAAACACAACTATTTAGTACAAAGAAATTATTGTCAAGATTGAAATTGAGTGATTTTATTGTTTTACATTTTCTTTTATAAAAAACTGGGATAAGGGTTGGTATTCACTTCACGATCACAAAAGTCTCTGGTTTAAAAGAGTTTAAAAGAGAGAGTTTGAGGTGAGAGATAGGTGAGAATTTCATATCACAAAGTTTGGCTCGACATAAAAGACAGTTTGCGTAGTCATCATTTGCATGGGCCCATACGCTGGGCAATATCCTTGGTAATGCAGAGAAAAGGCAGAGAGATGAGCGAGGGGGCAGAAATGACATATTTACCCACAAAAAATTAACGAATGGGACAAAACGTTAAACACAAAAATTGAAAACCACAAATTGTGAAATTGATTTAATTCAAGGATGAAATCAATTTAAAGCAAAGAGTTTGCATAGTCACCATTTCCGCTTTTATATTGGAATTATTCAATTTAGTGTGTGTTTAGTTTAACATTGAAACTTGTCAAATTCAAGTTTAAACTTTTAACGCAACTATTTCTACCATTGGAAACGTGAGTTTACCACGCTTCGAGGCTGAAAATCGATTATCCGCGAGTGAAATTGAATGTAATGTAATTTAAAGAGTATTTTTATCCTTTTAACTATTTACAAATCTCCCTCTCCTTTATTTCTCCTCAACCAAAAACTATAGCAAAATTAATTTCTCTTCTATCTTTCTCATCTATTATTTATTATCTATTATCTATTATTTATTATATATATATATATTAAAGTTGACCCCTGGATTTGTGCGTTGACACCCCATCTCTACTATTGCCACATATAAATTTTTGTATCACATAAAAAATAATCTGATATGTCATGCTTTTTCTTGCATCTTGTTATCATTCATCCACTGTAAAACCTCTACATTACCACTGATATCTTTTCTTACAATTCACCCTCACTAAAGCCATGATTAATCCAAATTAAATGTCATTAAAAATGATGGTTACCGAATGTGCTAACTCAGAAGACACTCATTGTAATAAAAAAGAATGTTGAATTTCATTTAACACATTAAATACTACTCAACTATAACGGTATAACTAAAATTTAGAATAAAAATCTTAATTAGTAATAATTTAGATTATACTAATGAGCATAGGGGCGAGAAACCCATATCTCAGCGTTTGATTTGATCTAAGAGAGAGTTTACATAGTCATCATTTGCATGAGGCCCATGCACCGAGAAATCTCCTTGTTGATACTGAGAAAAGGCAAAAAGATTCGTGAGGGGATAAAAATGACATATTTACCCACATCAAATTAACGAACAGGACAAAAAGCTAAACAAAAAATTGAAAACCCCCAAATCATGAAATTGATTTAATTTAAGGTTGAAATCTAAGAGAGAGATTGGGTAGTCATCGTTTGCATGGGGCCCATGCGCTGAGAAATATCCTTGGTAATACATAGTAAAGACAAAGAGATGTGCGAGGGGGCAAAAATGACATATTTACCCACAGAAAAATAACGAATGGGACAAAACGGTAAACACAAAAATTGAAAATCCAAAATAGTAAAATTGATTTAATGCAGAGAGTTTGCATAGTCACCATTTCCGCTTTTATCTTGGATTTATTCAATTTAGTGTGTGTTTGGTTTACCATTGAAACTTGTCAAATTCAAGTTTAGATTTTTCAACGCGACTATTTATAGCATTACAAACGTGAGTTTACCACGTTTTCAAGGCTGAAAATCGATTATCCGCAAGTGAAATTGAATGCAATGTAATTTCAAGGGTATTTTTATCCTTTTAATTATTTATAAATTTCTCTATTCTTTATTTCTCCGCAACCAAACAACTAGAGAAATTAATTTCCCTTCTATCTTTCTCATCTATTATATATATATATATATATTAAAGTTTACTCATGGATTTATGCGTTGACACCCCATCTCTATTATTGTCACATATACATTTTTGTGTCACATAAAAAAAAAATCTAATATGTCATGCCTCTTCTTGCATCTTGTTATCATTCATGTACTCTATAACCTCTACATTACCACTCATATCTTCTCTTACAATTCACCCTCACTAAAGCCATGATTAACCCAAATTAAATGTCATTAAAAATGATGATTACCTAATGTGTTAACTTAAAAGACACCCATTATACTAAAAAATGCTTGAATTTCATTTAACACATTAAATACTACTCAACTATTGTAGATGCATATACTTGTAGATATATTATATGCAGGTTTTGATGATGCCAATGGAAAGAAAATGAGTTCACAAGATTGAAAAAAAGAATTTGGCAAAAGAAAGAAAAAGAGCAAGGAGGAAGGTCAATGCAAGATCAAGACTACAAGTGATGTTAGATAAGTATTAGTCTAGTTAGTTTAAGTGTTAAAAGAATTCTAGACTTTGCAAGTTATTTGGCCTTGAAAATAAAATATAAGTAAAATGTTTTTCTAAGGTAAAATCAGTTCAAAAACAATTTTTGAACTGGTAATCGATTACCACATAGGTGTAATCGATTACCAAAAGTTATGAGATTTAAATTTGAAAGTTTTTGAACTGGTAATCGATTACCAACTTGGTGTAATCGATTACCAGAGTGCAGAAAGTTCAAAAATTTTTAAGTGTGTAATCGATTACCACTTTCTTGTAATCGATTACCAGCGTAATTTTTCTGAAAATCTTGAAGAGACATGATTCCTTATCAAGAGTTACAATGATTCAACTACTTTATTATAAATATGTGTCTCAGTTGCGAAAAATCAGCGTATTGCACAATGTGAAACAACAAAAGTGAAAAATCATTTTAAGAATCATTTTGGCCAAAACACTTGCAAATTATTAAGGATTCTTATAGGAACTTCAAGTTGTATTATCTACTCTAAAAGAGAGCTCATATTGTTCAAACGATTTCTTCTCATACTGTGTGATTAAGAGAGGGTGCCTCTCGTGGTTTGCGGGGGAAACTCAACACAAGGGAAGAGGTTCCAATGTGTGTGAGTATTCATCTCTTGTAAAGGATTTTACAAGAATAGTGGAATTCTCAAGTGGGTTACTTGAGGACTGGACGTAGGCAAGGGGTTAGCCGAACCAGTATAAATCGAGTTTGCGCTTCTTCTTCCCTTAACTTTTTACTTGTTTATTGTGATTGTTAATTTATTATATATTGAGAAGTTAGGAGTTTGCATTCATATTACATTATAAAAGAATTGTTTTAAGTATAGTAAAATACAAAAGAAGAAAGATAAAAGAGATTAGAGAAAATTGGAGTAACTTAATTCACCCCCCTCTTAAGTTATTTGAGGCCGCTTGTCTAACAACTATAACAGTATAAGTAAAATTTAGAACAAAATTCTTAATTAGTAATAATTTATATCATACTAATGAACATAGGGGCGAGAAACCCATATCTCAGCGTTTGATTTGATCTAAGAGAGAGTTTTCATGTCATCATTTGTATGGGGCCCATGCACTGAGAAATCTCCTTGTTGATACAGAGAAAAGACAAAAAGATGTGTGATGGGATAAAAATGACATATTTATCCACATGAAATTAACGAATAGGACAAAAAGCTAAACACAAAAACTGAAACCCCAAATAGTGAAAATTGATTTAATTTAAGGTTGAAATCTAAGAGAGAGTTTGTGTAGTCATCGTATGCATGAGGCCCATGCGCTAAGAAATCTCCTTGGTAATGCAGAGAAAAGACAAAGAGATGTGCGAGGGAGCAGAAATGACATATTTACACATATAAAATTAACGAATGGCACAAAACGTTAAATACAAAAATTTAAAAATCCTAAATTGTGAAATTGATTTAAAGCAGAGTTTGCATAGTCACCATTTTCGCTTTTATGTTAGATTTATTCAATATAGTGTGTGCTTGGTTTAGCATAAAAAACTTGTCAAATTCAAGTTTGGATTTTTCAACAAAACCATTTCTAGCATTCAAAACGTTAGTTTACCATGTTTCAATGCTGAAAATCGATTATCCGCAAGTGAAATTGAATGCAGTGTAATTCCAAGGGTATTTTTATCCTTTTAACTATTTACAAAACTCCCTCTCCTTTATTTCTCCGCAACCAAACAACTAGCAAATCTAATTTCTCCTCTATCTTTCTCATCTATTATCTATTATATATATTAAGGTTGACTCATGGATTTAAGCGTTGACACCCCATCTCTACTATTGCCACATATACATTTTTGTGCCACACATAAAAAATAATGTGATATGTTATGTCTCTTCTTGCATCTTGTTATCATTCATCCACTCTAAAACTTCTTCATTACTACTCATTTCTTCTCTTACATTTCACCCTCACTAAAGTTATGATTAACGCAAATTAATATCATTAAAAATGATGGTTACCGAATGTGCCAACTCAAAAGACACCCATTGTAATAAAAAAATGCATGAATTTCATTTAACATATTAAATACTATTCAACTATAACAATGTAACTAAAATTTAGAATAAACGTCATAATTAGTAATAATTTATATCATACTAATGAACATAGGGGCGAGAAACCCATATCTCAGCGTTTGATTTGATCTAAGAGAGAGTTTCCATAGTCATCATTTGCATGGGGCCCATGCACCGAGAAATCTCCTTGTTGATACATAGAAAAGACAAAAAAGATGCGCGATGGGATAAAAATGACATATTTACCCGCATGAAATTAACGAATGGGACAAAAAACTAAACACAAAAATTGAAAACCCCAAATCAAGAAATTGATTTAATTTAAGGTTGAAATCTAAGAGAGAGTTTGCGTAGTAATCGTATCCATGGGGCACATGCGCTGAGAAATGTCCTTAGTAATGCAGAGAAAAGACAAAGAGATGTGTGAGGGGGCAAAAATGACATATTTACCCATAAAAAATTAACGAATGGGACAAAACGTTAAGCACAAAAATTGAAAATCCCAAATTTTGAAATTGATTTAATTCAAGGATGAAATCGATTTAAAGTAGAGAGTTTGCATAATCACCAAATCCACTTTTATCTTGGATTTATTCAATTTAGTGTCTTTGGTCTAGCATTGAAACTTGTCGAATTCAGGTTTGGATTTATCAACGCAACTATTTTTAGCATTGGAAACGTGAGTTTACCATGTTTCAAGGCTGAAAATCGATTATCCGCAAGTGAAATTGAATGCAATGTAATTTCAAGGGTATTTTTATCCTTTTAACTATTTACAAATCTCCCTCTCCTTTATTTCTCCGCAACCAAACAACTAGCAAAATTAATTTCTCTTCTATCTTTCTCATCTATTATCTATTATATATATTAAAGTTGACTCATGCATTTGTGCGTTGACACCCCCATCTCTACTATTGCCACATATACATTTTTGTGTCACAAAAAAAATAGTCGGATATATCATGCCTCTTCTTATATCTTGTTATCATTCATCAACTCTAAATCCTCTACATTACCACTTTTATATATATATATATATATATATATATATCTTCTCTTACAATTCACCCTCACTAAAGCCATGATTACGCAAATTAAATGTCATTAAAAATGATGGTTACTAAATGTGCTAACTCAGAAGACACCCATTGTAATAAAGAAATGCTTGAATTTCATTTAACATATTAAATATTATTCAACTATAACAATATAACTAAACTTTGGAATAAAATGCTTAATTAGTAATAATTTATATCATACTAATGAACATAGGGGGCGAGAAACCCATATCTCAGCGTTTGATTTGATCTAAGAGAGAGTTTGCATAGTCATCATTTGCATAGGGCCCTATGCACCGATAAATCTCCTTATTGATACAAAGAAAAGACAACAAGATGCAGGATGTGATAAAAATGACATATTTACCCACATGAAACTAATGAATGAGACAAAAAGCTAAACACAAAAACTGAAAATCTAAAATCATGAAATTGTTTTAATTTAAGGCTGAAATCTAAGAGAGAGTTTACGTAGTCATCGTTTGCATGGGTCCCATGCGCTGAGAAATCTCCTTGGTAATGCAGAGGAAAGACAAAGAGATGTGTGAGGGAGCAGAAGTGACATATTTACCCACATAAAATTAACGAATGGGACAAAACGTTAAATACAAAAATTAAAAAAATCCCAAATTGTGAAATTGATTTAAAGCAAAGAGTTTGCATAGTCACCATTTTCGCTTTTATGTTAGATTTATTCAATATAGTGTGTGGTTGGTTTGGCATTAAAACTTGTCAAATTCAAGTTTGGATATTTCAATAAAACTATTTCTAGCATTGGAAACGTTAGTTTACCTTGTTTCAAGGCTGAAAATCGATTATCCACAAGTGAAATTGAATGCAATGTAATTTCAAGGGTATTTTTTTATCCTTTTAACTATTTACAAATCTCCCTCTCATTTATTTCTCCGCAACCAAACAACAAGCGAAATTAATTTCTCTTCTATCTTTCTCATCTATTATCTATTATATATATTAAGGTTGACTCGTGGATTTGTGCGTTGACACCCCATTTCTACTATTGCCACATATACATTTTTGTGCTAGATAAAAAATAATCTGATATGTTATGTCTCTTCTTGCATCTTGTTATAATTCATTAACTCTAAAACCCCTACATTACCACTCATATCTTCTTACATTTCACCCTCACTAAAGCCATGATTAACCCAATTTAAATGTCATTAAAAATGAAGGTTACCGAATGTGCTAACTCGAAAGACACCCATTGTAATGAAAAGATGCATGAATTTCACTTAACATATTAAATACTTTTCATCTATAACAATGTAACCAAAATTTAGAATAAAAGTCTTAGTTAGTAATAAATTAGATCATACTAATGAACATAAGGGCGAGAAACCCATATCTCAGCGTTTGATTTGATCTAGAAGAGAGTTTGGATAGTCATCATTTGCATGGGGCCCATGCATCGAGAAATCTCCTTGTCGGTACAGAGAAAAGACAAAAAGATGCGCGAGGGGATAAAAATGACATATTCACCCACATGAAATTAACGAATGTGACAAAAAGCTAAACACAAAAACTGAAAAAACCCAAATCATGAAATTGATTTAATTTAAGCATAAAATCTAAGAGAGAGTTTGCGTAGTAATCGTATCCATGGGGCCCATGCGTTGAGAAATGTCCTTGGTAATGCAGAGAAAAGACAAAGAGATGTGCGAGGGGGCAAAAAAGAGATATTTACCCACAAAAAAAGTAACAAATGGGACAAAACGTTAAACACAAAAATTGAAAATCCCAAATTGATTTAAAGCAGAGAGTTTGCATAGTCACCACTTCCGCTTTTATCTTGGGTTTACTCAATTTAGTGTGTGTTTGGTTTAGCATTGAAACTTGTCAAATATAAGTTTGGATTTATCAACGCAACTATTTCTAGCATTGGAAACGTGAGTTTACCACGTTTCAAGGCTGGAAATTGATTATCCGCAAGTGAAATTGAATGCAATGTAATTTCAAGGGTATTTTTACCCTTTTAACTATTTACAAATCTCCCCTCCTTTATTCCTCCACAACCAAACAACTAGCAAAATTAATTTCTCTTTTCTCTTTCTCATCTATTATCTATTATATACATTAAAGTTGACTCATGGATTTGTGCGTTGACACCCCAATCTCTACTATTGCCACTTATACATTTTTGTGTCACATAAAAAATAGTCGGATATGTCATGCCTCTTCTTGCATCTTGTTAACATTCATCCACTATAAATCCTCTACATTACCACTCTATATTCTCTTACAATTCACCCTCACTATAGTCATGATTAACCCAAATTAAATGTCAATAAAAATGATGGTTACCGAATGTGCTAACTCAAAAGACACTCATTAGAATAAAAAATGCTTGAGTTTCATTTAACACATTAAATACTATTCAACTATAACAATATAACTAAAATTTAGAATAAAAATCTTAATTAGTAACAATTTAGATCATACTAATGAACATAGGGGTGAGAAACCCAGATCTCAGCGTTTGATTTGATCTAAGAGAGAATTTGCATAGTCATCATTTGCATGGGCCTATGCACCGAGAAATCTCCTTGTTGATACAGAGAAAAGACAAAAAGATGCGTGATGGGATAAAAATGACATATTTACCCACGTAAAATTAACGGAAAGGTCAAAAAGCTAAACACAAAAACTGAAAACCCCAAATCATGAAATTGATTTAATTTAAGGCTGAAATCTAAGAGAGAGTTTGCGTAGTCATCGTATGCATGGGGCTCATGCACTAAGAAATCTCCTTGGTAATGTATAGAAGAGACAAAGAGATGTACGATGGGGCAGAAATGATATATTTACCCACAAAAAATTAATGAATGGGACAAAACGTTAAACACAAAAATTGAATATCCCAAATTGTAAAATTGATTTAATTCAAGGATGAAATCGATTTAAAGCAGAGAGTTTGCATAATCACCATTTCTGCTTTTATCTTGGATTTATTCAATTTAGTGTGTCTTTGGTTTAGCACTGTAACTTGTCAAATTCAAGTTTGGATTATCAACGCAACTATTTCTAGCATTGGAAACGTGAGTTTACCATGTTTGAAGGCTGAAAATCGATTATCCGGAAGTGAATGTGAATGCAATGTAATTTCAAGGGTATTTTTATCCTTTTAACTATCTACGAATCTCCCTCTCCTTTATTTCTCCGCAACCAAATAACTAGCAAAATTAATTTCACTTCTATCTTTCTCATATATTATCTATTATATAAATTAAAGTTGACTCATGCATTTGTGCGTTGACACCCCCATCTCTACTATTGCCACATATACATTTTTGTGTCACATAAGAAATAGTCGGATATATCATGCCTCTTCTTGCATCTTGTTATTATTAATCCACTCTAAATCCTCTACATTACCACTCATATATATCTCCTCTTACAATTCACCCTCACCAAAGCCATGGTTAACGCAAATTAAATATCATTAAAAATGATGGTTACCGAATGTGCTAACTGACACCCATTGTAATAAGAAATGCTTGAATTTCATTTAACACATTAAATACCATTCAACTATAACAATATAACTAAAATTTAGAATAAAATGCTTAATTTATAATAATTTATATCATACTAATGAACATAGGGGCGAGAAACCCATATCTCAGCGTTTCATTTGATCTAAGAGAGAGTTTGCATAGTCATCATTTGCATGGGGCCCATGCACCGAGAAATCTCCTTTTTGATACAGAGAAAAGACAAAAAGATGCGCAAGGGGATAAAATGACATATTTGCCCACATGAAGTTAACGAACGGGACAAAAATCTAAACACAAAAACTGAAAACCCCAAATCATGAAATTGATTTAATTTAATGTTGAAATCTAAGAAACAGTTTGCATAGTCATCGTTTGCATGAGTCCCATGCACTGAGAAATCTCCTTGGTAATGGAGAGAAAAGACAAAGAGTTGTGCGAAGGGGCATAAATGACATATTTTCCCACAGAAAATTAACGAATGGGACACAACTTTAAACGTAAATATTGAAAATCCCAAATTGTGAAATTGATTTAAAGCCGAGAGTTTGCATAGTCGCCATTTCCGCTTTTGTCTTGGATTTATTCAATTTAGTGTGTGTTTGATTTAGCATTGAAATTTGTCAAAATAAAGTTTGGATTTTTCAATGCAACAATTTCTAGCATTGAAAACGTTAGTTTAACATGTTTCAAGGCTGAAAATCGATTATACGCAAGTCAAATTGAATGCAATGTAATTTCAAGGGTATTTTTATCCTTTTAACTATTTACAAATCTCCCTCTCCTTTATTTCTCCGCAACCAAACAACTAGCAAAATTAATTTTTCTTCTATCTTTCTCATCTATTATCTATTATATATATTAAAGTTGACTCATGGATTTGTGCGTTGATACCCCATCTCTACTATTGCCACATATACATTTTTGTGTCACATAAAAACAATCTGAGATGTCGTGCCTCTTCTTGCATATTGTTATCATTCATCCACTCTAAAACCTCTACATTACCACTCATATCTTCTCTTACAATTCACCCTCACTAAAGTCATGATTAACCCAAATTAAATGTCATTAAAAATGATGGTTACCGAATGTTCTAACTCAAAAGACACCATTGTAATAAAAAAAATGCTTGAATTTCATTTAACACATTAAATACTATTCAACTATAACAATATAACTAAAATTTAGAATAAATATCTTAATTATTAATAATTTAGATCATACTTATGAACATAGGGGCGATAAACTCATATCTCAGCGTTTGATTTGATCTAAGAGAGAGTTATAGTCATCATTTGTATGGGGCCCATGCACCAAGAAATCTCCTTGTTGATACTGAGAAAAGACAAAAAGATGTGCGATGGGATAAAAATGACTTATTTACCCACATGAAATTAACGAACGAGACAAAAAGCTAAACATAAAATTTGAATACCCAAAATCATGAAATTAATTTAATTTAAGGCTGCATTCGATTTAAAGGAGTGAATTTGCATAGTCATCATTTCTGCTTCTGTCTTGGATATATTTGATTTAATTTAAGGCTGAAATTGATTATTTGTATGTGAAATTAAATGCAATGTAATTTTAAGTGTATTTTTTTATTATCTTTTTAACTATTTACAAATCTCTCTCCTTTATTTTTCCCTACCAAACAATTATTAAAATCAATTTATCTTTTATCTCTCTGATATATTTCTCTAATACCAAATGACCTCAATTTTTTTTTAATTTCTATGCTATTTATCTCTTTTGTGTCTCTCTCTTCAACATTTCTCCATTTTAACCAAACAAAATGTTAGAGTATTTACCCAATGCCAACAAAATAAGTGGGTATTCAAACCTGTAATATTTCTAATACGAGATTTTGTCTTAATCCACTTGATTTTATTTAACTGTTTTATGAAGAGATATATTTTTGTACACAAAGTATAAAAAAATAACTATAAAACTATGCTCTCAATTTCTTTTTATTTATCAGAATTTTATTTGGACACAATAATTAAGAAATGAATTTAATATTATTTTTATGAATTTTTTTATCTAATTTTCTATAATATCATTTATCTCTCCTAATAATGAACTTCTTTTTCTTTATTATTTTATCTATTTTAAAGTGAATATAATAACATAATTGTAGAAAAAAATTAATATTATCTTCAACTTTTAAAGTGATTTTTTTAAATTGTGACCAATAAAAATAAACTGAAGAAACAATATACATGACATATACATTAGTATTAAATTATTAAAATCATAAATATTAATTTCTAAATTCGTAATTATAATCTCACGTATTGACCTCTCAAATATATGGAAATAATTATTCTTAAAAATTACAAATTAAATTGCAGGTACTTGAAAATTCGTATATAATGTAACAAAAAAAAAGCGTATATATTTAAGTGTCTTTTTTTTATTTTGTCTATTGAGAGACACAATCACGAAAGAGTATTAAAAACTCAAGTCTGCTAGTACTTAAAATGCGGTTAAAAACCTTGTAACATGTTATAAGAATCTTGTTTGCTGAAACTGAAAAAAAATTCAAAGTATACGATTCAACAAAATTGTCAGGCAATCGTCGACATATCTGGGGATTCCTCCGAAATTTGATTCTTTATTGAAAATGACAGCAAATTAAATGATTTGTTTAAGGGACAACTATGTGAAGTCAGAGTTGAATTAAATATGTTCAAAACATTAATCATATTTAAGCTTCAAAAATTAAACTAGCCTCTGTTTCAGAGACTGGAAAGCAGCCTCTTTACATCACGCTTTTGGGTTTATTTACACTAAAAAACAATAACGTGGCTCGGTAATGAGTCTGTTAAATTCCTTAAAGTCGGATTTTATTTTATTTCTTTTAGAAATTTGCAGTCAGGAGCATCGTGTCAATAATTAGATCAATGTATTAGGGTAAATAATAGTAACAGGTATGGAAAAAAAAATTTGGGAAAGAATATGAAGGCTGAAAATTAATGGGAAATAAAATTTTAAAAAATAGTAATACCAATACCATATTTGAGGTTACAGAATACAGATAAAGGGAAAAAGGTGTGTGTTGGATTTCTTTCTCCCATTTCACGTTTGCCTGCCGTACAGTATTCGCGCTTAAGGATCTGTTCTACTCAGTGCCCTCCACAAGGACATCTGTCCAATCTGAAAAAGAACTTGGTTTGAAAAAGAACTTGGTTTGTGAAAGAAAAAGACTATCATGACAAATTAGAAGTAATTGAGAGATTCCTAATCGCAGTTTAGTTTCTGAGATTCAAAATTTTAAAATAGCCCTTGAGAGCATGTAAAATAGTTCGAAATGTTATTTTTTAAAGACTAATTTACATGATTTTTAATGTTTGAGGGACTAATTAACTTATTTTTCAATAACTAATCTGTATTACGGGAACCATTTTGTATGACGGAACAATTTCTCATGAACCATTTTGGGATTTTGAATTTCTCAGAACTAAATTACACGATTAGGAATCCCTCAGGAAATAATTTGCTAGTATAGTAAAAAAAAATATATTTATGATCTTTAAAGTAGAATTATAATTTTAATTTATTATGAATTTTTTATATTATGCTTTAAAAATATGTTTACTTTAATTTAGAATTTTTTTTGGCAAGCAACAAGATTATAATTTTTTTTAGTAAATAAATCACCCCTGTGTTAGGCAGAGAAGTGTTTATGGAACTGCATTTGCAATGAATCTATGAATTAAATCGATTTGTTATCAATTAATGATACAGACAAGATTCATATGTGTTGCCACATAAAAAACTTATAACATTTTTGGTTTAGTTATTAAGGAATCTTTCCCATGTTAAAAGTTCATTAATCTGAATACCAACGGATATGTTGTATTATTCACTCTAATAATCAATCATCGAGTCAATTCAAACCTTTTTGTTCTTTATACAGTATAGCACTGTGGCGTATAAACCAATAGTGCAGTCTTCAAAAAATCAGATATTAGGAACAGGAAGCTAGGTAGCCCTGAGTGAGTTATTATTTGGACTTTTGGAGAGAGTAGAAAAACTTTAGTACGAGAGAAGGAAGCGTCTGAGCTGAGACTGATACAATTAATCACAAGTCACATGAGTATGATATGATATGAGTGTTGAGACTTGAGAGTAGAAAAAGTGCATCAACGTGTTCCATGGAGGGTCTGACTGAGTCTGAACTATATAACATATAGTAATACGTAGAAAGGTAAGACTGAGATATGGGAAATGCAGAGGCAGAGGCAGAGGCAGAAGCAGAACCCCAATGGGAAAATGTTAAACTCAAATGGAGAAAGTCAATCCTGAATCATACTTTAATCGGGCTTTGACAAGCTGTTACAACTTGCAAGTGCCATTATGCCATGTCAAGGAACAAGGCAACCAGATAACAACAATTTAAAATCATGGTTTCACATAATTAATTATGAATTACTTTTTTAATTCACGTTTCATAAAATATACATTATTTATTTTAATTATTTACTTTTAAAATTAATTTTATTTAACTGTAAAATAAACAAACACTATGACTCCATTCAAATGTATTTTTTTAGAATAATTTTTAGAAATTAAAAAAGAATGAATTAAAGAGATAAAGTAAATTTAACTTTTTCTATAATTAAAATCACTTATGTAAAAGTTAAATAAGAGAACTAATGGAGAAGTTGAGTTGTAAAAACTAATTTCAACTTCCGGAAAAAGTTAAATTCATTTTATCTTCTTGATTGATTCATTGTATTTTCTTCTCCTAAATTTTTTTCTAGGAATGTCTACCCAAGGTGGCCCTAATTTTAATGTTCCATAGAGTTACTTTTATATATCAAAATGGTGATTAAAAAAGCTTTGATATATAAAAAACTCATTATAATGAAATAATCCCTAAATTATGTTTGAAAAATATTGAAATAAATTTATTTTCAAGTATGTTAAAAAGTTGTTTATTTTTTAATAAGTGTTAATTTGTAAATTTAATTTCAAATAAAATTTATTTTGATTATGAGTAAATTTGAAATGAAGTAATTAACATTTGAAAACTTTTCTTTTAAGAGTACTATTATCTTAAAGTTTAGTGTAAGAGTGTGTTTGATAACACATTTTAACTAGACGAAGGCTAAAATCGTCAACCAAAATCATTTCATTCGTGTTTGATAAGATGATTTTTAGGTAGCTGTTAGTTTTTTAGAAGTTACTTAAGGTAGAGTCGCCAAAATCGGCTAACCTGACGCGTAGAAACGTAGGATTCAATCACTTATTTTAGAAGCCATAATAACTTTCAAGCTTTTTAGCCCAGCTCGATAGAGTCCGTCATCCGCAATAAATCGCAAAAATGACGGGTAGCTCGCAAAGAAAAAACAGACTACCCACAAAAATGTAATCAGGGGCACCTATTTTAGAAGCTCAAATAACTCCCGGGCTTTTTAGCCCGGCCTGATAAAGCCCCGCTACCCGCATTGAGCCATGCAGGGCCGGACCGAGTAGCCCGAATTGCCACTCGAGGAAGTTAGTTTTTTAAAAAAAATCTTTTTTTTAGCTAACTGATTATTTTATAATTTTATCCCTCAATAACCTACATTGATCACTATCTACCATTTTAATGATGTCCTTATTTGTCATTTTATAATTTTCAGCTAATTTTACTAAACACTTTCAATAAAAATTAAAATTAGTTAACTAGTTTATCAACTTTCATATAACTTTCAACTAAGTTTTCAACTTTGGTAAAAAATAGTTAGATTAAGAATGACAAATGGCGCGCACCTACATGATCAGATTCAATGAGCGATACAACAATGTTCTAACAAATAGAGTACTTACAACAATGCTATATTACTGAACGTAGCTTGCTCGATCGCTTGAAACGCTCACAACACTAGAACTAAAATCACAAAATAAAACAAGTAAACTAGCAAAATGTCAGAACTACCGAATCCCAATTTTCCTCCACATTCCGCCATGACATTAGACTTAGACCACCCATTTCTGTAAGCGAAAATTAAATTTTCCATTTTTCCTTTTCATTTTTTTGTCTAGCCAGCTTTGCTGGTATTACTGTGTAGGATAAGCCACTTACATTAAGGGTTTAATATCTTTTTAGTCCTTGAGAATATAGCGTAATTTTATTTTGATTTCTCATTTATTTTTTTATTGTTTTTGGTCCTCCTATTTTTAAAATCACATTCGCCTCCACTACGACTTTTGTCGAGTAAAACTTCATAGAAAATTTCTTGCAATTTTTTTCTCTAGAAAAATCATTTATAGTAAATTTCTAAAAAACCATCAATTTTGTACATAAAGTTTTTGTTGTAAAATTTCTTTGCTTTGCTATAGAAAAATCCATAGGAAATTTTTCACAAATTTTAGAATCTAAATAAATTTTTATTTGAAATCTACAAGAAATATAGTTATATCATTGCTTAATGGAATATAACTAATAATGAGAACTAAAATAACTAGTGTCAACCCCGTGCTATACACGAATTCCTTATATATATATATATATATAGTTATATTTTTTTTTTGGCAAATCGTTTAGTTATATTTTATAGTATGCATTAATATTGGCTAAATTATGTTTTTGGTCTCCCGAAATATCACGATTTTTTTTATTCTGTCCCTAAAAAAAAATTTCTCAAGTGGTCCCTCAAAAATTATAATGCATTCCCATTTGGTCGCTCTGTTAGTGCATCGATTGTTTATTTTCTCTGTTAAATGCTTGCGTGACAACTTAGATGGACAAAATAAGTGTAAATGACATGCATATGTGTCATTTTATGTGTCCTACACGACTTAAATCACCACATTTCATGAAAAAGAACAATTATAGAGTCCATCAATGTGACTCACAAAAAGACGTTGATTAGCCACATACAGGCTTATTTTGTCACGTGGGACACATAAGATGACATAAATGGATGTCATGTACGCTTATTTTGTCCATCTAAACTGTCACACAAGCATTTAATAAAGATAATAAATGGTGCATTAATGGAGGGACTAAATGGGAATGTTTTATAATTTTTGGGGACCACTTGGGAGAAAAATTGGGGGACCAGAAGGGAAAATCACAATATTTTGGGGGACCAAAAACATATTTTAAGTTTAATATGATTTTAAAAAATAGAAAACCAAAACAATGAAAAGATAAATGAGAGACCAAAACCAAATTTCGCTATATTTCTAGGAACCAAAAATATATTTATCCTAATAAATATCATATGGTATGTTTTTATTTATATTTAATGCGATATTTGATAAAACAAATTAAAGTTAATTATTTGATTTACTATTTTTCTTCCATTAACTGTACAATAAAATTTTCAAGTTTGAGGGGTCTGATAAGACATGATCAAATTATTTAATTTGTATCAAGTTAAGATCACTTAAGATAATTCAATCCCTATATATATATATATATATATTGCAAATCCTTCATGTTTTCCTATCTTACTACTTCAATCCCTCTGGCCTCTAGCCTCTAGCCTCTAGCTACCTCTCACACCGGCCTCGGGTAGTCGATCATTGTCTCTGTTCTTAATTATATAACTTCTTTGATATATAGCAAAGATAAAGAGCCAATATTAACTTGATGCTGCTCCCTTCCCTGATCCATCATTTAAGCTACAGCTATACGGTACACATAAATTTATCATTTTGTAATACATATTTCTAGTGGTCATCATTTGGTGCCAAAATAGCGTTCATACCAAGGATAATTAAAAGATCTTTATTTATATGTGTTTTCAAGCAAGAAATTTCGGGCTAACCTCTAAGGCAGTTAACTCAGTTTTCCTACTAAAATTGTGAACTTCCTGCTTCTTCAATCTTTCTTACCTTTTATAGGCCCATTTTTGATAATTATTGATGTCCCACTACCTAAATCCTCTTTGTCCCCACTTCCCCACTATTTCATATCTCCGAAGTGCTCTTAATGGGGTAGAGAACATGCATGAGCCGATAAGTTGACCCAGAACTCATACAATATGAAACCAAAATTTGATTCCAGAGTGATGATCAAGAATTCTTTGGTCAATGGAGGCAATATATATGTATAGATATTGTTATATACCCGTTACTTGATCTCCGATCGAATTTATCCATGTATTAATTTTAATAATCATTAAAAATATTTTTTAATAAAAAGTGTTTTAAATAGTTAAAATAATAATATTAAATAATATGCATTACACCAAATACATATTGATTAACATGAGGCATTATATCATCAAATAGACAAATTATTATTAGTTACTACAAGTATTCATTTTTTTATTAATCACATGTATATCCCCTATAACTGGGAGCAATCTTGCCTTGAAATTTAGTGTGTTTGATAAAATATTTCAGTTAGATAAAAAATTAAATAAAAGTTGAAATTAATTAGTAGTTAAAATCATTTTATCAATATTTGGTAAAGTATCTTTTAAGTAGCTACTAAATTTTTTTATAGAAGCTACTTGAGGTGGCTTTTTTTAAAAAAAAATTCCCTTTTCAGCTATTGACTGAATTTTTTTTACAATTGTATCTCTCAACAACTCCCACTCATCCTTATTTAATAATTATTATGTTTATATATCATTTTATTATTTTCAGCTAGTTTTACCAAATACTTTCAATCAAATCAACTACTTTTGTAACTTTTAACTTTCATGTGTGTTTAGTAAGACATTTTAGCTAGATATGAAAGTTAAAATTAGTAGCTGAAATAATTTTATCAGTGCTCGGTAAGATTGCTAGTTACTAGCTTTAAGCTATTTGAGTAAAAAAAAGCTCCCTTTTGCGTTGTTTTAGCTAAAATTTATTACAATTTTATTCTTCAACAACTCTCAGTTATCATTATTTAATAATTAATGATATTCTTATATGTCATTTTATCATTTTAAGCTATTTTTAACAAATGTCTTCAATCAAATTAGTTGCATTTTCAATTTTTCAGTTGATTAATTTGTAGTCATTTTTATGGAACATGATCTTCACCTAACTTTTCAGCTATTCTTTAAAAAAAACTTTTCAAAAAACTTTTCTAAACCAACTCTTAATCACGATTAAGATTTCTTACCCCACCCTGAGACCTAACGTACCATACTAATTTCATTGTACATAATTGTCATCTGGCTTTGTTTAATTGTTTTATTGATCTTGAAGCAACCAAAGAGCGCGGAGCTAGATCATGGAATTGGAAGGAGACATTTAGCGTATTTTCCCACCTTGCTTATAATTAGATTAGATAGTTGCCGACTAGTTAAGTTCAAATTAACTTATTTTAATGGAATAAGTTTTTCGTTTAAGCACTACTATTGCTATAATATATTTTGTGGGTTGACTTTTCCATTTGCATTTTTATTGGAGTTTTTTATGGATTTTATTAATAAAAAATTGAACAAAATTATTAAAAAAAGAAAATAATTATTGTATCAGAAATACAAAATTAGATAAAATGTTTTTTCCAATATTTTTTTCACTTTTTATATTCTTGCGACTAGCTTTCAAAAATACAGGTTTCTCCTTTTTTATTCAGTTAAGGAAAGACATGCACTCTGAATGGGAATAAGACGGACAGTTAATCAGTGATATGCTCTCCCGCATTATGCTCAAATCAACAAGACCAATTAATTAACTAATAAATGCTATATTAAAAGTCCACCATTTAGCTATAAGGTTTGACTTAATACCATCTAAAATTTCTTCTAAATCTAACAAATCACCCTATTTATGTAAACATAAATAATAATTTAAATAAAAATATTTTGATTGACTTATTTAAATATTAAAAAATGTTATTCTACATAAATACTTGAATTTATAAGTTTATTCAGAGAGAAACTTATGATCTAAGAATATTTCTTAGGGTGGTTTAGCCCAGCTAGTAAATAGAGAATGAAGATCCCTGAGAGCTTGGATTTGTAGGACACACGCAAGCAGGGAAAAACACAAGATACTATGAATGATGAAGAGTTCTACATTTCAGCAATTTTATATAAATTCCCTTGCCTCGAGAGTTATTATATAACTAAAAAAAGTAATATATTATCATTTTTTGGCATTTAATAAACAAAAGTGATATATTTATCGTGGATAAGGTTAAAAATGGTTTTTTCTACTATACAAAATGAATATTAGGTAATTCAAATCCGTAACTGATCCATAACTATTTCGTAGTTGTATCTTGCTGGAGAGACAACATTGCTAGAGAGAATCCTCACACATATTTATATAAATTTTCATATAAAATCTATTTGTGTTTTATAGGTAAAAAAGAATATTTTCAGACAGTCATAGTTTTAGAATTTTTAATGATTTTGAATTCTTATTATTTTTTAAAGATAATATATTTTATTAAAAATTAAAATAAATAGTGTAAAAAGTAAAATAAAAATTATAATATAGAAAATAGTTTTTTACTATTTTCGGGTTGATTTTAATATCATACTATAACTATTAATTTTAGTTTTTAATAAATATTTTCTTTTTTCAAAAAATAATAAGAATTTAAAATAAAAAATATTAAGTTAGCAAAATACTTTATCAAACACTTTTATATGTAATCAAAAAGTTGTGACTCATTTAACAATGTAGGCTAAAATTGTGTTCTCGATCCTATTAAACACAATTTTAGAAAGGAATAAGTAGTCTTAACTTTAACTAAACCCCGAACAGGATTATCTCGGGTAATAAGTGGTGAAAATAAAAAAACACTTATATATGACAGCCACACAAGTTTAAAAGTTATATAGTTCGCTGTACATGACAAATACAGACAAAGTGCATCAAGAATTTTGAACGAAAATCTTATGAATCAATACAAATATAAAAACTATCAATCACCCTATTTTCGTATAAATTCGAAGTTTATATTTCGGGAAAATAGGAATCCAGATTTACTGCATCAGTAGCAAGAAGGATGGAATTTGTAAGAAGAGATGAGTCACTCGGATTAAAATGCTGATAAAATAATGTAATTTATCAATCAATGGCCTAATTTTGCCAAATCTAATTACGATATAAGATTGGAGAATAATGTAATGTAGATTCATTTCACTATCACAATGAAGAAACAATTAAACAAGCTCCAGCTTGTGGTGAGCTGCCTCAAGATATAAAACCCTCCAATGGCTCACAGGAAACGTGTAATGTAAAGCAGGGCACAAAGATTTTGATCAACTAACATATTGAACCTTCCATTCCATGCTCTGACATATCCCAGTTGACACACACAAAAGCAGATATATTATATATACATATAGTAAGCGAAGAATTTAATTGTATTTGCAAAAAGAGATTCAATTATTGCCAATTAATTTGTCAGGATCTGCATATGCTTCGTGTCATTCTTAGCTATTGTTAGCTCAGTTATTCCCTTTAGTGGGGTGTAGCAATATATTTTCATATGCGTGATTATGATAAGGTCATATACTAATGCAAATCGTACATAAAATTGTTCTCTAGTTTCCATAGAAAATATTGCCCACTTTCTTGTGATTAGGCTTTTGATTTGTATTTTCAGATACTCCAAAAACGCTTTAGTGGACTCCTACTGAGAAGAATCAACCAAAGGTCTTCCTTTTCTATAACAAGTATCCTTAAAGGCAGCAAACCTCACAGAAATTGAAATAACTTTATTTTTAATCCCAAAGAAGAAATTTATAATTTTATATTAATTAATTCCCTTGGTTTAAGTGGTGTACGTTCCCATTTGCTTTTCATAAGCTGGATTTGGGATATAATGTAATGTTGAAGCCACATGGTTTAGGCATCTTATTAAGCCCTGTTAAGTACAGTTGTTTCCTTTTATAAATTGTTTAATTATGATTTGTATGCAGATGATCTGTTTAAATTAAAAAACACGTTAGTGAATATTTGTTCTGAGCAGAAAGAAAAGTGCTGATAAATAATAGAGACACCTGTTTCCACTTTCTTATTTTTAAATAGCCATAAGAAGTATAGATTTTAGGAAAAGATGTGTTACAAATGACAATTACTATATGGTGATAAACTTTCATTGATAAAATTAAAAATAAATCGGTTTTCAATTGATGTTAAAGATCCACACTCCAATGAATTGATCTCTTCAAACTTGGTGCTTGTTTGGTTATCGATTTGCAATAGTGTGAATCAATTTTATTGAAATTGTTTTTAAATTACTTCTGTTCAACATGTTTTATAAATCGTGTATCATTCATTTACCGCCATTGATTTTATAAATCTATCAAAATCAATTCTACTATAAACCAAACGGATAGATCAATTCTAATATAAGATGTTAATGTTAATAGCATGATTACATAGTTTATTTCGCTTTCACAAATGACGTGAAAGCAGGGGCGGTGACTATCAGTACAAATAATGATGTACACAGTTAATCTAGTTTTGGATCCGCTGTAACACACTACTAAATGGGTTTGTAAGCAAAGAAAGGGTCATATATACTTTAATGGTACTTTTCTTGGTTAAGGACTTTAGAGAGGGTTTAAAAGTGAAAAAAAGGAGCAATTTTACAATAACAGTTGTATATAATGTTTGCCATAGGCATAGGTTGTTGATGGAGAGAACAGAGGTCCCGTGGGACAAAATAATTTGAAATTGACAAAAGGTAGGGAAAACTCATAGAATGGTCCTTGTGTTTAATCCAAGAACGGTAGTGGAGGGATACATATCACGGGGTTATTGCAAGTTGACAAAAACGGTGCCAGTGGTGTGTGTGTGTTTTAATGATGAAAAATTATTTGCTACATTGAGGCACTTTGTTCATGAAAAAAATAAGATAAAAAAGAAAATAGTGGCACTAGGTTTTGGTGTGTGCATGTGTGAACCTCTTTATCAATACTTTGCATCTTCCATAATCCAAACCATGCTTAATGGCCTATGCACTTTTTCTCCGTTTCACTGTTTCGTTTCTTTTTTCCTGTGTACACTTTCCTTTTTCTAGTTTCTTTCTTTCTTCTTTGTTTTACTTGTTTAACTTGGGTATTATTTGGTTTGAGGGATTTGGAGGGGAGGAGAAGGATTTTAAGAGGGTTATTGTGTTTGGTTCAATTTTTTAGGAGGGAATATGAGGTGAAGGGAGGGGGCCAAAATCCCTCCTAATAGCATTTTGCCTCCTCTCCAAAAGTGGGGGATTTGGAGGGGAGAAAATGGAGTTTAAAATAAAACAATGAAAATTACTCAAATATTCCTCTTCTGATATTAATAAAGTTGAATGTTATAAAAGCTAAAGGGGATGAAAGTAAATTAGTTTTATTTTTCCTCCCCTCCCATTGTGAACCAAACAACAAAGGCTTCCCTTCCCTTCACATCCCCTCTTCGAACCAAACAAGATAAAATATCATCTCACCTCCCCTCACCTCACCTCCCCGTCATTAAAATTCCTTCCCTCCCCTCTTCGCTGGAACCAAACAGACCCTTAGTTTAGTTTAGTTTTGCAGTATTCTTCTAGCAGTGAAAGTGTGAAACCTTTTCCTTTTGCAAAACATATAACTATCAATCTAATCTAAATACATGTTTAGTTTAACGTTAAAATGTAATAAATTAATGTTTTCAATACCCAATAGTTGCAGTTGCTATTACATTACTATCCTTGATATGATGGAGATGTGTCCCGGTAACGAGAGTGTCTTAACATTGGTTAAGAATTCATATATAGAAGATTTTTATTAGAAATGAGTACATTGATTCCATGTGTAAGTTAGGATCCTTGTTCTTTTTCTTCTTAGATATTAAGTTATTATTGTTGATGCCCTGTTATTTTCTGTTTATGCTCGTTCTTGTTGCCTTCATAGATATTTAGTAGTTTACACAAATGGCAAGTTACTTGTTCATGTAAGGTGATTGAGTAATTGCTATCTGAGTATTTATTGTTGTTAAAAGCATCACACGCAACCTAAATTTTGATTGTAGCCCAATTTTCTGTCTAAAGAGTGGGCCAGGTTGCTCTGCTGTGTGCCTGAAACAAAATTGTTGGATTACAAAGATGCTTTTATTTTTAGTCTTTTCAGCTTGAGATTTCCGTAATCTTTTTTACTTCAGTTAATCTTTACCTTAATCACCTTTTTTCTTAAGTATAAACAAGATACCTATAATCAGGGAATGAAAAGTTTTCATGGCATCAAACGCATGGATGACAATAGACAAAGGAATCTCTACACCATGATTTTATGGGTCTAGTTGTTACCCAAAAAGAGAGGGTTATAATAAGAAGAAAAGAATTTGGTAGTTGGTTTTGCACGTAGAACGCATATATCATTATAATGTCTTGTCTTCATCTTCATTCATTTTCATAAGGCTTTGTACTGAAATGCCCCCTCAAGGTTATCCCACCTAGTGAAGTTTTGATCCCCTATTCATATATCACTATCATATTTTAATAGATTTATATATTAAAGAATAGTAGTGTAGCATCAAATTGATGATGATATTTGTCAATTCCTTTAATTTCTTGTGATGAAGAGTCTATATGGTTTAACAAAAGTTGTTTAGACATTGCTAGCTAGCTATCAAAATCATTAAATAAGATAAACAAGGATGGCCCTTAAATATGGTAGACATGTGCCGCTTACCCCAAACGATTTGGTAAAAAATCATATCACAGAAAGGGGTAAAGAATTGGAGAAATATGGGGTTGAATTGAATATGACTTGATGTGGGAGATATTTGATCAATGGCCAATGTGAACGAGGCTTTGATATATGAAAATGATGTCTAAAAACACAAAAACATAATGATAGCAGAAATGGACAAGTCTAGTACTTTGTGTTGATCGTTACCAGAAAATCATGATAAGGTTATAGCCCTGAAGCATCCTTATAATACAGGGGCTTGTCTCCACATTTGGTTTTTCTGAGTCACTTTCGGATAGCAATTGAAATGATCCAAATTAAAGAATATGAATGAATTAATTAACCGTGGTGGAAAATGAAGATATGTGGTTAATTTAACTTTTCATATTCGTCAAAATGAAGAGACTGTTACACGAAAGCAAGATTGGATTACTGCTGCACGGAATGAAAATGGCATCTTACGTTACGTAAAAGGCTAAAATATATTAACTTGTTGGGTTTGATTATTTATCCAACAATTCAGATAGTGAACTGACCAGGGACTTTTCTAATTTACCATAAAATAAATTAATAGTGTTTTGTATAGTCAGAGACACAGAAAAAGTTAGCATGTTTTGAACAATTGCTAAAACTTAAAAAAGTTACTAGTAGAAGTTAATTTCACTTCAATGGATGGAAAGTGTGACTGTGAAGTTTCAAAATTTTGGTGCTACAATGGGTGGCAAACAAGTCAAATAGAAGTGGAATTGAACACTGAACAGAACAAGTTAGTTATAAAGTCGAATTGACAATAAATTGGTGGGGTCATGACTTGAAAAGCGGAAAAGATAGGGTGGTGGCATGGCGTGGACAGACAAAGTTTTCCCATCGGTTCACTGAAAGAGAAGTAAAAGCAGAAAAGAGAGGTGCGGCTTAAACTGAATTATTGAACCATTTTACATATAGAATCTTATGTCAAAGTCTAAAGATGAGTGGGGTAAAGTGTCTACCATGATTTCAGACCACTTGGAGTTTGTATCTCACTGTGCTATAGCCTTAGGAATCAACTTGTAACATAACATAACCACGGTTATTTCTGAATCTCATGAAACCGTCTCATTAGTTATCGTGCCTTCTTTCATGTGTCTTATTTGTGCTTGCGATATATATTGAGTTTTCACCATAAATCAAAATTAACATTAACAAACCGGAATTGATAAGTGGTTAAGTAAGTCCTTGATTCAAGAGTTAACCCCACCGTTATATATAACGGTAGATACTTTTATTTAAACAAAAAAATTAAATTAATAATTACTCAATTCATTCCATTTTATTTAACATTTAAAATGTTATTAATATTCTAAATTTTATAAAATGATTAATTAATTTCTTACTATATCATTTATTTTTTATATTAAAAATATATTATTCAAGAAATATATATTAATTAATAAGGATGAAAATAAAAATATATAAATATTTTTTTATATAATAAAATGATAATTAAAATGGTACGTAGAGAGTGTTTTTTTAATAGTTAGTCAACTGGATATTCTCTACCATTATTTAATAGTTTCTATCAGGCATGACAAACAAACCCGAATCCGCGGGTACCGATCCGCCCCCGCCCCGACTTTGACAGGGAAAACCCGCTTTGACCGGGTTTAAATAAAACTCGATCCCGACCCCGCCCCGCCTTTAATGGGGACGGGGGAGGATTTGGGGTGTAAGAACTCGTCCCGAAATCTAAACCCAAACCCACCCCGACAGAATAAATAAATAATTTTAATATAACAATAGTTAAATAATAAAGGTAAATTTATATATTTTTCTTAAAATATAATATAGTTCTTAAGTTTCTTATTTTTCTAGTATTATCAATGTTTATATTTATATGTTATTTGAATTAGAGTATATTAGATATATATATAACTGATTTAAAAACATATATTTAAGTTATAAAAATAGAGAGAAAAAAATGAAAAATAGAGAAGGTGAAATCTCCGTGGGTTTCCCCGAACCCGACGGGGACTCGCGGGGATTGGGTTGAGTTTCATAATTTCATACCCGCTCTATTTAAACTCGAACCCGAACTCGCCCCGACTTTCACGGAGGCGGGGACGGGTAGAGCAAAACCGGCCCCCGACCCGCCCGTTGCCATGCCTAGTCTCCATTAAGGATATATTGCTAAATTTTCAAAAAATCATCCACATATAATTGAATGATCTCCATTAAGGACAATATAAGCTTGATCAAAGTTTTATCTGTATTATAAACTTTTGTAATTTCTTTAGTCAGTATTTGTTTTTCTTTTAAAATCAGTTTATATTAAATAAACTAAAATAAAATATTTACAAATCATCATTGAATTAACTTTCTAACAATTAGATTAACTAATCTTTTATATTAAAAGTTTCAAATATTTATATTTTTATGGTTTAGTTTATTTTTAAGTTAAACTTTTGTATTTCATAAAAATATGTGTGCAATGCAAGTGTTACTTGTTAATTAATTTTTTAAAAAATTGTTAAAAGAATTAATTTATATATGGATGTAATATTTTAAAATTTAATTTATACCTTTAATTTGTTTATAAGGGAAGGGAAGATAAAATAAAATAAATTTAGTTTTATATCCTTATTGAAATTGGAGAAAAGAAAATAGTAAAAATCTTAATTAATTTGTCATGTAGGACACGTCAGAAGACACATATGCATGTCATGTATGCTTATTTTGTCCACCTAAGCTGCATTTAATGAAGATAATAAACTGTGCACCGACAGAAAGACCAAATGAGAATCTATTATAATTTTTGGGGACCACTTAAAAAAAAAATTGGAAACTAAATGGAAAAATTGAGATATTTTGGGTACAAGAAACATATTTTAGATTTTTTTTAAAAGGCCACTTAATCCCAAGCTTCAATCCCGAGGCAATAATTTCTATTTTGGAATTTGTACGAATAATTTGGTGACAAACTGGCAGGTAGCAGGCTAGCAGCCCACTAATACAGTAACAGATTCCTCTAATCTGGGCTTCAACAGAGGGATTTCATTTAATCACAGCCCAAAACTTGAACTAATCAAAATTAGGAGAAAAAAGAAATGCAATTAAATTATATTGTTTTATGAACCCCTGAATTTATCTTCTGAATGTGTCTCTAGAAAAATAGGCATTATCCAGAATATCAATAGGCATTATAGTCAGTAATTAGAATGTAGCTTCTGAATGTGTCTCTAGCTATAGGCTGAATGAGAAAATATATATGATGATATATTCCTCAACCTGAACCTGGCTAAGCGTTAAGCAATATTGGAGAGAAAAAAGAAAAGGCAAGAGGCAAGGTGCAATAAATGTAGAAGCAGGCATGTGCCACTGTCTACATGCATTTGAAGGGTAGCGTAAGCAAAGAGACAGCCAGCAAAAAGACAAAGGGTTAATCAGCTTTTATGAGATGGCTTCTAAGACATAACTGTGCGTGCTCCTATGTTGTTTGGTCTTCTTATTCTGCCATGCATAATGGTGAGAGAGAGAGAAGCCAATGTTGTCTCAACCCAACTCCACCCTCAGCATATGTCAGGGAATGATGCCGTGCTTGCTAAAGAAGCGTTACTCCAAACGCAAGTCAGAATTACCAAAGGGTATGTTATATATGTGCCTTCTCTATCACTCTTTGCTTTCAATGAATATATGGTTCTCCGACATTGTACCAGCTTTTTTGTTTTGGTGATAATTATTCGCCCCCTGACTCCATTATAGTACATCCTTCTTTTTTTTCTCTCTCAATCTCTCTTACATGATGGAATATTATTTCCTTTTAGATCATGAAACCAGCGCATAAACCATGAAGCCACCAACTTAACACAGAATATAATCCGATCCATAGAATTTATACTTCTTTTCTTTTTCTTTTTGTCGAAGGGGTTTGCATAAGAAGCCTGGGAAATAAGTTAATAGTGTTTTGGAAATCAATTTGGTATTAGAATCCAAAACACATGTACCCTTTGTTTGTTTTGATTGAAATAGGGAAGAGAGAGTTGTGGGAGAGTTTTACATATCAACCGTGTTTGGTATCTAGTTGAAGAGGGAGACAGAGTGGATTCAAGGGTGGGACCCAGAGAGTATTAATTCTCCTCTTACATGCAGAGAAATAGTGGGTAAGTGTGGGGTTACATGTTGAAAAGTCTAATATGCCCCTGTTTACTCATCAATGAATATACAAGGGTAATTTTATACTTTAACCTTCTTACACACCTCTCTCATTTCTCCACAACCAAACAACTACCATAATTAATGTCTCTCCTATCTCTCTCATACCAAACAACCTCTATTTCTACTTTATTTCTCTGCTATTTCTCTCTTACTTAACTCTCTCCTCAAACCAAACAAAGGGTTAGGCAAAAACTACCACAGATAGTGTTGCTGCAATTGTGGATTCAATGTTTATTCTAAACATGCTATAAGTCCCGCTTTAGCTAAAAAATTGGTTTCATCTATAATAAATCTAAATATATTTTATTTAAACCATATTTATTTTTGTTTGTGATATTCCATTTTAAATAATTGTTGTTATTAACCCTAAAACTCAAAGAGTTCCAACTTCCGAAACCCTTTGTTTGGCATTAGCAAGAGTGCAAAGAAATAGTGACAGGGAAGAGAAATAGCACATAGATGCACACATACTTCTTGAATTTGGTTTAACAACAAAATAGTAAGGAAATTAAATAGCGGAACCCACAATTTCTCATCTCTTTACTATTTAGGTGAGAGACGCAGGAGAAAGACATATACACCAACAAAAATAGACCCACACTTTGTCATATAATTGTGCAGCCTCCATAAAAATTCGATGATAATACAGGTTTTCATGAGAAATTATAAAAAAAAGTTCCTCTCCTATAATTTTTTATCCAACCAAACAACTACTCTTTCCTATTTTCATGCTCTTTCATATTTATTTCTCTTTTATCAAATAACTTACTACTCTGAACTCGAATATAAGAAAAAAAAAAACTAACTCACGCTAATTAAGAAATGTTAGTTAATCTCATTAAAATTTTTTGATGTCATCTAAAATGAATTGTATTCTCTAAATTGCCCTTCATAGGATACTCCAATTTTATTGAAACTTGTTCCAAGTGGAAACACTATCTCTACATTGTTCATTAAATAGGGTCATTGGAAAATACAATCTGAATTTAAATAAAGGATATTTTAGTCCAAGGTCATTAAATAAGGTAAAGTTAGTTGAAATTTGCTTATATTTTAGACCACCACAAGTGAATTTTTTATTGCTTATATTCGAGTGGAGTACAAATTATCTCCATTTCATTTCTATTTTTCTTTTCAATTAAAACAAAATGAAGTGAGTGATTATGGATCAGTTATAATGTCACGCTTATAAAATACCGTTAATTTCGATTGGCCCAATCGTTGAAGGGGTTCGGGCTAGTCCACTAAGAGCAAACTATCCTATATCTCGGCCCAATATGCTGTTTTTGTTTAATTATTTTACGACTTGAAGTTTAATCGCGATTGCTCATGAGAATTCTTATGTACCTCATGAAATATACTCAGTACCCTAGATTTAAATTAATTTGGTAGCAATAATTTAATTTTTTGTGTTACATTGAATGTTTTGGTGGGCTGACTCTTACTGTTAAAGTGCAAATTTTCATTAGCACTGCCCTGCACAAAAGGATGAGGAGAATAGATAAATGAAACCGGAGTTTAATTTATCAAAGAAAGGCCAAAGGGAGAAAATGCAGGTAAATATTTATAATGAGAAAAATTCTTATGTTTTCTCAAAATAGTAATACACCTGACGTTTTAAATTTCATTACAACATTTAATTTGAGTCACCTCATTTTTGCTTAGCTAAGTTCATTACTTTGGGATTATATGGGGAATTTTAATTTACAAACAGAAAGTCCTCCTTTGTGCCATCTTTAATGTGTCTTAATTAGTCCTGTGACATGTTAAACAAGCATTAAGCTTATGTTTAACACCTGCGTTAAAAAATCGATTTTTTTTTGCTCAACAATCGATTATGGGACATTAAAAATTAATTTTTTATGACAGTGAGTAACATGAAAATCGATTATTTATGACATTGAGTAACATGATAATCGATTATCACCTACCCACTTCTCATTTCTCTCCATTTCACTACAACATTGCAGAGAAATGAATAATGTAATCATCTCCCCTCATTTTCCACTCATTTCCCTCCTCACCAAACACATCATTTCTCCCCACTTCCCTCCTCCCTTCTCCACCAAACAAGAGAACTTTCCTCCATTTCTTCCCACTTTCCTCCTCCCTCCTCCACCAAACAGGAGAACTTTCTCCATTTCTTCCCACTTTCCTCCTCCCTCTCCCACTTCACCTCCACCAAACAAAGCATAATGAGTGTATTGCTTTTCGTAATTTAATAAATCTTAAATCTGCTGCACGCTGGAACTCGACCCAGAACTCGATGTATCAAGCTCTAAGTCTAATTCTATTCTAAAATGAGTCTTGAGGGTCTCGGCCCTTCTAGTCTCCCTATTTGTAGATGAAACATCAACTACTTTTTTCACACGTCTGCTCGGTTACCGGGCCACGTTCTCCACCCAGTTCTTGGGGTTTTTGGGGTTTTGGCTTTCAGGATTTCACAAATGGGAAATAAGACATCAAGTGAATGCAGAACAATTGGTGTATAGGAAACATAATCCCCACAAATTGGGATTAATTGCATAAGTAAATTTCGATCAAAGATAAATCGAATCCTTAAGATTATAGTCTAAATTAAACCTGCAAGCAAAAGTAATGACTTGAGGCACGTGGAAACACGTTGTCCTTAAGGATTTATTCGCGGAATGCAAGGATCCCAGATACAACATGCCCTTCTCGAAAATTCCGAGGTATCAAAACTAACTTGCAAGAATGAATTCCATTAAACCCAGAAATAAACTTGCCTCATTTGGGAATAAGATGAGAGAGTAGAGGCTCACTCTATAAGGTTATTAGGTTAAGAAAAAATAAGCTTATATAATAAATAAATAGGGTTAAGAAAGATAAAAAATAGATTTTGACCAAGTCAAAAAGTTTTCTGAAAAAGATAAATAAAACATTTATTTATTCCACTATCTTAAAAAACTTTTGAAATAAAAATATAAATATAAAATATCCAACACATTATGCAGTAATCAGATCCTCACTGCAGAGACCAGAAGCTTAACATCTGTTTTCATCTCCATGAGTGATAGATCAGAGCCTCCCAAGGCATTACTATAACTTTGATGTCTTTTGTTGATCAAAACTTATGAGATCCTTTCTTAAGATTTTTCCTGTGGCTGACTTTGGAATCTTCTCTATAAAAGTCACCCGCCGCAACCTTTTGTATGGTGCAACCTGGACAAAGAAAAGAATCCAATCAACGGGCAAAGAAAACACGGGGTATATAATCTTCTGCACTTGAATGTATCAGACCGTAGGAGTATCTTAATGAGTTATACATTCACCCATCAAGTGGGAAATGAAGAGTGATTACGCCCAACTAAGGGTAATTTTCATATATTAGTCAGTTCTCAGAACGGAGGGTACTTGCATAGTTGCTGACTTGCTGATATTTAAACCTGGACGCTTCTTGCAGTCAGAAGATTTCAACAAATCTATTCATTGAACGGAAAGGTTTTATCGTTCCTTGGCTTAATTATTGATGTCTATGACTCATTATTGAAAAGTACCTTGCTTCTTTATGGTTGTTTCTTTTTAATGTTAATCAAGTAATAAAGTACTTTTCTCATAAATGATTCTCTGAGTATACTTAATTTACCTGTTTTGCTACAAACTTCTGAATATCTTCTGCTGTTATCATGCTATTTGGTGAGCGAACGACAAAAGCAACTGGAACCTGGCCAGCTCTAGCATCGGGGGATCTGAATTTGGAATTGACAAGCATAAATGCATAAAAAGGACAAGCATGAGTTGAAATTCTACATGAAAATATGACTTACGGGATCACCCCAGCATCAGAAATTTCAGGGTGAGAAACCAGCAAGTCTTCAAGTTCTGCTGGCGCAACCTATATAGTAAACATGCTTGTTTATATAATATGCATTCTGTATAGTAATCATATTTATCAGGAAGTGATTGTCTACAATGGCATCTTGATCTAGGTGTACAATCGATGATCTTTCATGCAAGTGACTAATTGGCAATCAAGAAATCCACAAAATACAAGTAATTTTACCTAGAAAGAACCAAAATACATTCCACTCATGTCATATCAGTATATTATTAGCACTTGCTATTTGATAGTAGATTTCCCCTTCCTAATAATATTATTCTACAGAAATTTTTAATAGTAGTGCAGCAGCAGGGTGGTTTGCATTTCATAGAAACATGGACATATTGGCAGCAGAAACAAGACTGATCAAGGGAAATTCTTCTCAGCAGGGAGAGACATTAGTAGTTAGTGAAGCTTCTTTGTCAAAATTAGAGAAGCATTGTCTAAGAAAAGGAAAAAGGAAATCATTGGTCTTAATGTTACACAAAACCTTACTTTCAATTTATACAAACAAGTTTTTTAAGGTCAGATTAGTTTTTATAGGACATTTGGGCTCTAGCAGATGCAACTTTGCAAGTTTCATTTCATTATATCCCAAGGGCGGTTGATTATATAGCTCACTCAGTAGCTGGAAATCACACCTCAAGAACACTTCAACTCCAAAGAGGTAAAAATTAATTGTGCATGTTAGAATCCAGTCCTCAAGCTCATTCAGCTGGAGTATGCTAGGTAATTTTTAATTAGCACACACTAAAAGACAAGACTACATATTCATTATGCCTACGGATGCTAACATGAGTGAATTGATATGTAGGTATGTTATAATAATGTCACACTACTATCTCACATTAGAATTATTGGGATCTATTGACTCACATATGTATTACTTAGCTCTTGATCCTTGTCTCAAGTAACAATCTACTGCAGAGACTATGAGTAGTTTAATTTCAACAAATTCACCAGGCCTAATCTAGAAAGGCCTACGTAGACTGACCCAAGGAGGGAATTATTGGGCAGGTTAGGATATATTAACAACTAATTGAAACTTGATAGAAATCATAAAAGAGAAGTTTCCTTACTATAAAGGAGATATTTTAAAGTACATAAAAACATGATATATCTGCTTATGTATCAATTTATGTAATGAGTTGTTTAATTGTTTGACTTGAAAATGGTAATATCTTTAAGTTTAAATATTTCTTTATATGAAAAATATATGTTATGTTATTTTTAATTATTAATCGTGTAACTTACAATTCATAACAAGATTCAATTCATCATTCCGGGTGTGTTTGGTAAAACTAGCTGAAAGCTTAAAGTTAGCTGAAAGCTGAAAAACTAGTTGAAAGCTGAAATTAGAAGCTAAAATCATTTCAGTTGTATTTGGTAAGGTAGCTTTTTTGAGTAGCTACTAGCTTTTTTTGAAAAAGATACTTGAGATAGCCTTTTTAAAAAGCTTCAATTTTCAGCTACTAGCTGAAAATTAATTACAAATTTATCCCTCAACCACCCCCACTTGTCATTATTTAATAATTAATAATGTCCTTATATGTCATTTTACTATTTTCAACTAGTTTTACCAAACACATTCAATCAAATCAGCTAGAGGTTCTACCCGGCTCGACAGGATTGACTCACGTGTAGGATACCTGTGGTCTTGCACCAAAAAATCAGCTAGCTTTTCAGCTTTCAGCTAACTTTAAGCTTTCAGCTAGTTTTACCAAACACACTGGAAAGCTTAAAGTTAGATGAAAAGCAAAAAAGCTAGCTGATTTGATTGAATGTGTTTGGTAAAACTAACTAAAAATTGTAAAATGACATATAAGTACATCATTGATTATTAAATAATGATATGTGGAGGTGGTTGAGGGATAAACTTGTAATTAATTTTCAGCTAGTAGCTGAAAATTTGAGCTTTTTTAAAAAAGCTACCTGATAAATCCACTTTAGTAGTAGATTTATAGATTAATTTTAGGTAGTTTTTATTTGTTTAGGTTGATAATTTCGTAAATTTGTAGTTAAAATTGTACATAATTGAATTTGTTTGTGTTTTAGGTGATTGTAGTAAATAATAATATTTTTGTTCTAATTTTTCATTAATCTGGTGTTTTTATAGGTATTGTTTAAAAAAGAAGAAAAAGAGTTTGAAAAAGCATTTTTGAAATCTTTGGAAGAAATAAACAGTGAAACATTGGTATACGAGGTGCAAATTAAAAGAATTACTCTCTGCCAAAATCGTGTGGGAACAAGGTGAAGGTGTGTGAGGACACGAAACTGGCAGAAGCTACTTGAGCTAAAAGGAACTCTCTGCCAGAATCGTGTGGGGACATGACAGGATCTATGTGAGGACACAAATTTGACAGAAACACTATAAATAGTTCTGTTTAGATTTTTAGCGGGAACAATTTCATTTTTTCATACTTTTCAATTCTTAGACTCGAATTTTCTCTCTTTCTCTCTCCTCTCTCTCAAGATCCAACCCAAAGGTGGAAGCTAGGGTTCAATTCCAATGGAATTTGTCCTTAAGTTTGCTTCTCTCATATCTTTTCTCTTCTCATTTCTAATGAATTTCTAAATTTCTTAGGTTAGGTATTGATGGATCTTGATCTAAACTTTGTGTAAGTGAGTTGTTCATTCAATTCAATTTTCGTTTTCAACTCAATTGCTTCCTTATACTCCTAAAGCTTCAATTGAATTGGCCACTCAATTGCATGAAGCAAAAGTTTCTCTCACAATTGGAAAATTGGGGAAAATCTTAGATCTTAAGTAAGCAACATAAAAGATTGATTGCCTAGGAATAGGAATCGATTTTTGTGTGATCTTTATCAGTTCTTGATGTTAATGCATGTCACTATTAGGTTCACCTAAGTAATTAGGGTTCTTAGTGATGACATAGGGTCAATTCACCAAGGAACTGGGATTTGACTAAGTTAATGAATTGGATCATTGAAATCATTTACAATAATTGAATTGAATTGAATGATATGAACACTTGCATGAAGTTAGGAATGAGTGAAATCAACCCTAACCATTTTGTTAAATTCGTTTTCCAAACTTGTTGAATTATTGTTAATTGTTCAACACATAATTCAATTTTCTGGTTTAGTTTTCTGCACTAGTCTTTAGGTCACTTAAAATAATTGATTTATCTTATTTCAATTAGATAAATCCTCTGTTAATTGGTACTTGATTCATCAATCTCTATTTTTGAGGTATAATAAGAATTTTTATTCGCAAATTTTAGGTTTTTCTGTCGTCGTGGAAATTCCATTTTTCCTACAATTTAGCTCTTCATTAGAGAAGGCAGAAATAACAAAATCTTATAATAATTTGCGATCAATTCATTCCATTTTTCCCTTTTTCGAGGATAAATTTACATATTTAAATTATGTGTCAGATATACGAATACCCTATCCTATCCATTTGGAAATCTTAGTTCAAATCCTTCGATACTGGGTCAAAGATGTTCCTTTCTTTCACTTAATAAGATTGTTTTTTTATGATTATTGTAATTTGAATAATCTTATTACTCCAAAAGTGGATACGATACTCTAACTCATTGTTGAATACTTGCTACAATTCGGTGTGCTTGCCAAATATTCATCACTATCCCAAGTACCTTTTTAAGAAAAGTTAGTAGCTACAAAAAAAATTACTTTACCAAAAACAGCTAAAATTAATAGTTTCAACTACTAATTTCAGCTTTCAACTGCTAAAATGACTTACCAAACAGTCTGTCAGAAAATAAGTCTTCTGATTCACTATTCAATTTATAACCTTGTAAAGGACTAATCAATAATTTAACGCTGAATATACCATATCATATTCATACCTGATATCCACTACACTTAATGAGCTCTTTTATTCTATCCACAACAAATAGCTGTTCCTCTTCATCAAAATATCCAAGATCTCCTGTATGCATCCAACCTTGATCATCAATGGTCAGTTTTGTTGCCTCTGGATTGTTAAAATATCCTGAAAAGATATATTATGTAATTGAGAAATATAAAGTTCGGATTCTTGGAGAAATTTCTGCAAAACCAAATCAATTAAAGACAAATAAACCCAAATTCTACCTTGCATCATAGTAGGTCCTCGAAGCCAAATTTCCCCTAATTGATTTGGTGGAAGGGGCCTCGATGTTTCTAAACTAACTATTCGGGATTCTAAACATGAAATTAGCTTTCCAGTTGAACCTGAAAGGCGACATCCCTCCTTTGCATCTTCTATAGAAATAGGTCCACATGCTTCCGTCATGCCATACCCCTGCCAGAATTGTCACGGTGATGCATGTATTGATATCACATGGCCCATATATAACACTAATTAATATGCGGGTTGCAATCATTATCGTGTTTAATTTAACCTAAAATCACATTATAGAAAATAATTAATTTCTATCCGGATCCAGCATAAATCAAACATATTACATATCATGAAAACTTTTGAGAATGTTGAAGTGGAATATGGAAGGAAAATAAATTTTGATATAACACAAAAGATACCGCGTTGACCACAATTGTGAGGCCCATCCAAGCCTACTAATAGAAAAACTAGCTAAAGCTAAAATTACTTACAAATTACAATTCAGCTACTAAGAAATGTTAGTTACCTTCATTAAATTTTTTTGATGTTATCTAAAAATGAATTGTATTCTCTAAATTGCCCTTCATAGGAGACTCTAATTTTATTGATACTTGTTTTTAGTGGAAACATTATCTCTACCTGGTTCATTAAATAGGGTCATTGGATAGAACAATTTGAATTTAAGTAAAGGATATTTTAGTCCGAGGTCATTAAATAAGGAAAAGTTAGTTGAAATTTACTTATATTTTAGACCAACAAAAGAGGATTTTTTGTTGCTTATATTTGAGATCCAAAGGAGGAGTAACTAATAGAGAAATGTTTTTCATACACCAATACAACAATACAACATAAAAAGACAAAATATAAAATAAAAGTAAGAGAGAGAAATGCGGGATGTGATAGGTGATATGATGGAGAGATATAGAGAGAAAAGTGTGTTATATGAGTTGTTGTATATTTTTTGGTTGTATGAAAAACATTACTCTATCTAATGTACTCATGTTTTATACTAAGCAAGTACCTGAACGATTTCAACGTGGGGTAGAATCTTAGCACATTCCTGCATCACGTCTTTACCCAAAGGTGCAGCACCACCTGCGAGCTGTTTCAGGGACGACAAGTCGTACGCCTTCACCACACCACGTCGTTTCGCCAGCTCCACCATCACGGGCGGAGCAACGTACAAATACGTTACCCGGAACTTCTCCACCGCCGCCAGAACCTTCTCCAGATCAAACCTCACCATCGACACCACCGCGTTCCCCCTCCGCAGCTGCCCGTACGTTATCACCGACAGCCCCAACACGTGGTGCATGGGCACCAAGCACAAGAAAACGTTCTTTCCCTCGCAGTAAAGGTCTTGATCCACCGTCGTCACCATCGCCGCCGCGATGAAATTCCGGTGAGTCAGCACTACTCCCTTGCTCCTCCCCGTGGTGCCGGAAGAGTACAGAAGCGCCGCCACGTCGGACTGTGAAACAACGCCGTCCACCGGAACCTCGTCGGAGCTCCCTTCCGACTCTCCGATCAAATCCACATAGTACCAGATCCTAGAACCAGGCTTACTCGATAAATTTACGTGGCTCGATGGACCATCCAGCATTATGGAGGGTAAATTTAAGGCTTCGATTTTGTGGAAGAGTTCTGAAACAGTGATGACAAGCTTGGAGTTGGAGTCGTGAACTTGTGTGGAGAGTTCGGAGAGTGTGTATAAGGGGCTGCAGGTGGTGGCGATGGCGCCGATGGCAACGACGGCAAGGAAGCAGACAGGGAAGCGTATAGAGTTGGGTGCGAATAGTAAAACGACATCGCCTCGTCGGATTCCGAGGCGAAGCAAGGAGCGAGAGAGGGCGGAGACATGGGTTTTAAGCTGGCGGAAGGTGAGGTAGTCGCCGGAATGGGCGTCGGCGAGGGCGAGGGTGTTGGCGACGGAGGTGGTGCTTTGGAAGAGGAAGGATGTTAGGGAGAGGTAGGGGTCGGTGGGAATGCGGATGGGTGGCCGGGGTGAGGAATACGTCATCGTTTTGGGGTCAAAGGATTTCGCCATTGTTACTTCGTTAAATGTTGAATATCATACGATTTGGAAAACCCATTCTATATCAATCATGTTGAAAGGCTTCTATGAGCAACAAAATCCAAGGTTAAAAATTTCTATCTTAAAAATCTAATATTTTATCGTAAAGATTAATAAAAATGAAGAGTAGTCAGTGAGAAAACTGTTCATGAAATCCAATATTCATTAACCAAAGCCAACTGCGCGCATCTTAAAGAAATGAGATGAAGACAAGGTGCACTCAAGATCTATATATATCTTAATTTACTGCAGGATCTGTCACATATACACATGTAAATCTGAATTTGGTTTATACTGGATCTATATTTTAAATATGGATCCGAGCATAAGTTTATTTTATTTCATTCCTAATCAAGTTTTAAACGTGAATCCAGACAAACACTATTAAGAATAATTTTGGTTAAATATATTATTTTATTTTAAGACCACGCTTTAAATGTGAATTCGAGCAAACACGGCTAAAAATAACTTCGACCTGAATCCATAATTAAAAAGTGAATCAGTGTAAATTGACCAAATACACCATAAATGGTGCATGAATACAAGAGAAACCATTACTCCTTCCGGTCCTTTTTATAAGGCACTATTAACCCCGAATTACACATACCAATGAAAGTGGTTAAAGTTGGTTAATTTTATTGGAATTTTAAAAAATACTTTAACTTTCTAGTTTAACCTTATTTAATATCACTAACTAACTCCACTACTATTTGATAGTTGCAAAGACATTAAAGTTACTAAGGGCAAATAAGGAAAATGATAATAAATGCATTCTTGAAATTGTAAAGTGCATACAAAGGACCACAACAAATTGTAAGAAGTGCCTTATAAAAAGGACCGGAGGGGGTATATAGCAGAAACATATAGTGGCACACATATCCAGAAACAAGAAGTGTGTGTTTGGTTTAGCAAATTGGCCGAACTCAAGTTTGGATTCCCCAACGCAATTATTTCTAGCGTTAAAAATGTGAGTTTACCACGTTTTAACGCTAAACCAAAAATTCTCAAAGTTTCACTCAACAACTTGTCCTTTAACAAAATATTACCGTATTCAATTTTGTCTCTCTCTTAACTATATAAATTGTTGGGTAATATAGCATCCATGTAGAATCATGTTTAATATGTAATAGTGTCCTGCTGTTGTGAGAGCCCTAGTTGAAGATGTATGAATAGGATTTTTTTATTAAAAATCACAATATTAACTATATTTATAATATTAAGAGCTGCAAACTCCAATAAATTTTTTTTATTTTTTTTTCTTTAACAAGTACCTTAATAGGTTTCCCTATGAAATAATTCATCCAGCAGCGCTTAGCATTTTTGTTTGAGTTTCTTTCATCAGCTACTTTTTTAGGTACATTCTATAACGAAAACAGAGAAGACAAGGAGAAAACGATTTAAATAACTTGAAAAGGATCCGCTTATTTTTCTTTATTCTCTTTTACTATTTTATTAATATTATGGTCGTTTTTTGTTACTTGCCTTGATTGGAATCTTTGTCCATAACAGGCCTCTCTGTATTGTGGCCATTGATTGATCCGAGGATGAATAGATTATATATATATATATATATGAGAAGGGATCCGTTGACACCAGGTGACTTACACCAAATCTCATCTGTACTGTACGGATTATTGGGCCGAGCATTGTATTCAGTTATCGGCCCATATCATTTTACACCCTACCCCATATTAAGGAACATGGGGGAAAACAGAGCATAGTGGAGATAGTGGGGATAAGGGGAACAAAGGACTAAGATAGTGGGAAGGTGGACAGTTATGAAGGAGGTCTATAAAAGGTCTTAGAGGCTGAGGAGATAGGAGGTTCACAATCACGGCAAGAGTCCGAGTTAGCCACCCACAGGTTAGCCCGGATCACTCTTGACCAGAACATTGGCGCCCACCGTGGGGCGGCGGTAAAACTACGCCTGCCGACCACATCATTCATCGTTCACCGTTTTTCCATCACATTCGCCAAATCATGGCTTCCCATCGCCTTTTGTTAAGAGATGAAGAATTGTCAGCAGCCAAACACTACCGGATTTTCCCGAGAAAATTCTCAATTGTCAGCAGCCAAACACTTCATAGCCATGAAGCTCGGGAAGAGTCTCAGCAGCCAGATCAAGAAATCTCGCGCCCCTGTGCGTGGGTGATGCAGCCTCAATCAAGTATGAAGTCTTGGCTTTCGTCAAGTTTTCACAGAAAAACGGAATATGAAACAACGCGAACCCGCCGACAAAATCAATGGAGAATATACTGAATCCCAAGCCTAAACTTGATCTACAAAGAAAATGAATCTCAAACTCAAATTCGGTCGAGGAATGACAAATTTTCCTGAGCAAGAACTTGGAAGACTTTCCCGAGCAAGAACTCGGATGCCTGAGCCAGAACTTGGAAGACAAATTTTCCCGAAGCAAGAAATCAATAAAGAGCACTGGTAATCGATCACGCCGACCTCTGAAAGGCATCGGCAAAGACTGAGTCGACTTCTAAAAAGCATCGACTTCAAAAATTCTGAGTTACTGACTTCTAAAAAGCATCAGTAACCAAGTCGACTTCTAAAAAGCATCGACTTCAAATATTCTGAGTTACTGACTTCTAAAAAGCATCAGTAACCAAGTCGACTTCTAAAAAGCATCGACTTCAAATATTCCGAGTTACTGACTTCTAAAAAGCATCAGTAACCAAGTCGACTTCTAAAAAGCACCGACTTCAAAAATTCCGAGTTACTGACTTCTAAAAAGCATCAGTAACCAAGTAGACTTCTAAAAAGCATCGACTTCAAAAATTCCGGGTTACTGACTTCTAAAAAGCATCAGTAACCAAGTCGACTTCTAAAAAGCATCGACTTCAAAAAATTATGTTGAGTTACTGACTTCCAAAAAGCATCAGTGACTGGTCGACTTCAAAAAGCATCGACCCAAAATTTCCTAAGTTACTGACTTCCAAAAAGCCTCAGTAACTGGTCGAGCTCGAAGGGCATCAGCTCAACAGTTCAAAATTGTTCTTAACTTACTAATTGCATCAGTGTTTGGTCGACTCCAAAAAGACATCAGTAAAAACTACGCCGACCTCCAAAAGGCATCGACTTAAACTGCGCCAACCTCAGAAAGGCATCGGCAAAAACTACGTCGACCTCCAAAAGGCATCGACCTGAAAATTCTCTAAGTTACTAACTCGTGAAAGAGAATTAGTAACCCGGTTATGTCGACCTGTTAGGCAACGACTTGAAAAATTCTCAAAGTTGGGTAAAAGTTTCAATTACTCTGTAATGGCGACTTATCATTTTTAAGTTAGAAAAATAGTTCGGTAATTCATTACATACGACGAAGAGGCGCATGGAAGAATAAAAAGGTAAACTCATCATTTATAGATAATATTATTAACAGTAAGAGTTTTTTAAAGCATCGCTTATGAAATAGATAATAATAATTGCTGCAAGCCCTGCGCAGTATCCTCCGGGTACACTTAGGCTTGAAGGGCTGTGTACTATACAGATTATTGGTCCGATCATTATAAGCCTTGCGCAGTATCCTCCGGGTACGCTTAGGCTTGAAGGGTTGTGTACTGTACGGATTATTGGGCCGAGCATTGTATTCGGTTATCGGCCCATATCATTTTACACCCTACCCCATATTAAGGAACATGGGGGAAAACAGAGCATAGTGGAGATAGTGGGGATAAGGGGAACAAAGGACTAAGATAGTGGGAAGGTGGACAGTTATGAAGGAGGTCTATAAAAGGTCTTAGAGGCTGAGGAGATAGGATGTTCACAATCACGGCAAGAGTCCGAGTTAGCCACCCACAGGTTAGCCCGGATCACTCTTGACCAGAACATTGGCGCCCACCGTGGGGCGGCGGTAAAACTACGCCTGCCGACCACATCATTCATCGTTCACCGTTTTTCCATCACATTCGCCAAATCATGGCTTCCCATCGCCTTTTGCTAAGAGATGAAGAATTGTCAGCAGCCAAACACTACCGGATTTTCCCGAGAAAATTCTCAATTGTCAGCAGCCAAACACTTCATAGCCATGAAGCTCGGGAAGAGTCTCAGCAGCCAGATCAAGAAATCCCGCGCCCCTGTGCGTGGGTGATGCAACCTCAATCAAGGAAGAGTACATTATCAGGCTCAAGGTACCTCTCATCAATTCACCATTCCGTTTTATCTTTCTATTTCTTGTTTGTTTGGTTATCCGGGAAATCTGTTTATGTTTAGATTTTACGATTTATCCAATTCAATACATGAATTTTAATACTCTCATGATATCGTATTTTTCAAAATGAAAATGAATATTATATTAAATATTTAGGACATGATTTTCTTTTTGAAGAAGCGATTCAGTCTTTGTTTGCATCTTAGGTAGTTGGAGCCGGACAAGGATAAGTGGATTGAAAATTTAAATAACATGATGTATTGTTTCTTTCTAATCAGTTGATAACATCATATGATTAAACTTGTTATATACATACAGTTTGAATAATTTCATTTTATGCTTTTAAATGTTTATTTTAAAGGATAATTATGCTCTAACGTGAAAACGGTTAACTAATTTTATTTTTACATATAATTTTATATTAAATAGTTAAGATCCGATTTTCTTTTTGTTTTAATTTCATTCGGAATGAGTTAGACATGATTAATTTATTATTAACTTTTAAATCAAAATAAAAAAAAAACCGGCATATTACTATGTAATTTAGTTTTAGTTATTGACACGAACGGTAAATGAATGACGAACTTTTAGATGATAAATGAAAAAACTGGTTTAAATCCTCAGTAGGAAGTTATAATCATTGCTAGGAAAATAGGGAAGTAAAATTTTAATTTATAATTTACTATACATGTATATGTGTTAGTATGTTAGCTTAAACCTTGAATCAACGAACAACTGTAACTTGCCAAATTCTAATAGCAACAGGCGAGATAAGCAAATTTCATGCTTTTTAATGTATTCTCTACGAAACGTCAAATTCTAATTTGAGTGTCTAATCACTACAGATTTATTGATTTTTATTAATTAAGTTTCATTTTTACATGATTGGCAATTTATTTTCGTTCATTCATATAGTATAATTATATATTGATTACTTTAAATCATCTTTTTATTGTGTGATGATAGCATTATTTTGGCTATTTATTTTATATATGTGATTATTCTGTGGAATCTTGGTATTGTAGTTAATTATTAAATGTGTTTAACTCTCATTATACACACTCGGTTAGCCTTAATTAGCTCAGTCATTAACTACACTCAATTTAAATAAATCATATCTGTAAACTCAACTTATCAATCTTGCATAATTAAATAGTATATATTATATATGCAACAAATTAATACTCTGGTTTAGTACTATCAAATTCAATATTTCCGTCAGATTTAATACTAAAAAAGTTCAATCAAATAAAATAAGTTTCCTATTTTTATCATTATTATCTATTCATTGATCAAATAATATTGCTTTATATGATTTCTTTAATTACCATATTAGGAAGCACAAATCTTAGTATGATGGAACTAATTATAATTGTTGTCTTAAATATTAATATAGCTTCTATTTTGTAAATTATGCTCTCACAACCAATGTGCATGGTGGAGGACTGGTCAAGTATGAAGTCTTGGCTTTCGTCAAGTTTTCACAGAAAAACGGAATATGAAACAACGCGAACCCGCCGACAAAATCAATGGAGAATATACTGAATCCCAAGCCTAAACTTGATCTACAAAGAAAATGAATCTCAAACTCAAATTCGGTCGAGGAATGACAAATTTTCCTGAGCAAGAACTCGGAAGACTTTCCCGAGCAAGAACTCGGATGCCTGAGCCAGAACTTGGAAGACAAATTTTCCCGAAGCAAGAAATCAATAAAGAGCACTGGTAATCGATCACGCCGACCTCTGAAAGGCATCGGCAAAGACTAAGTCGACTTCTAAAAAGCATCGACTTCAAAAATTCTGAGTTACTGACTTCTAAAAAGCATCAGTAACCAAGTCGACTTCTAAAAAGCATCGACTTCAAATATTCTGAGTTACTGACTTCTAAAAAGCATCAGTAACCAAGTCGACTTCTAAAAAGCATCGACTTCAAATATTCCGAGTTACTGACTTCTAAAAAGCATCATTAACCAAGTCGACTTCTAAAAAGCACCGACTTCAAAAATTCCGAGTTACTGACTTCTAAAAAGCATCAGTAACCAAGTAGACTTCTAAAAAGCATCGACTTCAAAAATTCCGGGTTACTGACTTCTAAAAAGCATCAGTAACCAAGTCGACTTCTAAAAAGCATCGACTTCAAAAAATTATGTTGAGTTACTGACTTCCAAAAAGCATCAGTGACTGGTCGACTTCAAAAAGCATCGACCCAAAATTTCCTAAGTTACTGACTTCCAAAAAGCCTCAGTAACTGGTCGAGCTCGAAGGGCATCAGCTCAACAGTTCAAAATTGTTCTTAACTTACTAATTGCATCAGTGTTTGGTCGACTCCAAAAAGACATCAGTAAAAACTACGCCGACCTCCAAAAGGCATCGACTTAAACTGCGCCAACCTCAGAAAGGCATCGGCAAAAACTACGTCGACCTCCAAAAGGCATCGACCTGAAAATTCTCTAAGTTACTAACTCGTGAAAGAGAATTAGTAACCCGATTATGTCGACCTGTTAGGCAACGACTTGAAAAATTCTCAAAGTTGGGTAAAAGTTTCAATTACTCTGTAATGGCGACTTATCATTTTTAAGTTAGAAAAATAGTTCGGTAATTCATTACATACGACGAAGAGGCGCATGGAAGAATAAAAAGGTAAACTCATCATTTATAGATAATATTATTAACAGTAAGAGTTTTTTAAAGCATCGCTTATGAAATAGATAATAATAATTGCTGCAAGCCCTGCGCAGTATCCTCTGGGTACACTTAGGCTTGAAGGGCTGTGTACTATACAGATTATTGGTCCGATCATTATAAGCCTTGCGCAGTATCCTCCGGGTACGCTTAGGCTTGAAGGGTTGTGTACTGTACGGATTATTGGGCCGAGCATTGTATTCGGTTATCGGCCCATATCATTTTACACCCTACCCCATATTAAGGAACATGGGGGAAAACAGAGCATAGTGGAGATAGTGGGGATAAGGGGAACAAAGGACTAAGATAGTGGGAAGGTGGACAGTTATGAAGGAGGTCTATAAAAGGTCTTAGAGGCTGAGGAGATAGGAGGTTCACAATCACGGCAAGAGTCCGAGTTAGCCACCCACAGGTTAGCCCGGATCACTCTTGACCAGAACATCATCCCTTTATCTAAATAGATCTGATGGCTTATATTAAATCGTTAAAAATATAAAAAAAATCAATAAAACATGTCACGAGATCAATATTTCTTTTACTGTTATTTTTGTAATTTTTTCTCCTTGCCAATATGCATAACTAATGATGAACACGACCGCCCCAACAGCGCCGATCTGTCCAGCACGGTTGTCTCCTGCTTGCCAATCCTTAGTTCCCCTGCTTGCGCGATCACCATCGCCCCCAACAGCTCCGATCTGCGAAACCAACGATGATCACGACCACCCCCAACAGCGCCAATTAATCTGCGAAACCAACGATGATCCTCGCTATCTCCTCCCTGCCGTTGTCATCTCCTCCTCTGCACCTCTCTGGTCTCACATGGTACGCCTCCATCTCTGTACCTCTCTTGTCTCACATGGTACGCCTCCATCCTGCAGCAGCCCGGAGAAGGAGGGATGTCACGAGGATCGAAATAGGTCTCTGCACATACTGTTATTGTTTGATGAAATTCCTTATTTGTTTGATCGAAATGGCAAGCAGGAACTCTCGCAGGTGGGATTCTATTTGGATGGTGATGGTGATGGTGATGTCATAGGTCTTATGTTTTTCAGTGGCTTTGTTTAATTGAAAATTGATTTCTTCAGATGCAGAGTTGTGAGGGAATTCCTTGCTGGCTGGTGCAGGGTAAAGAACTTGCTGGAGGCAGGGAGAGCGTGGAATGAGAGGAAAATAATGGATATGGTGTACAATCTACCGAAGGAAATGAGGCAAAGAGGTTGTCCACCTGGTGGGAGGACCTTCAATGCTTTGATAAAACTGATGACAAGCCAACATATGCTAGATGATGCAATGAGGATTTACAAGAAAATGATTTAGAGTGGCATCAAACCAACAATTCACACTTACAACATGATGATAAAATCCTATTTTGTGACAAAAAATTATGAAATGGGTGGGGTTGGAGGAGGTTGTACTACTGGTGCAGAAGCGGGGGATAATTAGGCCAAAGTGGTAGTGGAATACAAGAGAGAAACTAGTGTAGAAACACAGGGAAACACTAGAAGGGGGGTTGAATAGTGTTTCTTTATATTTTTGAAAGCTTTTTGAAAACAACAAGTTACAAACAGTTTCAGACAGGTTTATGGGGGCTGTTTGAAGTTTTTGGATGGCTCCTGAAAATATATTTTAAAAGGTTTCTTTGCTTTTAAAATATTAAGAATGGCTTTTCAACACCCTTGATATTAATATAAACGAATTGACAAGAGATAAGGGATAGAAAACTTAGCCAAGGATTTATCCTGGTTCACTCACTACCACTGTGAGCTACCTCAAGTCCCAATGCCAACAAGCACTTGGATTTTCTCTTAATCTTTCACAAAGATTACAAGTATTCTTTTACATCCAAGCCTCTTCAGGCTCTACAACCAAGTATTGTTTTACAGACAAGCCTCTCCAGGCTCAAACAGAGATTACAATGAAAAAGAGTTTAAGCTTTTAAACTACACAAGTTTGAAGCTCAAACCTATCACAATGTACAGCTAAAAACTGAGGTATACTCAGGATATGAAAATACAAAGTGTACAAAGAATTTTATCAGAGTGATTTTCTTGAAGAAAAAAATTACAGCGTTTTGATTCTCTTTTTCTATATGTTCTCCTCTAACAGGATGATGGTCTTCATAAGGGGTATTTATACCCAGACTTTAATCCGTTGAAAAACCACCGTTTAGAGATAGCATTAAATGCTATAAAATCCGTTGTGAGACATACTTCTGAGCATCCTGACATTTCTGACACAGTACAAGGTTACATCTGCCAAAAGGCTGCTTCAGGAATTGCTGTGTTGCTGCGTTTACAGAGATTTCCTCAGTGATGTATGAAATTCAAATGCACCAGGAAAGGCCTCTGTGTTTGTTGCCATAAATGTGTTCCAAAACGTACGAGCAGCAGAGACTCAGAAAAGTCTTCACGCAAGGTTTCAGCAAAGATGCCACGTCATTACTAAAGCTTCAGACGACTTCCAATTTTCAGACGGGTTCCAGTCTTCAGACGGGCTTGGCTCTTCAGACAGCTTCAACACTTAAGACAGGTTGACCACTTCAGAAGGCCTGTTTCCCTCAGATGACTTGAAGCACTTCTTAAAGACTTATAAAGCGTATTGTGGCTTGCTGAAATCACAGATAAATAATTAAACACTTAAGAGTATCTGTGAAAATAAATAATGTAAATTTGCTAATCATTAAAACTTGGAAATATTATTGTCTTAAAACATCATAAAATCTCTTATGATATTTTTGAGACTCAACATTCTCCCCATTTTTAATGATGACAAATTTATTTTAAAACTGTAAAATCTGAAAGGAGTATGTGAGAATAAAATAGCTTTTAATAATAACTCCCCCTCAGATAATGAACTTAATAGTTCTTCTTTGCTCCCCCTGAGTCTTGTAGCACTTTACATTTGAATCAGATTTTTGTTAGTTTTAGTACTCCCCCTTTTGTCATCAATCAAAAGGGAATCCAGAGCATAACAACAACAGAAATCAAAAGGATAATCATGAAGTATAAACTCAGAAAAATCATGCAGGGAACAACTGATATATTCATCATAAAAATTTTCAGACAAGCATAGAAATTTAAACACATTGCCAGAGATAAAAACAAACATGGCTACATCACAGACTAGCCAGATTTCTTCAACAAAGCATCCTTCAGCAAAGACATGAGATCATCCCTTGTCTTGTCCAATTGAGAGGGAAGGGCGGACTTCATATCTTCTTGAGCATTTTTGATCTCTTGCTGTTCATGAAGAATCTGATCTTGCTTAGCTATGAGTTCAGTCTTGTGCAAAGCCAGAGTCTGTTCTTGTTTGGCAAGAAGCTCAGCATTGGCTTTCTCCAGCTTCTGTATCTTGAACCTCAGTCTTCTATTCTCTTCTTCATAGTCAGGTGCTGACTCATAAAAAATAATTTGAATGTATCTGCACACAAACCTCAGCGCATCAAATCCTGGAAGCAGTCCATATTTATGAGGATGATAGACTGGATGAAAGAAGGTTCCAATGGGGTTGATCATCTCCCATTCTTCATGAAAAGGTGCAGTCAAAAGTGGGAAGTGTTGTCTGATAAACATATACTGCACATTCATGGATCTCTCATAGTCAATGAGAGAGTCTTCATCAGGTCCAGTTGACCCAGATGAGGATCCAGCATCCTCTCTGATTTTCCAGTAAGAGCTCCAAACTCTGTCCCTGAGACTGTGATCCATGCCTCCACCTTGCTTTCTGACAATGGCAGGTAGATGCTTCCATTCGCTTGGTGACAAAGGTTTGAAAGGGGCTGTGTAAACCTTGGGTTCTTTAAACTTATCAGCAGAACCTTCCTTCAGAGGATACCTAGGAATGATCCTGTCAGGTTGCACCAGAATTTTAGTGCTTGGCCTGATAGAAACATTTGTAGGTGGCCTATAACCTCTCATGCCAACCCAGTTCAGATGATCTCTTTGAAAAAATTCTCCTTCTGTGCACAGCTTTCTGACAAAACACCACTCATCAGTACTCATCTTCAGACAATCATCTTCAGAACAGGGATCAAGTGGAGCCCACTTGTGTTCAGGAACTACCACTCCCTTTCTGATCTTTTCAAGCTATCTAGAGTATTGACCATCAAGGCTTCCAGTATACTTTCTCCTTTCAGCTTCAGCAGTGTGCAAGATAAGTCCTTGATGCATGTAGATGGGGGGTGTATCCTTGAAAAACATCAGCTCTTCATAAAGGTTAGGGAATTTTGGCACTCTTTCCCTTTCAAAGAAGGGTCCCTCATACCTTTTGTGGGGAACTTCAGCTTCTTCTGCATACTGAGAGTCAGTAAGAGGATAGGCATAAGGATCAAAAGTGGGTTCTGTGAAGAAATCCATACTTTTGGGTCCAAGCCTAAGATGTGCAGGTAGCATGCTTCCTTTCCACACACATTGCTGGGTCTCCTCAGCAGAGTTTTCAGATCTGTGTGATTCTGATGATGATGAGGAGAATGATGAAGATGGTGATGGTGATGGTGCTGGTTCTTCCTTTTCTTCAGACAAGATAGGTTGTTCATCAACCTTGTCTGAAACTCCCTCTTCTGAAACAACCTCTCTATGAACTTGTTCAAACTTTTCTTCTTCTTCCTTCTCTTCTGGCAACCCCTTTTCTGGTGATGAAGGTGGTGAAGGTGTAACATTGTCAAACCTCACCCTTATTGGTTTGTAGGGTTCCTTTGGAGGTTCCTCTTTCTGAATTTTGATTTTCTTGACTTCCCTTTCTGCCTCCTCCCTTTCAGCTTGCTTTTCTTCTCTTCTCCTTTTGAAATAAAGATTGCCTTTGACAAACTTCTGATATTTATCTGCCATGTCTATAGCATCTTGTTTACTAGAAATACTCCTAGTGATTCTTGTGGTAATTTCAGGAGCACTAGTAAGGAACTTGCTTATTCTTTTCTTCCTCATGGCAGCACTGGATTTCTTTCTTTTCTTGGTTCCTTCAGCCAAGGCAGCTAGCCTTTCTTTTTCAGCTAAGGCAATCTGTGTAGATACTGCATAAGCATGATCAGCCTTCTCTTGTTCTAACTTCTTCTCCAATTCTTGATTTTCAATCATAGTAGCAATTGCAGCTACCTTGATCAATTTAGGATCAGAGGGACAGGCAGCAACAGGTGGTGCAGCAATAGCATCAGCATCAGCAACAGGTTCCTCATGTGCCTTTCCTTCTAGATTAGAAGTAGGCTCAAGAGGTTTTGCTCCTTCAGACTTTTGACCCACAATTTCAGACGACTTTGTCAAAGTCTTCTGAACAGGTTCAGCAGTCTTAAGGTGCAACTTAGGGTTTGCTGGTGCCACATTTGCAACACTCCTAACTGGTAGCTTCGGCAGCTTAGGTTGAGGGGAGGGCTTGGATGCAACAAACTCATCCTTCCTTATGTCCCCTTGAAGTTCAAGCTCCAGAACTTCAAAAGCAGCTCCACTTCTAGATGCCTTCTCTAACAGTAAACTCTCCTTCATAGTAGGAGAAGAATGTCTTGGAATGAAAGGGTTCTTCAGCTTCATACTGGTAATATTGGCCTCACCAAAAAGAGCAGGTGCTTTGTGATCAAACTTAAGAGGTACTCTGAAATGCATCAGTACCTTGGTGATAAGTAAATTGTGAGTAAGGCTTCCAGCAGAATCCCTAATCTTTTTATGAATGTGGAATATAAGCATCTTTGGGAGATTCATCTTCTTCTTCAGCAATAGGTTGATCAAGCAGAATCTCTCAAGTTCAGAGACATGGTTTCTGCTTCCACTCTTAGGGAAAATGCATTGCCCTAGAATGGAATGAAGAACTCTGACTTTATCCAGCATGTTCTTTGAGTCAGCGCTCTGAGGCTTCGCTGTTCCATACAGCATCTTGGTGAACTTCTCAGAACCACCATTTCTTCCTTCCCATCCTGGAGAGAAGACATCTCCTTCAGCTTGTACACCAGTCACCTTGGAAAGAATATCAGCATCTTTGAAGATGGACTCTCCAAGAACTTCAGCTCGGATGCTTTCATATTCACCTTTGTTGTTTGGAATTCCTCTTGCTGAAAACCAGAAATCAATGATGCTCTGTTCATTCCAAGAGCAATCAGTTTTCTCAAAGAATGAAGTCCAACCAGCAGCATCAAATTCCCCAAAAAGGTCCATGCCCAGATCACTGAGACCCTGAAGATCAACACCTTTGGACTTGAAAATCTTCCCTCCAGAGCTTGTCTTCTTTGGTGCCATTGCAGTTGCAGACAAAAACTTCGAGCAGAAAACCAAAGGAGTTATGAACAACAACTTGCTGGTGAGATATATTCAGCTTCAGCTGTTGATAATACAATGGTGCTTTGCCTTTTACTTGACCAGCTGATCATGTTGCCTCCAAAGAAGTGACAACCTCCACTGGTGCTTTTTCTTTCAATTCTGTCTCCAGCAAAGTCAGCATCACAGTATCCTATTATCCTGCATTCTTTGTCTTTCTGGCCATTGGGGCAAAGGTTTCTGTGAAATCAATTCCTTCTTGCTGATTGTATCCTTGAGCCACAAGCCTTGCCTTGTTTCTGACTACTTTGCCTTCTTCAGACAGCTTGTTTCTGAACACCCATTTGGTTCCAATAATAGTTTTCCCATGGGGTTTAGGAACAAGGGTCCAGACATCACTCCTAGCAAATTGATTTAACTCTTCTTGCATGGCTAGGATCCACCCTTCATCATGCAGAGCTTCATCAATATCTTTGGGTTCAACTTCAGACAGGAGAGCCAGTGAATTCAGATTCCTGAACTTTGATCTTGTCTTCACTCCTTCTGAAGTGCTCCCGATAATTTGCTCTTTAGGGTGATGTGACTTGTATCTCCAATCAGTTCTGTGAATGGGTACAACATCTGTCTGAGACTCAACATCTGTCTGAAGAGGTTCAGTAACAGTAGGCACTTCAGACAACTGCTCATCTTTCAAGTTGCTGTTGTCATTTAGCTCCATTCCTGCAAAATCATCCTCTAGATCTGATAGTTCCCTATCAGTCTCTTTCTTGTCATTGAATTTAACATGGATTGATTCTTCTACAGCTAGAGTTCTAGAGTTATAAACTCTGTAAGCCTTAGATGTTTCAGAATAACCTATGAAAAATCCTTTGTCAGATTTTGCATTAAACTTTCCAAGATCATCCTTTGTGTTAAGTATAAAACATTCACAGCCAAAGGGATGAAAGTAAGATATGTTGGGTTTTCTTCCTTTCCACAATTCATAAGGAGTTCTTTTAAGAATTGGTCTTACCAATATTCTGTTTTGAAGGTAGCAGGCTGTGTTAATAGCTTCTGCCCAGAAGGATCTTGGTAGATTGCATGAGTTGAGCATGTTTCTTCCCATCTCTTGCAGACTTCTGTTCTTTCTCTCAACAACCCCATTTTGTTGAGGTGTTCTAGCCACAGAGAAATTGTGTGAGATCCCATTCTCATCACAGAACATTTCAAAGTTTGCATTTTCAAACTCTCCACCATGATCACTTCTGATGACAGATATACAGAATCCTTTTTCATTCTGTACCTTCTTACAAAATATTGTGAAATTCTTAAAAGTTTCATCCTTGCTTCTAAGGAATATAACCCATGTGAATCTAGAATAGTCATCAACAATGACCAAACCATATTTCTTACTACTAATGCTTTCTGTTCTAATAGGACCAAACAAGTCAATATGCAATAGTTCTAGAGGTCTGCTAGTAGAAACAACATCTTTACTCTTAAATGAGTGTCTTGTTTGTTTCCCTTTCAGACAGCTTTCACATAAAATTTCAGATTTGTATGAAAGCTTGGGTAAGCCTTTAACCAGATTGTATTTTGCTAATCTTGAGATTAATCTCAAGCTGGCATGCCCAAGTCTTTGATGCCAAATCTGTTTTTCATCTTCAACAGAAATAAAACATTTAACATTTTGACTTGCTAGTTCCTCTAGATCAATTTTGTACACATTGCTGTGCCTTTTAGCAGTAAAAAGGATTTGATCAGAAGAGTCTTTGACTATACAACCTTCCTTAGTGAAAGAGACCACATATCCACTGTCACATAATTGACTTATGCTCAGTAGGTTGTGTTGAAGTCCTTCCACCAGGAGAACATTTTTAATAAGGGATAAAGGTGACATACCTACAGTCCCTATTCCTGTGATCTTCCCTTGCTGGTTTCCACCAAAGGTGACCACACCTCCATTTCTTGGTCTAAGGTTTTGGAACAAAGACCTTTCTCCTGTCATGTGTCGCGAGCATCCACTGCCCAGGTACCATTTGTGGTGTCTCTTTTGTCCTGTTAAACACATCTGCAACAGGAATAATCAAGTTTTTAGGTACCCATATTCTTTTGGGTCCTCTTTTGTTAGACCTGGGTGTTGGTCTCTTTTTGTGTTTACACTGAGTCACATTGTGTCCAGCTTTTCCACAGTGAGAACACCCAGTAATATTTCCCTTGCCTTTTTCAACATTAAAAATATGAGGTTCAGGCATGTTATGATCCCAAAAGCCTAAGCCACTTTTGTCAATGGAATGTCTTTGATCACCAAGTAATCTGTTCAAATTATCAGTTCCTTTGACAAACTTAGCTAAGTCTTTTGTCAGTTGCTCAACTTGCTTCTGAAGTTTTATATTTTCTTCAGACACATGTTGAGAACTACTGATTTTAGACACAAGGATCTTTTCCTTGAGCATAATATTTTCTATTTCAAGGACTTCATATTTATTACACATTTTTGTGTGAGCCTTGGATAGATTCTTATACTCTTGAAATAGTTCCTTGGAGCTTTCCATCAGATCATCATATATTTCTTGAAGGGTTAAAGGAAATACCTCTTCTTCAGAGTTGTCTGATGATGGCAGACTGGCCATAAGACATAAGTTGGCCTCTTCTGAAGTATCTTCTTCTTCTTCAGAAGTAGATTCATCAAGGTCTTCCCATGTTGCCATTAGTCCCTTCTTCTTTTTGAAGAACTTCTTCTTTTTGAATGTGTTTTTCTTCAACTTAGGACACTCAGCCTTCATGTGACCTGGTTGTTTGCATTCAAAACAGATAATTTTGTCATTTTGAAAATCTTTACCTGTCTTACCTCCTTTAGAAGTTGAAGGTTGATTCCTTCTGAACTTTCCTCTGTTTTGGAGCATTCTTTTGATCTTCCTACTTAAAAGAGCAAGATCATCATCTCCTGAGCTATCTTCAGAATCCTCATCTGTTTCTGAAGTTTCCTCAGCTTGCATAGCCTTCATCTTGCCATGCCTAGACTGACTGGTCTTGGAGTTTAGAGCCAGAGATTTCTTCTTGTTGTCATATTCTCCAAGCTCAAGCTCATGAACCTTGAGAGATCCCAAAAGTTCCTCCATTCTAAGAGAGTTTAAGTCTCTTGCCTCTTGAATGGCAGTAACTTTGGGTCTCCAGGTCTTAGGCAAGCTTCTTAGAATCTTTCTGTTATTATCTCCAGATTCATAAGTTCTGCCCAAGGACCTGAGTCCATTTGTAATGGTCTGAAACCTCCCAAACATCTGATCAATGGTTTCTGTTTCTTCCATTTTGAACATCTCATATTGATGTATGAGAATACTAATCTTGGATTGCTTGACAGTTTCAGTCCCTTCATGGGCTGCTGCAAGAGTATCCCAGATTTCCTTGGCAGATGTACAACCATGCACCTTCTCATATTCTGATTTGTTCAATGAGCATATCAGATAGAGTTTGGCTTTGGCATTCATCTGAACTCTAGCCTTCTGCTCCAAGGTCCAATCAGCCTTAGGTATAGGCACATTGTTTTGCATGGGCACATAGTCTCCATCAGTAACTACATCCCAGACATCGATGTTGTTGCTTTCAATGAACAGCTTCATACGATCTCTCCAGTAGTGATAGTCTACTCCATTGAATGTTGGGGGTCTTGTGATAGATGCACCCTCAGAGATGTATTGCCTGTTATTGTTTGCAGCTTCCATCTGGATCTTTTAGTCCTCAACACTTGTTAGGTGCTCAACCCTGAGTTAAGCTCTGGTACCAACTGTAGAAACACAGGGAAACACTAGAAGGGGGGTTGAATAGTGTTTCTTTATATTTTTGAAAGCTTTTTGAAAACAACAAGTTACAAACAGTTTCAGACAGGTTTATGGGGGCTGTCTGAAGTTTTTGGATGGCTCTTGAAAATATATTTTAAAAGGTTTCTTTGCTTTTAAAATATTTAGAATAGCTTTTCAACACCCTTGATATTAATATAAACGAATTGACAAGAGATAAGGGATAAAAAACTTAGCCAAGGATTTATCCTGGTTCACTCACTACCACTGTGATCTACCTCCAGTCCCAATGCCAACAAGCACTTGGATTTTCTCTTAATCTTTCACAAAGATTACAAGTATTCTTTTACAGCCAAGCCTCTTCAGGCTCTACAACCAAGTATTGTTTTACAGACAAGCCTCTCCAGGCTCAAACAGAGATTATAATGAAAAAGAGTTTAAGCTTTTAAATTACACAAGTTTGAAGCTCAAACCTATCACAATGTACAGCTAAAAACTGAGGTATACTCAGGATATGAAAATACAAAGTGTACAAAGAATTTTATCAGAGTGATTTTCTTGAAGAAAAAAATTGCAGCGTTTTGATTCTCTTTTTCTATATGTTCTCCTCTAACAGGATGATGGTCTTCATAAAGGGTATTTATACCCAGACTTTAATCCGTTGAAAAACCACCGTTTAGAGATAGCATTAAATGCTATAAAATCCGTTGTGAGACATACTTCTGAGCATCCTGACATTTCTGATATAGTACAAGGTTACATCTGCCAAAAGGCTGCTTCAGGAATTGCTGCGTTGCTGCGTTTGCAGAGATTTCCTCAGTGATGTATGAAATTCAAATGCACCAGGAAAGGCCTCTGTGTTTGTTGCCATAAATGTGTTCCAAAACGTACGAGCAGCAGAGACTCAGAAAAGTCTTCACGCAAGGTTTCAGCAAAGATGCCACGTCATTACTAAAGCTTCAGACGGCTTCCAATTTTCAGACGGGTTCCAGTCTTCAGACGGGTTCCAGTCTTCAGACGGGCTTGGCTCTTCAGACAGCTTCAACACTTAAGACAGGTTGACCACTTCAGAAGGCCTGTTTCCCTCAGATGACTTGAAGCACTTCTTAAAGACTTATAAAGCGTATTGTGGCTTGATGAAATCACAGATAAATAATTAAACACTTAAGAGTATCTGTGAAAATAAATAATGTAAATTTGTTAATCATTAAAACTTGGAAATATTGCTGTCTTAAAACATCATAAAATCTCTTATGATATTTTTGAGACTCAACAACTAGTAGTGCAAGTGAGATGCACAACAGAGATTGTTTATTCAACATCATGTTGGTTTTGTTAAATGAAGGCTCTGGTGCTTTTTGGAAATAAATGCAAATGTTTTTTGGAACATCATGCAAGTGCTTTGCCTACCAATCACGATCTTTAGCGTGCACTTTCTTGAATGGTTCTACTATTTGTGTAAACTTGATGAGGTAATGAATTTAAAATCAGTTTTGAAGGCTACACCATTCTTCCATCTCAAATATTTTGATTTTAAAACTGTTTTCATTTGTGCTCTAAAATAAGTTCTAGGTGAAAGTGAAAGGTTGTTTTACAATTGTAAAACTGTTTTACAATCTTAAATTAATAATTTGTGTTGAACCTTAGACACTGCCTCTTAAACTATGCTGGTTTGACTGGTATGAGATGGGGATGAGATGAATATCATGAAAGTTGCTAAATTTCACTGATAACATCTACTTCCTAAGATGATACATCCTTTTATTGTTGTCCCTTTTCTCATCCTCTCTTGTAAAACTTCCCTCATCGGTGTCTCTCCCAAGTGTTCTATCCTTCAACTCAATTTTCTTATCTATGTAAACATTTCTATTGGCCATGTTTACCTCTCCATGACTTTCAAATTCAGCAACATATTTCAAATTCAACTTTGTCATCTCCTTCAACTCAATTCATTGTGAATTGAAAATTTCACCCGTTTCCTATTCAAGTTCAACAACATGAATGAAGTTAATATTCCAAATATTTATAAAAGTATTTTTAACCACTATAATCAACTGGGAAAGGTTATTGCTTTTAATAAAAAACTAACCTTTATAGTTTATAGACAATTGAAAACATGTCATGAGGTGAAGGCTTCAACGTGATTCAATACCAAAGCTTTGTTGTTCGGAATATTAAGGAATTGATTCTTTGATGATTTTATTTGGGGAACGGCGTCGAGGAGATTACAACAAATTAGAAGATAAAAAGTAGGAAAGGGTAAAAATTAGATCACGTGACTAACAGTAATTTTTTTTAGGTTTTTAATGATTTAATATAAGCCATTAGATTAATTTAGATGAAGGGATGAGATTTGGTGTAAGTCTTTAGACTTACACCTGGTGTCAACGGATCCCTTCTCTCTCTCTCTCTATATATATATAACTTTGTCTTTATATATTTAAAAGGAATTAATATAGTATGTGATTTGTCCTAAAAATAATTTTTTCCACACACAAAATGATATAATTGTAATTTTCATTTTAATCTTTTATTCCGATTCAATATCTCAGTCAAATCTTATATTAATTTTCTCATTAATATAATTATGCATAACAAATTTGTTTATGTATTTATTTATTCGATTAAGTATCTTTGTCAATCTTATTAATTTGTATTAAATATAATTATTCTCAATAGATTTCTTTCTACATCCACCGTTTGAACTTCCATATGACGTTTATTCCTATTTGTATGTAATCCAATTTTCAAATTGATGCTTAAATTTATACTCTTCCTCCCTACATTTTGTTCTCCACATATTCCCCCAAACTTTTACCCCTTCTTATCGTAGCCCTATTTGAGGTTTTGTTGTATGCTTCGAAAGGTTCTTCTTCTCTGGTGTCTTCTCTGCCCACTATATGGTGTGTGAACGTGTTGCCTTTGGTAAAGTCACATTCCAATGCCCTTACCTGCTATGTTGATTCCTGTGTGTGGATCTTTTTGTTTTGGTTGTTCAGTCTACGACTTGTGGATACTGGTGCTTCATTGTGTGGTCGACTTTGTTGTTGGATCTTACACATCTTCGTCTCCCTCTTTTCTGTTGGGCGCGTCGTGGGTAAGTTTCCCTTCAATTACATTTTGTGTGATCATTTATATGAACTTATAATAGTGTTGTTTGATCATTGCTATGGTGGACTTTGGTGATTGATCGTTGTCATGATAGACTTTTGTGTCCACTTAGCATCTTCTTCGTTCATGTTAGCTTCATGGTCGGTGAGTTCCCTTTAATAAGGTTATTTTTTTATTTTGGGATCCTTTTGCTTTGCTCATGTATAACATTTTTTTTTTTGCTTATATGATTATTTATACAATTTTTAAAAATATTTTTTATCCTGCAATAAGCGATGTTGATCGTGTATACCATCCTTCTTGCATGTTTCTATATATTGTGTTTCATTTGATTACCAATACCTTTATCAGCTTATTCTATGGTTCTTTTGTAAGAACTAAATGTGATTAATTTATTTATTTAATTTACTTATACTATCAAAGAAATTGACCACAACTCACAAAGCAGGAAAAGGATACAATGAAGGTTGGATTTGTATCAAGGATAATGCTTCTACTGATTAACAAGAACTTTTCAACAAAGGAATTGACCACATGTCACAAACCAGCAAAAGGATACAATACATGTTAGATATGTATGAAGGATAATGCTTCTACTAATTATCTTCTTTATTTAGTTGACTAGTTTACATATCACTATGATTTATTATGGGGTTTTTTAATCACAATGTTAGCCAATTTTCCAACTACCACTGTAAGTAATTAGTCATCCTCCGACCTCCACATTAAGTAGCATAAAAAAGTGGGATCACGATGAATGGCTACAAGTTGAATAGTGATTAAGCCTCGTCTCGGTGAAAGGATAAAAGTTGAGTAACAAATCAAGCTTCGTCTAAAAGGTGAGCACCTTCAAAGTGAAAAGGTTAGAAATCAAGTAGCAAATAAACCTCATCTAAAAGGTGAGCACTTCCATAGTGAAAATGCAAGAAATTAGGTAGTAAATTAAGATTCTTCAAAACAAGGTGAGCATTACATAGTGAAAGACTAGAAGTTAGGTAGCAAATCAAGCCTTGACTAAGAGCAGACACTTCCATAGTGAAAGGCTAGAAACCAAATAATGAATCCTGCCTCATCTAAAAGGCGAGCACTTCTCGTAGTGAAAAGGTTAGAAGGCGAGTAGCAAATCAAGCTTTGTCTAAAAGGCCATAACTTCCTCAATGAAAGACTAGAAGCCAAGTAGAAAACCTTGCTTCAATGTTTCAAAGAGAGTTGAGTTCTACCATCTTGACCATCCTCCATGGGCCAAATAACGTTGAATTCTGGCCTCCTAACATTAAAGAGTCATAATCTCGACGTGTGTAAAGAGCACCAATAATCAATATCATAGCATTTATGGACCTTAAAAGTGACATTCTATTGTTTAAACAAAAAATAATATGACAAAGTCTTATTTAAATCTAGAAGGTATATCGATCAAACTTATGTAAACACTATAGAAAGAGCCAAACTACCTAAACAAATAGATGAAAAACAAGTTAAATTCTAAATATGATTAAAAGGTAGAAATAAGTCGTTAATGTTATACCCACATAGGCCTGATATCTGATATTACTTTACAAGTCATACTCCTTTAATAGCTCAATGCTAATGGTGCCATGTACCTTCATATTGGTTGTGGCCAAATACTAAATTAAACTTTAAAAGCCCACTTGCTTCATGGCTCAGGGTTTGGGGCCTTTGTAACTTATTTATATTATAAACCATAATGATAAAACTCACAAATCATAATGATAAAAATTAATATATATTTGATTATTCATGTAATAATTACTTATCTAAAATGATTATTATAAAATAGATAATTAAACTTGATACTCACATATATGGATACTCATTATTCATATGAATAATTATCATTGTACATCTCAAGTTTGGGGTGTAGAGGTGAAGGGAAGAGAGAGATAAAAAGAAAAAAGAAAAGGAAGAAAGAGAAAAGTGATAGGTGTGATAAATAATATGATGTGAAAGGAAGAGAGAAAGAAAGAAAAAACGAGGTGGAGAGAGGGGTGTAGAATTTATAAGTGCATGAATATCATGGTTGTATCCATGTAAATATCGACTAGTCAAATGAACATAAAAGGAAGTACTATTCGCACTTATCTCACCTCATTACCATCGCTAGATTCAAGGCTAATAAAATACACCTATGATTTAGAATTCATCCCTTTTCCATATTCATACTTTGTGTGTTTAGATACTAAATAAACACGCATCCCAATACTTAAATGTATGTTTATGTGAGTAAACATTTTTTATTCAACCTACATTTATCGCAACTGAAATTATTTCCTAACATACTGTTAGTGATCGAGTTTGGCCTTTGGTTAGATCTAGGCTTGGGCAAAAAAAAACCGGTATCCTAAGCCAACCAAATACCAAATAGTATCACACTAAAAAACCTAATTCATTAAAATTAATTTTTGAACTGGCCCATTTTTAAAAAAAAATAGTTTAATTTTTTAAACCCATTAAACCAGTGTGGGTACCGAGTTTGTGTCTGTGTCAATTTGTCTCGTTATGTTCACTTTCTTTTCATTCTCATGATGAACCCGAATCTCTAACTTGCAAACACAATCCCTTACTCCCCTCATTCAAGCTTCGAATCATATCATCACATTCGTGATTTCACATGTCTTTCACTTGTTCGATGATAACAGTCTTGCAATTGGTTTAAAACTGGTTTAAAATCGGTTTTTTTTATTAAACTAGTTTAAAACTGATTTTGTTTTCATAAAACGGGTTTTTATATAAAATTTGGTTTAATAAAACCAATTTTTAATCCATAAACCAGTTTAAAACTGATTTTTATTCATAAACTAGTTTGGTACAAAAGTGGTTTGGGCAATAAATTTGGTTTAATATTAAAAAAACCGATCCATAAAAGTGGTTTATATTTGGAAATAGTTTGGTTTTTTAAAAAACCTCCCAATGCATAGTCCTAGTTAGATCTCCATCGCTTGAGTTCGATCTTGGACATTTTGTATAAAAATTGCTTGAGTTAGGTCTGTTTTGGGCCTCAAAACTGGTTTAATATTAAAATAACGATCCATAAAAGTGGTTTATATTTGAAAATAGTCTGGTTTTTTATAAAATCTCCCCATGCACAGTCCTAGTTAGATCTTCATCGCTTGAGTTCTATCTTGGATATTTTGTATAAACATCTTAAATTTAAAATATTTTGAAAGGAAAGTCTAATGTACACAAAATTTAAAATTGTGTACAAGTACACAAATTGAATTTAACTGTTGGATATAGTCATAAAATATTCAAGGGTTAAGATTTAATGAGTGCAAAGCGGTAATAGGTTTGATGTTTTAAAGTTTGGTACATTTGCACCTTTAGCTATAATTTTGAAGATTTATTTGTGCCCCTGAAGCTATAGTCATCATTCTATTAGGTTGAAGGTTTATATATGATTTGAAAGTACATTTGAAATACGATTTATTATGTACACGACTTATGAAGGTGTAGTGATTGGTAAGGTGGGTGCTTGCATTGCTCATATGATCCAATGGTTTTTTGTACACATGAGATGAAGAAGTGGGCAATGTGAGTTTAATGGTGGTTATTTGAAACTTAAATTAATGAAAAACTGGGGAAAATAAAAGTGAAGTCTTTGATGAATTAAAGATAATAGAGTTTAGAGAGAGTGAGACCATGTGGCGTCTAGGGGTGTAAACGGGTCGGGTCGGATTTTGGGGGTTTGGAATCCAAACATTTAATGTCTCTGGGTTGGATTGGTTCGGTTCCTTTAATTTATATTAGCCAACTCGAACCGAACCAACCCGACTATTAACGGGTTGGATCAGATCTGGTCGTCGGGTCATGATTAAAAAAATTTATTTAAATTTTGCAAAAAAATCATTTACGAATTAGGAAAAAATGAAAAAAAAAAAAGCAGAATCTCTCTCAACTTCTTTTTCCTTTTCCAGAAGGATTTCATCCAGTTTCAGACTTTTGCCTACCTTGCAAGTTTCTCCCACCCTCACTCAACTAGATAAGGTCAATGATCAGCCATCACCTCCCTCAGAACCTCCATTGTAGAATGACAACCCCCTATTTCATGCTCGTCGTCGCCCCTATTTCACCCAGCGGCAAGATCAACCATCGCCCATTGTCGCCCCTGTTTCATTCTCCCTGGCTCTGCCTCTGTTTCATTCTCGCAAAATCTAAACGGGATCGCCATCACCAGCGACAATCCAAAGCTTTCCGAGCGTGAGAGGTGGTAACAATGCATCTAAACGGAGAGGGGCTGAAGGTAGCATGCGATAGATCTGGTTCCTTTAACTATCCCAAAGGTTTGAACATCCTCGACGATGCAATGCTTTGCATATGCAACAAATCTATATCAACCCTCGAGGAAGACGATGGGCGGCGATCAACAAAGAGATGACCGAACGACAAGGAGACAGGGCAGGGGATTGTGCAAGGATGAGAAGGGGGCTAAAAGTTGAGGATGCAAGAATGAGAAGAGACTGAGGTTTGAAAGGGGAAGGCGAATGCAATTTTCTACCGAGTGGGCTGAATGAGGCTGCAATTTAGGGGCATTAGAAACACTAAATGTGGGTTGGGTCGAGTTCTTTGGTTTTAATATTAGAGAACCTGATACCCGACCGGATTAAGATCGATCACAAAAAAATAACCAAATCGACCCTTGAGTCCAATCCAAACCACGCAAACGCAATCGGGTTGGGACTGTTCGACCGAGTTCGGGGGTCGACCCAGACCCGCTTACAGCCCTAGTGGCGTCCATTATAGAAAAAGATCATGTCTTTATTCCTTTCTCACACCACCTTAGTACCAGGGGTGGCAAAATGGGTTGGTCCGTCCCAGCCCGACAGAAAACGGGAAGGTCCGGGCTGGCCCTAAATGAAAAATGGACAAAAAATGCCAGCACAACCCATATTTGAATGGGCTGAACGGGCCAACGAGCCAACCCTTATAATGGAGTGAAATTTTAAACTGGACAGGTTAGGATGGGTTAAACGAATTGGCCAAGCAATTTTTTAAAAAAAATTAGAAAAAATAGAAAACATAACAAAAAACAGTAAAAAGCTTAAAATTAACAAATTAAAATATTAAGATAATAAATAACATCATCCATAACCATTCTAGAAAAATAACAAACACAATTCAAAGTTAATTAACAAGCACCAATGAAACTTCTAGTCCACAAGCACAAAGTACAAAAAGCCAAAGAAAATATAAAGTCTACATCTATAAATTACAAAAGTAAATAAATTTCAGTCCAAAAAAAAAAGTTAAGAACAACGAACATGAAAGATGAGGTAAGCTGACAGTACCATATAGAAAGAAAATTAAAACATCACTTCCGAATGGGAGAATGTCTCGTTTGACAAGCTCATCAAATTGCAAATAGCCCATCATGCCACAAGCCGAGGCCGTCCAGAACTGTTGCTCCGTAATGCCAAATCATTTGCTACCTTTCTAGCAAAGCCCATAAGCCCATCATATATAATGGAGTTAACTAAAGGCACTTTTTGGGGAAGTGTTGAGGTTCATCATGTAACGTCATAATTCCGAAAACCTAGAAATAGTGCTCGTTGGAAGCACCTTCTTAAATTTATGAAATTATTTTCGCGATATTACCGATATCATAGACATACAACACATATAAAGCTTAAGTAAGAATTTACTAAATTACGCTATACAATAATTGCCATTAACTGGCTACATTTCAACAGAAACAGCCAATACAGCTACTATCATCATTCCTATACACCATAATCTAGCTATTCTAATGTATATAACTTCTCGAAGGAATCGTCCATCCTTAAACATCAACTCTTTCCTTCGAGGCTTCTAGCTGAACATCCTGCATATCTAAAATATGCCACAAAACGTGTGGTGAGACTTACGTTCGAGTGAGTGTGATTGTGCAAAAGTACAGGTGTACAGACAATACATATATGCATAGCGGAAATTCATAGATTCAACTCATAACAATTCATACATTAAACATTACATTCAACTCATAACAATTCATTCATCAAACTTTACATTCAACCTTTTGGTGTATTACCCAACACCGGTGGGGTCTTTACACTTAATCCTCTGACTTGGATTGAGCTCAATATCGTTCAAGGGACATCTCCCTTGTGGCCATTTAACCTTCTGTTTTAATTAGCCGTCATATTCACATTTTAACTTTCTTAATCCTTTTGGGTACGGGACTCCCTTTTTCCTCTTTGGACCGAAGCCCCCTTTAGTTTCCATTAAACATTCATACATTTTCATATATTCCGTTCATGAAATAGAAGTATTCACAATCAAACATACTACCTTAGCCTTTAACATATAGGGAGGAGGAATAAAAAGGGCTCACAACATTTGTTCCTTCCCTTAAACCCTAGCTACTTCAAATCCCTACATGGTCCTTCAATCATAGAATAGAAAAAACTTTAACTACATACATTTCCAAGTTCCCATCATCAATATACAAGCATTTTCCCAAAATCCCTAAATCTCTTAACCTAGGGTTTGAGCCTCAAGGGCAAATCACCAATCAATCCATACATTCAACCATTCCATAAATATACAGTTCATTCCAAGCAAAAAAAAGCAATAGAGAAAGGGAATAGAGGGAAGGGATCATACAAGAGGAAACACACAAGAGAGGAGTGAGTGGGTGAACCACACTCACCTCTAATGGAGGGATGAGGATGAAGATCCAAGCTCCTTAAACGGTGTAGGTGGCTTCAAACCAAGCTTCTCCCTTCAATATCCCCTTTCTATGTCTAGTTTCTCTCTCTAGAAAGAGAGAATGAGGGCCAGAAGCCCTAACTCGCCGTTTTTAAAAAACTGAAAACGTGCTCGCTCGCTCGAGCAAGCAAACTCTCTGAGTTAGGGCTCGCTTGAGCGAGCTCTGGCTCGTTAGAGCGAGTACAGAGTCAGAGAGCATACCTTGTTTCTGCTGATATCCTCACTTGAGTGAGAACGAGCCTGTTTGAAGGTGAAAGTGTGACCGGAACACTATCGTGTAGCATATCAAACCGAAGCCCCGAATCTTAGCTTTCTAATGCAACTTGAATCGCCTAAACGTTAAACCGGACACCTATAACTCTAGATATCATCAAATTAGTGTACACAGATCATCAGGCTTATAATCCAAGATTGAGCAAGGACTTCAATTGAAGCCCAACGAGTTTAGGTTTATAATCCAAGTGAATCATGTTATAACTCATCAATTCACTCCAATCTCCCTAATCCAAGCCTATCCGTCTTCTTTCCTTCTCAATCTAATTCTCCCATTCCACCACCCCAGTCTCCTTCCTCTCCTTGTTACCTTGTTAGCATCTTAACTCCCGGGCGTGATACCTACTGAGTAGAAACTACAATCCTATTGGGATTAACACTTGGTTTCCCTTAAAACTCATAGCTCTCACTAGATCCCCTATTTCTTTTCTTAATTTACCCTTAAACCCCCAAACTCTCACTCCACTTCCAACTTCCTTCTCTCGATAGGATTTACAGGCTAGGACTTCCACTATATTTTTCTAGATCCTAATTTTGGGATGTTACACATCACAATCTCTTATGGTGGAGCATAACAATGTTTCCTAGTTGCATCATTGTGAAATGTCTTGAGTTGCATTCTTATCGGATGGAGGCAAACCATCAGGTATGGTCTCAAACCGAAAATTCGGCTGGTCCTTAAGTCATGTCCAAGAGGCTTAACCAAATGACCTAACATGCTGAAGACCGGAGAAGCTGACGGGAGAAGGAACGAACGACGCGGAGAAGCTGCTGCCTACGCCTGCTGGACGTCGTTGAACGGAGAAGCTGCAGGGACGACGTCGCGCAGAAGAGAAGTTGTGCCTGCGCGCGGAGAAGACCGAAGAAGCCGTGCTTGTTGCTTGCGCACAGAGAAGAGCGGAGAACGACCGGACCAGATAAGGGACGAGGCGGAGTCGAAGAAGCTGCTGCGGCTGGATGAGTTGAAGGAGAAGACATCCGCTCAGTTCTGTTTCTCAATTGAAGTTGAAGAGAAGAGAGTGAAGGAAGTGAACATGCTCCATAAAGTTTTAATTCCAATTTTTTTAAAAAAAAATCACCTCTCCAATTTCTAGTTTTTTTTTTATTTTTTTATTTGTTTACCTATGTTAAATTAACTTATGTACCGTTTATGCACCTTAGAACTTCCTTATTTTGAAACTAACGAAAATTTGAGAAAGAGTAAAGAACTCATCATGAGATACCGTCAATGACGACAATTACAATTACAACTACAACTACAAGTATCCAGTTTAGAAGCAAAACTTTGTAATTAATCCTTAATCCATTCAAAGGAAAGAGGAGGTTTGTTTCTTCTTTTTTTCATCACACATGACATGGTCTTTGAATCGTATAAGTAAAGTAATTAACAATAAGCACGTGAATATTATCCTTATGAAATTCTCAGCCAGAAAAAAGGCAAGTAATAATTGAATTAAATAAATTAATAACAACCTCAATCTCAGAGGGAAAGACAATGGCTGTCCGAACACGCGGTGAGTCCAAAGAAAGTATCAAACCCGGTTCACCACCGATTTCATCCATATATTATGTGGCGTGTGGTTCACTCCACTTCTTTCCCTCTTCTCCGATTCTCCCTTTCTCTCGCTCCAATGGCGGAAACCTCTACACTCTGCTTTTCTAGATTGAGATTCTTTTCTTCTCCATCTTCCATTTCTCGTTCAAGGGCCTTTTCTCTCTGCTTCCCATTCAATTCCTTCCCTCTACCGCCTTCTCCTTCTAGCACTCAACCTCGCCTGCTCCGTTTCGCGCCAAAAGCCAACCACTACGGCAACCATTCCGGCGACGATTCTTTCGGATTCTTTCCTTGGTCCGACGCCGATGGCGGTGCGCTCTTCATTTCTCTCTTCCTTTAAATTTCAAACGCTGAATTGTTTTGTTTTTTGCCCTATTCTGAAATCCATCTTGATTGTGCGTTACATGAAATTGAAGAATTAGGGTTTCTTTTATCAAATTTGTCTACATTTTTATGACAAAAATTGAGCTCAAAACCAGACAATTAATCCTTACATAATTGCACTAGCGTCTCTCAGCTGTAACAATGGGGAAAGGGTTTCTGCTTTCGTGGTCTCAAATAGTTTCTGTTTGGTTGAAATGGTGGAAATCGACCATCTTGCCTTTGACATTAACTCATTAAGCAAGGCGATCGGAATTGATGTGTTTTAAATTCTGTTTCAAATAATTTTCAGGTATCATGCGGATTGCAGTTAAGGTTTTACAGCTTTAATTAAGTTGGATTTTGTTGAAGTAAAAAGTTTAAATATATAATAGTATAGATAGATAGATAGATATTAAATAGAGAGAGAGATTAGAGATTTTATGAGTATGGATCCGGTGCTTTAATAATTCAAAGCATATTCTATTTCACTTGATCAACAGTTGAGATGATTTATCCGACAGTCTGCATTTTGGAACAAATCTTGACTTGATTAATACGGAGAATTGGAAATTATCCAAGTCTTCATGAGCAGGACATTTATTTGGCTCACATTTTATGTTAAAATATATATATCTTATGAGTCTGTTTCCTTTATATTTGTGACTTCTCAGAAATTCAATGGCTTGCTGAGGAGAGAATTACGTTGTTCACTGCTGATGGACTTATCCAGATTGGAGGCTCCATGGTTCCCCGTCGTGTCAGCTCTTCCGATGTATGATTTTATCATGCAATTTTTTCATTTTGCTTTTGTTTTGAAAATCAATGATTAAAATGTATGTGCCAATGATAATTTCTTAGTTGGTTATGTCTAGTCTGTATGTATTTTTTGGTGCATTGCAACATTTACCTTTTGTCAAGAATCTACTATCCCAAAATCTTGACTCATTAAGAGGAGGTCCAATGATGATTTTTAATGGTATCTTTAACTCATCTTTCAAATTTCACACTAAGCCCTTCGGTGTTTAACCAAACAAAGTACATGTTCACCAAAAACTTGTGTTGAAATCTAATTCCAATTGAAGAGGGAGAGGACCACTTTATTGATGAGGCTTTGCTACTATGTCAAGAAATCAACTACCTTAAAAGCTTATGCTGTTATTGGTGAAAGCCCAAGAACGCATCTATAGCTCTATTTCTGTACTTGCTTCTTGTGGTATATTGCATGTTGTAACAGAGAGTTAGACACTTTGCCCCTCTACCTCTCACTTGAAGAAGTATCTTTGTCTTTAATGTAGAATGCTTAGCATCATAGAATCAAATTTTAAGGCCAAGATACACAATATGCACATTTTGAACCTTTCTTATCTTTGAACCATGCTTCGTCTTCTTTACAATCCATTTCATTGTCAGATATTCTTTTAGATTGGCTAAGCAGGATTTCATGCTTCACAGAAAAAGCAAGGGAAATTAAAAAATGCTCAAAAATTTCAACGGTTTCAAGAGAGTGATTACATGGATCCCAATCAAGGACTTTGTCTTGGTGCACTCTTTGATATTGCAGCTACTAATGTAAGTACTCACTCTTTTGACTCAACCTCGTCTCTTGAGTTATTCTTAGCTGTCTCATAAATATGAAGTGTCCTCTTTCTAGGGGCTTGATATGGGCAGAAGATTGTGTATTTTTGGATTCTGCCGCTCCATTGAGATGCTTAGTGATGTAGTGGAAGACACTGTCTTAGAACATGGTGGGGAGGTAGGCCATACTACATAGTACTTATTTCTCTTTTAACAATAAAATTACTTTGTTCTGGTTCTCACCATGTTGAAGAAATTAGTCACAATTGCAAACCATGGCTAAAGTTTCTTGAGATTTTCTGCTTATAAAACTGCTTTGTACAGAGGATAATCTTTAAAGAATAATGCTGCACACTAAAATTAGGGATACAAAAACTCTCACCTTTCCATACCAATAGATTTACCTCTATATCTTTGCTGGGTCACAATCACATCAATACATTTTTGCACATATCCACAAGCAAGCCAAAGGTTGTGCAACCTGATTGCCTTTATTTGTTTCTCCTACAAATTTTCTACCTAGCATGTTAAACTTATGTCTTTAAATATACCAATTCTTTTCAGTTCAACTTCCAATTCTTAGCATCTTGTTGAAGTGGACAGGTTACACAATTGTAGAAGTTTGAGTTGGAAAACCATTCACCTGCCGTTGAGTAATCAATCATTAACCGGAACTAGGGGGTGTTTGAAAGAGTTTATTTGGGTTTATCTTATGACATAAACATTTATGTAAGTGTTTGAATAAACTTATAAAAATAAGTTAACCCGTTCATATGTTGTTTTAAGCTTATTTCAGTAAGCTCTCCAAAGTAGCTTATGAAATACCTTATGCAAAGCTTAAGCGCTTCATTCCCCTCTTCGATTTCCATCTATCCCCCTAAGTACTTATGACATAAGCTCTCATGTGATAAACACTTAATTAAGTTATTTTTTCAAATACACCCTTAGGCTGGTGGCTTATTAAAAACTATATTCTGCCCATTTTACCTTGGTCTATTAACTTATGTTAATAGGTAATGTTCACGTCTGATACCTTAGGTTTGACCAGTCGTCAACAATTTTGTGTTTGTACTTTTCCCTGGTACCTTTTTATTATTTATACTCCTCCAATCCTTATTACGCAGTAATTATTATTATTTATTTGTCATTAATATCCATATTGGCTTTCCCAATTACCCAATACGCTAATTATTATCTTTGTCTCAGCTTCTTATTTGAATTCTCTATTTCTTAAAATAGTTAGATAATTATATTAAATGAGTCTCTTGGTCCAGCCTACTCCCACTCCATAGCCCCTCAAGCCCTTAGCCTTTCGGTGTAGTGGACTTGTTTTTTATTTAATTCTCTTTTTTATTTTCGTGTAATTCGACTCAAACCATTACATAGCCCCTCAAGCCCCTAGCCTTTAGGCGTAGTGGGCTTACTTATGAATTGTCAAATAATATGTGCTTAGTCATACTTTGTCCTTCTCGCAAATTGTGCTTGGAATGTTGGCTTGATTTTTTGGCGAAGGTGTTTTTTGAAGTTTACCCATCAGTATGTTGAGCTATGCTCTATGCATATGTTAAAGTTTACCCAAAGTGTCGAGCTTTAGCTCTAGGCACCAATTTACCCAAAGTGCCGAGCTATGCTCAAGGCACATATTTACCCAAAGTGTCGAGCTTAGCATTAGGCACCAATTTACCCAAAGTGCCAAGCTTAGCTCTAGGCACAGATTTACCCAAAGTGCCGAGCTATACTCAAGGCACCGATGTACCCATAGTGTCGAGCTTAGCTCTAGGCACACGTTTGATACCTTAGGTTTGACCAGCCGTCAACAATTTTGTGTCTATGTGTTCAGTAAGCCATTTTAGCTAGCTGAAAGTTGGAATTAGTAACTGAAACCATTTCAGCTGTGTTTGGTAAGGTAGTTTTTATGGATAGCTACTAGCTTTTCTTGAAAATCTACTTGAGGTAGCTTTTTAAAAAAAGCTCTCATTTTCAGCTACTAGATGAAAATTTATTACAAGTTTATCCCTTAACCACCCCCACTCATCATTATTTAATAATTAATGATGTCCTTGTATGTCATTTTACCATCTTCAGCTAGTTTTACCAAATACCTTCAATCAAATTAGCTAGCCTTTCAGCTAGCTTCTCAGGTTTCAGCTAGCTTTTCAGCTAGTTTTACCAAACACACTCATTATTTATACTCTTGCAATCCTTATTACGTAGTAATTATTATTATTTATTTGTCATTAATATCCATGATTGCTTTCCCGATTACCCGCTAATTATTTTCTTTGTCTCAGCTCCTTATTTGAATCCTCTATTTCTTAAAATAGTTAGATAATTATATTAAATAGGCCTCTTGGTCCAGCTCACTCCGGGTAACTAGAATTTTAATGGGTAATTGCATGTCTGGAAAATCCTGGAAGTTGGTTGGGTGGTTGGTACCAGCTATCTCAAAAGGTCATGTTTAGTGAAATGCACAGACGAGGAAATTCTCTGAACATTAGAACCAAATTTATATGGCAGGTTATTGCCGCAGAGAAGGCAAGCAAAGGTGATTTGCATGAAAAGCTAACCATGACTGTTGCAGTACCATTGCTATGGGGGGTTCCTCCAGCTTCTGAGAGGCTTCACCTAGCTGTTAAAAGTGGTGGAGGGATTGTAGAGAAGGTCTATTGGCAATGGGACTTTCTGTAGATAAAATTGGAGGCCTCCTAACCATTCTTTGTGCACGGTGTACATAAAATAGTATTTCTGTATATGCACAAAATAATTGTTGTCATTGTATCTCTGTATATGTACAAAAAATTATTGTCATGTCAATATCCAATTGTCCGTTCTTTCGGCCCTTATAGTTATAGTGAAAAGTCCGTTGGGTTTGAACTTTGAAGAGCAGACGAATATATACCACGGTAATGAACAACCAATTCAAATGGGCGTTCTCAACCTTAAACCTTCTTTTTGGTCGAATTCTCAACCTTAAACTTGAAATTTGACGCTAAAAAAAATATTTGAACATGTCTGCCCTTGAAGTGAAAAGTCCATTGGGTTTGAAGAGCAGACGAATACCAAGCTAATGAACAACTAATTCAAATGGATTATGGAACCGTAGGCAATTTGTTGGGGAGGAGTGAACTGCTTGAATTCAATTCATCTCTTATAATGTGAGATTTGCCTCTTTCTTCTGTTATTATATATAACGTGTGTGTGTAAGTGGGTGGGTGTGGGTGGGTTAAAGCGTATGATTGTGGCACTATGCTATTGCTTAGCAAGGTTAGTTTCGGCCATTTTGATTCAAACAATAATCGCTGAATGATTTTGTCTTGGCATCTTTGTTGGACTTTTATTTTGGCATCTTTGTTGGACTTTTATTATGATTGAAGATTCATGTAGGAAATCGGCTTTCTTGTGGCAGGAACAGGGTAGTCACATTTTTTTTTAAGTAATAGAGGATCTAAAGGAGAGAAATTTGCCTATGGCATGTCACAAATACAAGAATAATTTATATTACCTTATAGTATGTTGTTATTTATCTGTTTTATTTTATTTATTTATGCTATTTAGAAATTTAAGAGAGTATTAATTATGTTTTTCTACTTTTATTTTTAATAAGAGAGATAATAAGTGAAAAAATTAATGAATAAAAAAAGAGATAAATGGTATATTAAGAAAAAATATAATTAATTTTATATAAATACATATATTTATTATATTTTTTTAATCTGTGTTTTAATGTAATGAGACATAGTGGTATTGATTATTATATATATGTAGTGCTCTATTTGAAAATAAAGAAGGTTTATTTACATTTTTTTGCCACCCTAGTTTCCTTTATGTGATTTTGGTTTCCTAAGATTTTTTTTTCACAAGTTTGGTCCTTAATTTTTAAAATTTTGTGAATCTTTTATAACTGTTAAGTTTTCATCGAAGTTAAAGGTTTTTACTTATTTTGAATCTTTTATAACAGTTTTCAACCATTTGATGAAGTACTGTTTTTAAATTATATTTAGTAACAATGTCATATAAGAATTGTAAAATGAATCAATATAATTTTAAAACATTAATATATAATAAAAAAATTAATTTAATTATTATTAATATATCATCAAAATTACAATAGCAACCACTTCATCAGATGAGTTTCACATCAGGAAAATATATTATCTTAGATGAAGACTTAACAAGTGTATAATTTTTACAAAATTTAAAAAATTAAGGGATTAAATTTATGAAAAAATGAGGGACTAAAATCGCATAAGATAATACTATGGGAATAAAAAAATGCAAATAAACCTATAAATTTGAGTACACACTCAAAATTATAGGTTTATTTGCATTTTTTTGAAAAATTATTTGAGGTAGTTTTTTTTAAAAAAAATCATATTTTCAGTTACTAGCTAAAAAATTATTATAATTGAATCTCTCGACAATTCCCTTTCATCATTATTATTTAGTAATTAATGATATCTTATTATCTTTATATGTCATTTTACCAACTTTCAATCAAATCAGCTAATTTTTCAGTTTTCAATTAGCTTTTCAAGTTAATTTTACCAAAACATACTCTTTATAACCTCATGGATCCGGATCCTCTGCAGTGCTGCAGGAGCCTGCAGCAGGATTAGCTATCAAATAGCTAGGGAACAGCTACGGAAATATTCTGTAGTTAAAAATCATTAGTTATTCCCTAGCTATTCTGTAGCTAATCTTCTGCAGGCACCTACGGCACTGACCAAGGATCCGCGCGCATAACATGATATGGGTGATAATCCATGGAGCGCCGTGCCAAAGTGAGATTCTTGAGATTTTGACAAATGATTCCCTAATTGGAATGGGATTCAATTTTTTTGGTAAAGAATGGGATTCAATTTGGACTGAAGTGAACTGGTGCCACATATTACATAGTTTTTCTGCATGTACAATTGACTTTAGGGTGTTGGGCGGCGGTTTCTTAATAAATTCCTTATAGTTATTATGGGTTTTTCTGCATGTAAAGTAATCTTTTAAATATTTTATGGAAATATTAAGTGAAACAATTATTTATAAAATGACCAATAAATGGGGAAAAATAAAAAAAATATTGTATTATTATCAATTATTTATGTTTAAAAATCCAATTATGATTAATTATTAAATTTTCTTGACACTACAAGAAATTCGCTATTTGGCGACGGACTTGTAGCGACTGCAAAACCGTTGCTAAGGCGTCGTTGTCGCTACACTTAAAAAAAAATATTTTTTTTTCTGAAAATATTAAAATTAAGCGTAACGACGGTATGACCGTTGCTACATTAAAAATAAAATTTAAATTTGGCGCGTGTTGTGGAATTTTAAACGTAGCGACGGCCAGACCGTCGCTACGTTCAATGCTGATACGCGTTAAAACCCTTTCCCCTCCCCTCTTCCTCCATTTTCATCCCCCTCCTCCTTCCTTTCTTTTCCTCCCCTCCGGCCATCCCTGTTTCTGTCCCCCTCTCTTTTTCATTCTAAAAACTCGCCAATTAAAAACTTCCCCTCCTTCTTAGGTTCGTTTTGAACCGATTAGAATTCAAAATAGTTGCTTGTAGGTGACTTTACAGCTCCTTCTCTCTCAATTCCTTCTCCGGCCTCGCAACTAATAAGTTTTATAGTTTTAATTAATTATTTGTAATTAATAGTTTCTTTGTTTTATTAGTTTATTAATGTGATATAGGTATTAGGTTATTAGTTTTAAACAATGCTTTAGTAGGTATGTTGTTTATTAGTTTTATTAATTTATTAGTAATTATTAGTTTTATAGTAATTAGTAATTAGTAATTAGTAAATAGTAATTAGAAGTAATTAGTAAATAAAATAGTATTTATAAAGAGTAATTGATTAATTTAATTTAGTAATTTGTGAATAATATTTATATAACTAGAAGTAATTATATAAAATAGTATTTATATAGTTACTAATTTGTAAATAGTAATTTTAATTTATATAATTATTTAATTTATATAATATCTATAGTTTATAGGAAAAATATATGTCTCGTATGCATGGTAGACGTGGAGAGAAGATCCCACCGAGTAGAGGGAGGTCCATCCCTCCAGGCGAGCTACGTGCACATGAAGCTCGCGCGATGCGAGAGAGGGCCAACCTCTCTCACTCTGATCAGCTGCCGGAGCATCCATCTACTTAAGCAACTTCGACGGCAGCCATCCAGTCTTTTTCTTCTTCCTCCCCTCCACCTTCTGCTCCAGAATTCGATGGAATGAGGTTCATCTTGACACCGGGATTAGGTCAGATGCCTACAGTGGTTGAGGACGATGTGCCCGAGGTGAACGCTGAGGACGTTCAGGATCATATGGATCAGGATGCTAACCATGCGTCTGATGCGGAGCCAGTTCAGTTCCACGGTGTCAGCTCAAGCTGACATCATGAGGTAGACGCTCAAGGTCGGGTCATTATGCGACCATTTGACAAGGGGTGAGTTTGTTTAATTTTTTTCTTCTTTAGAATTGATATTAATATTGAATCTTTAATTGTTTTAACTGTTAATATTGAATATTTTATTTTGTAGTTGGGTGCCTAACAACCCACCTATCGCAACCATTGGTCATGCGATACGTTCTCAATTCCGGGATCCTCACTACCTGTGGGAGGTCACCCTGAAGGATGTAAGGGACATGTGGTTGTGAATAGTACACGGTAATTATAAACCCTAAACACTTTAATTTTTTCCTTAAGTTATGTCAATTTGTCATAACTTACCATATTTTTATTTTGCAGAGCCGAGTTACTTGGGACCCTTCTCATCATGAGGCCCAAATCAAGAAGGTGTACGAGCAACCTTCACGCTTCATTCGTGCTCTCACTCTTTTTATATAAAAGTATTATGAGTTTAATATATAAATTATTGAGATAGAATTTACACTTAATAAGGGTGAAGATAATACATTTGGAAAATTATTTACACACACCAACTCCTTCCTTCACCTCAAACATATATATCGTAGAAGCTTGTTTATTTATTTTGTTTCTCTTTTCATCATTTTTTTTTTTAAAACTATCACCTTCATGAGATCACCACTATCACCTTCACACTTCATACGTGCTCTCATTAGATCACTGCAGCGACCTTCACACTTCATTTGTGCTCTCACTCTTTTTATATAAAAGTATTATAATTTTAATATATAAATTATTAAGATAAAATTTACACTTGGTAAGGGTGAAAGTGATACATTTGAAAATTATTTACGCATACAAACTCATTCCCTCACCTCAAACGTATATATCGAAGATGTTCATTTATTTTATTTTGTATCTCTTTTCATCATATCTTTTTGACCATTATCACCTTCATGAGATCACCATTGTCACCTTCACGCTTCATACGTGCTCTGATTAGATCTCCGCAGCCACCTTCACGCTTCATTTGTTCTATCACCCTTTTTATATCAAAGCATTAGTATTTTAATATATAAATTATTGAGATAAAATTTACACTTGGTAAGGGTGAAGATGATACATTTGAAAAATTATTTACCTAATGGTTGAATTTCTCTCTCCCTAAATTATTTACCATTTATACACCTATTTTTATTTTGATTTTTTAAAATAAGAAACCGCCTACACCTGTTTCTTTTCATCGGTTTTTACGCACACTAACTCCTCCCCTCACCTTAAACGTAAATATCGAAGAAGCTCATTTATTTCATTGTTACTATTCTCATCATATTTTTCTTAACCACTGCCACCTTCACGAGATCACTATTGTCACATTCATGTTCCATTTGTGCTCTCATTAGATCACCACAACCACCTTCACCCTTCATATGTTCTCTCACGGTTTTTATATAAAAGTATTTTAATTTTAATGTTTAAATTGTCGAGATAAAATTTACACTTAATAAGGAGAAAGATGATAAATTTGAAAAATTATTTATCTAACAGTTGAGTTTCTCTCCCTAATTGACCTACTATTTACGCACTATTTTATTATTCTGATTTTTATAATCAAAACCAGCATATACCTGCTTCTTTTGACCGGATTTTACGCACACCAATTCCTTCTCTCACCTCAAACGTATATATCAAAGAATCTCATTTATTTCATTTTGTTCCTCTTTTAATCATGTCTTTTCTAACCATTGTCATCTTCACGAGATCACTACTGCCGCTTTCACAAGATCAACACTGTTACATTCACGCTCCATTCGTGCTCTCATGATTTTACGTATGCCAACTCCTTCCCTCACCTCAAACATATATATCGAAGAATCTCGTTTATTTCATTTTGTTCTTTTTTTAACCAGATCTTTTCTAACCATTGTCATCTTACGAGATCACTGTTGTCGCATTCACGAGATCAACACTCTCACATTCACGCTCTATTCGTGCTTTCATCATATCACCGCCGTCACCTTCACTCCACATTCGTGCTTTCTGTGTTTTTATATAAACTGTATTGTAATTTTAATATATAAATTATTGAGATAAATATTTATTTTTTACAAGGAGATAAAGGTGCAAAAGGGTGCAAAAAGAATTAAAATATAATAAAAAGTAAGATAATATTCAGTTATTATTTTTCCCTGGACATAGCACGGGTTTAGGATCAGTAAAAGACTATTATGCCCTGGGGTATGATCATATATCCCATGTGAGAAAATAGAAGCGGAGAAGGTGAGGTGTTGGCAGTGTAGTAGAAACAGGGTGGTAGCCCTATAATAACTTATTTCTCGTGTTGCTCCTATCTTGCGTGGTGGTCATTGCATTGCAATACCTCAAAAGCAGGTAATGGAACCACTTTTTCCTTTTCAGTTCAGTTCTATGCTCAATCTAACTCTCTAAAATGATTTCTCTTCAATTCGATTTAAGAAAACCTTGGACACTATGTTGTTCCTCTGCAAATATCGGTTCCAGGACTTCTCGGTTAAGAAATTGATGCATTTGGTGTTTACATACTTTTAGGATCATGGATTGCAGAGATGGAGCTCAGAAGTTGTTTCACTGTATTGTTTCTGTAAGTGTTTGTTCAATTTTTTATGTTCTTGAATTTCATGTTCTTTATTTGGGTTCATGAGTAATTCTTTGCAAGAAATTTGAGATCCTGTGTTTGAATTTCAAGCAATTTATCTCCTTCAAATGTCACTCTGTCATAGAAACATCTTTAAACTCTAGCAATGTTGACTTCAAAGGCTCCAAGAGCGGTAATTCTAGCATAAAGTTTTGCAAAAACAATATTAAACCAAAACAAGAGTATAAGATGGAAAAAAACAAAAAACCTATCTAGATAATGAAATTTAACAAATTTGTAGTACACATATGTTCTTAGAGAAACCGGTCATCTAAATATGCACTGAAAAACTTGTAATGCTAAATCAGTGAATATAGCTATTCTACATGAAAAATAAGTATGCTTATATGACATAATGTATGTTAACATTGCTTTATGTTTTGTCCAATTTTTGTTTAAGACAATTGTCTTTAACATAAATGGTTGTTAACTTGGCCTATGCAGAGCACATACTTTTCCATTCTATCTAAAATATATAAGTTCATTCATTATGTGTTTTAACTCTTGCACAGATTGGAAATCCTGGGCTTCAACTACTAAGGTACTTTCTACAAATAATTGTCAGCATATGGTGTTCCATACAAGCGATGGGTATTTTGTTAGAAAGTTATTTAATCTCTAATAGAGTAATGAAGAAATACAAGTCTCTTCATTTAGGAAAGCTTCAGTACCTTTCCATTGTTATAGAAAGTGAAGATGCTCATCAGACTTCAAAAGTTGTTAAACTTTTGTAGTGGCTGGACTCCATTGGTGTAAAAAATGTGTGCCTCTATGACATGAATGGTATGAAAGGTTTGGAGAATCAATGAAGCTAAAACGTAACATTTCTTTTACTTAGGCTATACTATAATGTTTTCCTTGAACTCTACATTCTAGGAGTGTTGAAGAATTCTAAGGAATCCATATTTCAAAAACTGAAGAATGCAAAACCCATAGAGGTACTATATAATTTTTTCCCCAACAGATTTCCTCTTTCTTAATATATTAATAAATTTCTCTCATGGTTTATGATATTAACCTGCTTTTGACCAAGCAGTGCATCTTGCATGTTTGCCATGTTTCACACAGTTTGGGTATTTCCCACCTTCGCCTTGTTTCATTTAAACTGATTTTTTTTCTATCATTCTATGCATACATGGGGGATGGGGAAGGATATAAACAAACCTTTATTTAGATAATGGGAGATGATATGTCTTAGATTGAGTTAAATTGGTTTTACACCTTAAACTTGTTGAATATTTTGTCTCATTCCCAATTGCCCTTGTGTCTTAAAAATTTCATAACCGATGGGACCTACCAATAGTATTTATGGATGAATCATCTCTGATAATTATTGACAAGGAGATGATACATGTTTCTATTGATATATTATTCGCTACATGTCTCCCAAATCTTGAGTCTAGACTTTAAACTTCATGCATTGTCATTATATAGTAAAATTGGGGGAGAGGAAAGCATGGGAAAGAAAATAAGGCTAGAAAGTTATTTTTAGTTTTTACATGTTTGGATGGTAGGTCTTAAATAGGAGTGACAAAACAGGCATGAAAAAGTTCCTTTGAGCCAATGTGAAAAATCTCTCTAAAGATGAGGTGAAAAGGGAGAGAACAAACTTTGTAATACAACATCCACATTTGTTTTTCTTTCTCTTCCCACAATCATGAGAAAACCTTTTTATATATATTTTTGTTGATATAAAGTATGAATTAAATATGCATTCAATTGCCATCACTTTCACGCCTCAATAGTAACTTCCACTGTTTTGTCACTCATTTGATTTGATCTAGCTTTAACTTAGTGCAGGAAGTTAATGAAGCTACCACAGACCATGCTCCAGATCACATGACTTTAGAATTTGTTTCTTATGTGGATGGGAGGGAGACAGTGGCCAAAGCAGCTAACTTGATTTTCATGGACAATTTGAAACGACATAACTTGGGTGGAGAACTAGATGGCCAAATCTTGCTAGAGCCTCACCTGAATGAGGCAATTCAAATTACTGGTATGTTTGCTTCCTAAACCTACCATTAGTTTGAAAAGTTGATTTCCTTATGCAATACAACACTTACCGATTAACAATGATCTTGTTTTACTGTCAGGTAGCAAAGGCCCTGAACCTGACCTTCTACTAGTTTATGGACCCGTGAGGAGCCATCTTGGTTTTCCTGCATGGAGAATTCGATATACAGAGATTGTGTAAGTTATTATTATTATTACTGTGAAAAAAATCATCTTGGTTGTTCTCATGAAGTGCAACAATGTTTAAGCATAAAAGCTAAAAGAAGCCCAAGCAATAACTTTGTTACATGGGTTTCTGTTCTACATTAGGCTTATGAATTTGGATTAGTCTGTTCATGATAAAAGCTAAAAAAGAAGTTCATATTAACGATAGTAGTTGTAACCTTTGAGTGGTCGCTGAATATAATTGGATTTGATTTAGCTTTTCTTTATCTCCTTTATGTTTCTCTCTCATTTTGTTATATGTTCTATATTGGGTAGTCTATGGCAGAGTTGTTGCTCCATAATTCTGCTACTGAAAAATTAGACCTTTAAAAGTGAACTTTCATGCATTGCATAAGTTGTATGTGATGTAAGTATAAGAAGTTCCATTTTGTACATAGATTTTTTCTGTTTTTTCTTTGAATAGATTCTGACTGTTGATTATTACAGGCATATAGGATCATTGAACGTAATGAGATATGGTTCTTTGATAAAAGTCATTTACAACTTTACCAAAGTGCACCAAAATTATGGTAATTATTTTCTTCACTGCGGGTTGTTTGGTCTGCCATGGTTTGACCCCCCATAAATTGGTGAATTTTTTAAAGTTTATTTTTATTATTAATTGCGTTTTGATTCTTGCCTCTTTTTATTAGTTGCTATATCATATGTCAGATTATCCAAAATCTGCTTCCCAGCCCTGTAGAAGTAGACACAAATATATAGTATACTTTATTGAAAATCTTTCCATACTGTCATTTGATGTTGCCTTTGGAAGATGGGGAGAGTTATTACTACATATTGTAATGCATATTTTATATGCGATTGTAATTTGTTTTCATTATTTTGTTTCCGAATTAAAAATAGGTACATAGGGAAGGAAGTTAGAAGTAATTGGCTGTGCAAAACACAAAGCATGGGCGCAAAGAATAGAACAAGACCTAGCTAAATATCTTTGTAGAAGAAGGGCTTTCTCACTAGTAAATTGTAAATGTTTCATGATAGAATTATGAGTAATGATTTAGTTTTATTGGCAGTTAATTTTAAAAAATTTGTTTATATTATCTTTATCCTCATCCCCTGTTATGTCTTGAAACTAGAGTGTATTTTGATTTAATGGCACTACAATAGACCGAAATAGAGGATATGAAGTTCCTCCCCACCCATTCAGTGTCTCAATCCATACTTTAACCCGAAAACCAAAAGGGGTAGTTACGCTTTTAATTTTGCTAAATATGCCCATAATTTTGCTAAGTAAGGCTTTTAATTTGGATTTACACTTTGGTTGTGAAAGCAACGTGAAAAGAAAGTGAAAAGTTAAATGATTTTTTAGGTTATTTTGTTTGAGAGATGATGAAAGGAAATAAAATAGCATGTTTGTACAATGATATAAGTATCCTTAAATAAAAATGAAATATGATAATAATTTTTTGATAAAATATATATTTTTAAAATGCAATTTATTATTATTATTATTATAATATGTGAAATAATAAAAATATATTTTCATTATTTACTATATAAAACTTTAAAAATATAAAGTGCTTTGTTATCCTGTCACGTCTCACCTTTTTTCCTTTCCTTATTTATGAAGGTACTATTACTATGAATTGGTGGACCTCATTGATTGATTCGCCATATACTGCCCAGTTCTATGTCTGTTGAGCCTTCCTCTGTCTGCTCTGCAGTTCAATTGCACTACCCATCCATTTTCACAATCCTTAGTAGTTGGTATTGAGCAATTAGCCACCTTACGTACATATCAGAAACTTTCAATTGTTAATATGTGAAGAATCTTTGAATTTCATTTGTAATATATACCACTAGCTAGAAAATCTTTAGGAAATTAAGTTTGAAATAATTTAACGGGTACATGACTTCTTAAGTCCTAACTATCCAATTAACATTTTTTCTAAATTTGGTTACACCTCGAAACAAAATCTTCCGAAACGCTAATATTGTTGAAATTTATGTTACACCTATCTCACCGATTTGCATTCGAACAAAATGATTTTTTGTGTATGTAATTTGGCATTTTTTGAACGTCTTATATCGACTATCACTTTATGTGAAGCTGCACATACAAATTTAACAAACTAGTTAATAATATGACATCAACATGTTATTCATGCATATATCGAGTTTTAGGTATGCGTAAGTATATAATTTTATAGTTATAACTAATAGAAAAGTTTAAATTAACGACGGAATTTTTTCCGTCTCTAACAAAGACGAATTTAGAGTTGGGTTTAACCTAGTTGAGACAGAACTAAGATTTTGCTTCTTAGTGACGAAATTTAGAGACAGAACTAAGCTTGATATTTTGCATTTGTATCTTTACTTGTTGTACTCATCGATAATGATTCAAAAATCATCATTATTTGTTTTCGTGAAATAACTTGTTCACGAACACTTATAATTCTCAATTTTTTTATACTTCAATGATTTAGATGTTTCATTTGCCTTTTATGAGGTGAATCTTGAGGTCATATTTTATATATGATTGCATATTTAATTTTTTAGTTCATTGATGTCATCTAGTGTCAAACATCTTGAAGTCTTAAGATGTAGATGAAATTTTACTATAAAAATGAATACATGATGTTTGAACTGAGAAAAAAAAACAGAAAAAAAAAATTAAAGAATAGAGACGGAAATTAGAGACAAAAACTTCAAACATAGATACGGAATAGAACTTACTACTTTAGCGACAGACAATTAATCCCCCAGAGACGGACTCAATCCGTCTGTTAGAGACGGAATCACTTAATATTTATTAAACTTCCAGAGACGGAAAAATTTCGTCTCTTCTCAGCGACGGACATAAATATTCCGTCGCTAAAAAATTTGCGACGCCCAAATCAGCGACCACTTGGATTCTGTCTCTTATTCCATCTCTAACACTGTTAGCGACGGAAAAAATGCATTTTAGAGACGAAATTTTTCCGTCTCTATTTTTTATTTTTCTCGTTGTGTAAATAAGATCTTTTATTAAATATATATTATACATTACAATAAAATTATTTCATAAAATATTAATTAATTTTAAATCATGTGAACTTTAGAGATTACATTTAATTATTAAGAATTTTTTACCTGATTAATTGAATTGATTAAAATTAACATTTATAAATTGTTGTTAGAGAGAGACCAATACCTGTTAAAGCACAAACACTTATTACATGCATTTAGAATTAGTTTTCTTCCATGTTTATATGAATCCAAATAGTAATAGTGAAAAATGGTTAAATATGTTTTTAATCTCTGAAATATAATTAAGATTTGGTTTTAGTCTCTGTAATTTAAAATCGGTGATTTTGATCATTTAATAATTAAAAATACACCAATTTAGTTTTTAATGCACACTTTTCCTCTAGATTTTGTTACGGATTTATTATGAATTTTTATCGATAATGGCTGAAAATAAGTATTTTTATATTTTGATGGACCAAATCCACTGATTTTAAATTAGAGGAACTTAAATCAAATCTTGACTATATTTAATGGACTAAAAACATATTTTACCCTACTAATAAAATACAATAGTTGACCAACGCTAGTAACGTACCAACAGAAATATTGATTAAACTTAACATTAATTCATAAATTGTTAGAGATTCGTTCTCAAGTTAGATAACTTGGATGCTTAGATGGATTAGGTTGAGATGTTGTCTCAAGTTCAATATCAATAATTTTTAAAGAGACAAATTCTTGGTTTTAAAAATAAACTTTATTTCTTCTGAATAGAGTTAATTTAATTTGACAATTAAATTTCAGAAATAAGTTGTGCAATGTAAATAAAGTGATAGGGAGGAGAGATTCACAGTGATCTTATCCTGGTTCACCCACACCCTGGGCTACGTCTAGTCTTCACAACTTGTGAGATTTCCACTATTGACAGTCTCGTCAATTACAAGTATTCTTACAGCCTCTTCAGGACGTCTCTCACACCAAGCTTAGGCACTCCTACCTTGGCTGAGTTACAAGTATTCTTACAGCCTCTTCAGGACGTCTACAGTCACACTGAGACTAGGCTCTTTCCTATCTTAACTGAGACTGGTTACAAGGGTTTGAGAAATATTTGATAGTTCTATCTTACAACATACAATGTATGAATAGACAGTGAGTATAGCTAGGTATATCTTCTCTCTTACAAGGATAGAGATTTTAGGTCTAAAATAGAGAATGAGTAAGACTACTAGTTGATCTCAAGTTGAGATGGGATCTGAGATGAGATAGACTTGAGATGTGGACTTGAGATGTAAGATGAGATGCGAAAGGTATTCAATATGCAGCGTACTCTCTCTCTCTTCACTGTTGGTCTTTGATATTTATTTCAAATGGAAAACTAGCCGTTATGTGGCCGTTAAGAGCCGTTGAAGGAGAGAGAAGGCCTTCTGCCAAAAGGTACTGTGCAACTGCTTTATGTCATCATGTGCAGTATCCTTGCTTTGACTCTTGTTGACTCTTGTGTCTTGCGTTCTTAAACTGAGTCTGAGTCTCAATCCTTGGCAGCTCTTGCATCTGAGTCCTTGTCTTAGACTTGATCTCTTATCTGTATCTCGATCCTTCTTTGTAGTCTTGCATCTGAGTCTCTTTGACTGCAACTGAGTAGTGTGTCTGAGTGTATGTCTCAAGCTGAGTCTGTGTCTCAGTTTGAGTCTGCATCTGAGTCTGAGTTTGTGTCTCAAGCTTACTTTGGATCTCATCTTTGCTTAGCATCTTTTGTTTTAGTCTTTCCTTTGGCAATCCTTGATTCTGACTTTTATTGCTTTATATCTGAAGTGTAGTCTTTTGATCTTTCTTGTCTGAATGTTACCTGCAATTTTAAAGTCTAGGAATTTTGCCACAACTTGAGCACACATTCAGTAAATAACAAGATGCATCTCAGTCTTTGCTTTTGTGATCATCTTAACTTAATGGGTTGACTACATTAAAAACCTTAGGAGTGAGTTTGTCTTAACAAGAGAGAGAGAGAGAGAGACCAATACCAATTGAAGCACAAACACTTATCTTTATATGCATTTAGTTTTCTTCCAATTACCGCCGAGCGCGTGGATGAGCTGTTTTACGGCTTAACCCATTGTCTCGGATAAGAGTGGAAACAGATCAGGCCAGATAAGATTTTGGAAGACCTTAAACTGACCTTTTTAATAAATGAATCAGGTCAAGACAGGCCATAAACATGTGAGACCCTAACAGGATGGTTGTCTTATTTCTACCCATAGTGTCGGGTTCGAGCCTTGGATATGCAACTGCATTAAATACTCGGAGGGAGAGATTTGCCGCTCACAGAGATCCTATCCGACTCAAATGGGATTTTCTTCCATGGAAAATACATGTCGTGTTGCACCAAAAAAAAAACTTATTTATAGTGAAAAATACAATGGTTGACTATGCTAGTAACGTTGTATAACATAAATATCATATCATTAGGAGGAATCTGATAAAAAGTGTATAATCTAAATCTAGTAGGAGCCGCTCATTGACATTGGCACGGTTCGTTGCTTACTCTGTATTGCAAACAATATTTTTTTAAAACAAAGGAAATGTAGTTCTTTGAAGACTTCTTTATCCTTTTGTAGATAGAAATATGAAAGCTGGAATTATGGGAAACTAATTCTTTTATATATATATATGAGTCAGGATCCGTTGACACCAGGTGTCAAACTTCAAGAGTTACACCTCTTAATAACTTTTTGTGAAATGTGAATTTGACCAATCCAACCATTGAATTACATTATATTCTTCATGATCATGTATATCAAATTTCAAATAATTTGGACATTTGTAGGTATGTTATCTAATAGTGGACTTTTACTTATATTTTAAAAACATATTATATGTTAAAATAAATTAGTTTAATGAAGTATCTATTCATTTTCAATTTTTATGAAATTTTATAAGCTTGATCTACTTTATAAGAACTTTCAATTCAACGGTTGGATTGATAAAAAATAACTTAGTCATACTGATTTTTTTTCTTTTTGGAGGGTGGAATGCCTTTTTGACATTTATGCACCCACTTGGCCCTGCATTTACAGAAAAAACAATCCTCCTCTAGTTGTCAAGACATTTATCTGTTATATATGTCTATTATATGATACCTATAGCTGGCATATCTTGTCTAATCTTGGTGGTCAACTTTTCTCTGTTATTTCATTGAAAAATTAAACTAATTGACTTTTTATTCTAAACAAATTTGTACAAGACAGCACAAACCAATGACATATCCAAGGCATCATTATCTTAAGATCATATATTTTTGGAGCCTTTTGCGCTAATCTTCCATAATAATTCTTTCTCAGTTCCATCATGTAATGCATGCTTTAATTAAGTACTATTTTTAAAATATCTGTTCCCCTCGTTGCATTTGTTTATAATTAACTCACTTTCAGATTATGGACCATATTTTTTGCGATTCTGAACTGGAGGGATTTTATAAGTTATTTAAGTGAGGACGATATTGATGTGTGTTTCTTGCATTGATTATTAAACCATAAAACAACTCAGAAACTTCATGATAATATGCAGCCTACTTGCAACCTAAAAACACTTTTTTAACAAAAAAAAAGAAAAGAAAATAAATTACTGAAATTTAAATTTGATGATTAAAAAAATTGTTTCCTAGTTTGAGTTGATTTTTGTTATGTGCTAGCCAACCTTACACATCTTTTCTTAGGTAATGAGGGGAGCCTAAACTACTAGGGATACCTCCAACATTGAGCCAGCTAAGGAGCAAATCAAACAAGTGGGATAGACACCACATCCAGGTTTTGGGTTGGATGTGGTGTCTAGCTCACTGGATGTGGTGTTTAGCTCACCCGTGTGGTTTGCTCCTTGGCCAAATGTTAGAGGTCTCCCCAGTGGTTTAGGCTCCCCTTGCAATCTAACAAGTGGTATCAGAGTCGATGATGTGATAAAGTGACTAGCTCGAACGAGAAATTGGTGGTGGATCTATATGGTGATTTTTGTGTTGAAAGTCTTCCTAGTGATATGTGGAGACTTGACTACGTGTCCCATTGATGTGAGCCAACAACAATGAAGTGTAAAGAGAGCATTGGCGGTAACGACCAAGCTCTAATGCCACCATGGAATACTCATGATGAAAAAGCTTCTGTTTGAGGGGAGCATTAAATGAATTGACTCACACTTGAGGGGAAGATTGTTGAGATATCAAGTGTTAGTCCCACATTGGATAGGAATGACTGAGGAGAACAATATATAAGTGACAAGACCCATAAACTTAACACCTTAAGGTTTAATTTTGGGTTGGATGTGGTGTCTAGCTCACTTGTGTGGTTTGCTCCTTAGCCCAATGTTAGAGGTTTGGTTCCCCGTTATAAACAGTGTGAATCAATTATACTAGAATTGATTTTAAATCACTTCTCAACTTCTCATAAATCGTGCATCATTCATTTTCTGCTAAATCAATTATACTAGAATTGATTTTAAATCACTTCTCATAAATCATGCATCATTCATTTTCTGCTACTGATTCTATAAATCTATCAAAATCATGTAAACCAAACATGATTCTATAAATCTATTAAAATCATGTAAACCAAACAGACCCGAAGAAGTTTGTCCAACTTCTAAGTTCAATAATAAATCCGATGGACAATATTTTCGATATATTAACTAATGTGTTTATAAGATAATAGAAATAGAAAAGAGAGAAATATGAAAGAGAGAAACATAGTAGAAAGAACTAGGGAAGATATAGAGATGGTTTGTAAGGTAAAAGATAAATATGTGTGAAATAGAATAGAAATATGGAAGGTTTGTTGTTTGCTTGGATAGAAAAAATAAGAGAAAAAATGTTTTTTTATTTACTAAAAACATTTATTAAATATTTTTCTTTACATAAAATCGATTTTATATGATAATAACGTACTATTTTGATTCTGTGACCTTAAAAATAATCACAACAATAATAATAATTGAATATGTCACCTTAAAATCAATTTTATTTTATAATAATCCATGATAGTAATTGATTCTAATTTGTTAAACAATCAATTCTCACAAATACATGAGGCTAATAAATCAACCTAATCTTGTGACCCTCAACACAATTCCTATTTCTTATGATTTTGCTTGCTCTTTCGCTGAAAACCAAAAGAATAAAAAAGCTAAAGAACAAGAAAAAGAACAAAGCTTTTCATCCACAATCCGAAGACCAACTACCATGTGGAAACATGATTTGAATTCCACCCCCTTTCCCTACCTTTCTCTACCTCATTGAAGCCACCATAAAGTAGCTCAAACTACATTCGTCCTCTACCCTATCACCATATATCCAATTGTTTCTATTCCTAAGTCGTGCCACCATTGTGTCAGAACACTGATCTAGACTGCACTGCACCACAGTCACTCTCCCAAGCCCATTGTAGAGTCATTGTACTACGTACTACTCAGAGTCGCAGCATGAACACCTAAGTTGACAGATGTCATCCCTAACAACATTAGCTAGGAATTAGCTACATTTCCTAGTTACCTAGTGTAGAGGCAATTACATACTAGATCCAAATCTATTTAAAGATGTAAACTTAATAAGTCAATCTTATTTTCAAATAGGCTAATAAGCTCAAACATTTACGTAGTTCAATGGACTTAATTTTTAAAATATGCCTAAAAATATATAATTTCAATTATAATAAAAAAATAACAATAACAATAATAAAATATTATATTATTTTTAATGATCTAAATAAGTCTAGTCATTAAATTTAAAAAACTTTTCACATGATTCATGAATATTTTGATGTGAAATTGTAACGAAGTATACGTGGCCTTCAATTATTGATGTTGATCCATCCACTATAAATTGTTTTCCTTTCATATATGCTTTGTAAACCTGCACTATGATTGGTTACAGAGATTCGTGATTTTTCATTTTGTATTATTTGTATAGCATAATTGTTTAATGCGTAACCTTTTAATTAAATAGACTTTTAAAAAATTTGAGTAAATTGACCCGACATATATAGTAAATTATAATTTATAACGAGTAGGTCTAATATACAACCTGATAGCACCACATATATATGGACTATCGAGTGATGTATAGTTACGTTGTTCCATTTTTTTTTAGTAACATCGATCCCATCTAACATGAAAACAAAAGAAAGAAATAACAATCACATAGAACTTCTTAATTTTCGTCCCCAACCCTTAATAACTCTTGTATAAACTCGCCAATATATATACTTAGTGTCGGCCAAGGGTAAGGCTGCTCATTGCTCAAACCCTTATTTTAGGTCCCCAATTGTTAGTAACATCCTTTATATAAAAATTAAAAATATTATTACAATTAGGCCTAGTTCATTGGTTTAGAAATTGATTTTCCTTTCTGAAGGGTTGATGGTTCAATCCTTTGATAAATGAATTTTAACTTTTAAGGGCTCATTTTTTTCACCTCAAAAATGCCCCAAAATGAAGGATTGCTTGAGGCCTCACTACATATTGGGTCGGCCCTGAATATAGTTAGCCTTCCATTCACCCTCTCGGTCTCTCCCAACTTTTTACCTTAACAATCAGAATTTGTTTAGTTTATATTAATTACCTCAAGTGGTATTTATAAGAAAGATATAACTAAATCATCATGAGTAAGAAAATATTCTGAAATCAGTTATAATTATAATTAATAATACCATAAATTTAATTTTTATTCCAGAAATATTTAATATTAATATTAAATAATTAAAATAGTTATAAAATTACTTTTAATTAAAGTTATTATTAAAGTGGAAATTCATACTCCAATAATTGGACATCTAAAATAGGGCAGTACATGTGAAATATGTGAGTAGTGAATAATAAGTTAAGAATATAAAAAAAATTATAATTAATATAATTCAAAATAATATTATATATGATTCTTATATTTAGATGAAGGAAAAATACATTTTTATCTCTTGTAAGAGAGGAGATAGTATCACGTACATTGTCCAAATTCTCTTCCAGTCTTATACTATTTCATTTGCTTTAATTTCATCTAAACCATGAATCAATGTGTTTTAATCAGCTATATAAGGACAAAATATTTAAACCAGAAGGCATCACATTCGAAGGAACAAGACATTTATCTATATATATCTATAGAAGTAATTAAAATTCAATTTTGAAGCAATGGTAATATTAACTATTATTTGATAAAACTTTAAAAACTTTATATATCACTATATATATATATATATATATAAATAAATCTTCTTGTACATATAATTCAAATATTAAGAATTAAAATTACTTAAATCTATGAACACACACGAATACTTAACATGTACAAAATGATTAAAAAAATCTAAATTGCATTAAAACATTTTTAACTAAAGTTTAAGTATGGCATATTACTCTTTTAACATAGTGAATTATTCTAGCAATCTAGTGTTTGACTTCTCCTTATATTTTTTTGTCTAAAATAAAACAACTTAAAAATTGTTCTAATTAAGCATGAATCTAAGTAAGTAAGCAAATAAATGAACTATATACAAAAAATAATAAAACTAAACCAAACATAAAAAAAAAAGTACTAAAGCTACTCATTTGTTCTTACAAAGACTACTGAAACCCTACTCAATAGCATAATATAAAATGGCAAGAGTAACTGCGTAGCCTAGGTAAAGAGTGAAAGGTGTCTATTCTCTAGTTGTGATGGTCCTTATATAGCTATATGCAGGTTGACCTCCCCTTTATTGCTCGTATCTACTGGGCGTGATTCATGGCCATTGATTGCTCGAGATGGGACCATTTATTTAAATCCCTTCCTTCTTTGTTATGGTCCGCGAGATGCTTGGTACGACTGTTTGATACGGTAATAATTGTGATTGATTTTCCTGAATTAGTTTATACACTGAATCTAGATGTAATATCTCACTTGGCCTACAGAGACGGGTCGAGTTGTATTCATATTGCTGAGGTATAAGAGACCTCGGGCAGTCCGCTACATAGTCCCACAAGCTATAAAGCGTTTATGTGAAATAGCTTTAGTTAAATAAAATAAGAGCTTGGGCGGTACGCTACAACATCATAAAACCGAAAACATTTATTTGCATTTTTTTTATTGATTTATAGTTTAAACTATTTAAGATTTTAGCCTTTCAAGTTTATTTTGAGCAAATCAAAACTTTGTACTCCCTCCGTCCCTTATTATAAGACCCTTTCAACCGTTTCACACAATTTAAGAAAAATTAGTTAATGTATTGATTTTTTAAATAAAATAATACATTCTAAATATACGCCTATTTAAAAGTCACTATATTTTAGAGACATTAATTGTGACATGGTGGAAGACTCTCAGGGCCCGTTGGTGCACAGGATAAACAACATGATAGGATAATTTTAATCCTATCCTGTCACTTATCATGTATTTGTTGCACCAATATGATATGATAATGTTATCCTGTTGCTTATCCTATCCTATCCTTCTAGTGTAATTCTTATCCTGAGGGGGAGCTGGGTTAGGGAGTGATAGGATAGGATAAGATAAGGTTAAAAAAAAATTCTTCCTCATTTATCCTCTCTTTCTCTCTCCTCTCTCCTCCCTCTCTCTCTCCTCCCTCTCTCCTCTCCTCCTTCTCTCTCCTCTCTCTCCCCCTCTTTCTCTCTCCTCCCATCCCTCTCCTATCTCTTTCTTCTCTCCCCTCTCTCTCCTCTCTCTCCCCCTCTTTCTCTCTCTCCTCTCTCTCTCCTATCTCTTTCCCCTCTCTTTCCTCTCTCCCATCTTTCCTCCCTCTCTTCTCTCATTTATCCTCTCTTTCTCTCTCCTCCCTCTCTCTCCTATCTCTTTCCTCTCTCCTCTCTCTCCTCCTCATTTATCCTCTATTTCTTCTCTCTCCTCTCCCCCTTTTTCTTCCTTCTCTCTCTCCTCCTTCTCTCTCCTATCTCTTTCCTCTTTCTTTCCTCTCTCCTCCCCCCCTTTCTCTATCTCTCTCCCCCCTCTCTCTCCTTCCTCCTCCCTCCATCTCTTTCCTCTCTCTCTTTCCCATCTCTCCTCCCTCTCTCTTTGTAATAACGAATTTTTGTGGTAATTTTGATATTAATTTTAATATTTTTAACAGTTTTATTTTTTTGTAAAAAAAATTTAAATTTTTTTTAATTAAAAAAAATCATTTATGTGTGCTTGCTAAAAAGCAAAAAAAAATTAAATTTATAATAAGGGCAATTTTGTCATTTTAATATTCTGTATATCCTATCATACCATAATCTGTCCATCTCAAACATAGGATAGGATAAAATAATCATATCCGTCTTCTTATCCTGGTGTGCATCAAACATAGGATATGATAAGAGCTTATCCTGCTTTTATCCTATCATGTCACTATCCAACTCTCTTATCTTATCCTATCATATCCTATCATGTGCACCAAACGGGCCCTCAAAGTCACTTTCCAATGGTGTAGTTGAGCATGTAGGTAAAACTTCATTAATTATTCACACTTATCAATATATGGGGAATAAAAAGAGTTGAATATTAGTGAAGGGCAAATGTGAAAAAAATAATTGATTTACCTAAAAATCTGCAAAGGGTCTTATATTAAGGGACACTCAATTCTTCTAGAATAGATCTTATAAATAGAGACGAAGGGAGTACTTTTTAAATTTAGTAAATTTGATTTTGCTTGTGAATTTCTTCTATCTAAGAACCTTTAAATTCTCATATTCTATTCAAATAACGGAATGTTTATAATGGATTGATAATAAAATTTAAAGGATTTTATGAGACATGAAAATGAGGTTTGAAGAGAAAAATTTGAATATAAATGACCCTTAAAATGTGAAAATTATATTGAATTATATTAATTCAAGTTATATTGGTAGATGCATTTAGGAATATTAACAAGTGATTGGTTGACATGATTAAGGTATATCGAGATTAGTTTTGTGTATGGATCCCCTAGGAGAACTAATTACACCACAATGTAGATGCTCATTTTTTATTCACAATAACTTTGTTTGAAGAAAATTAAATGTTTTTACCAATATTGGTAAAATAGCATAATTTATTTTGACAAAGTTGAATAAAAAAAATCATTTTAATGTTTTGCTATTTTAATTTTTGGTGAGACCAGGGAAATTTCACAGACCTTTCAAATATAAAACTAATCAACTTTTCAGTGTATGTTGTTTTAAATTTTAATAGTGCTAAATTATTTTCACATAATTAATTTTAAATAATTTTCGTTTAATGTGATTCGTAAAACTAGTTAGATGTTGGTTTAGACTTAAGCTCTTGAAATTTCTTTTTTTTTTTAATATATGAAGTTAAACAACAGTAAAATGATTGTTCTAATACAATAGTGGATTTAATTTTTAACTTCATATATAAATTAGGTGAATTTCTCATCTCTAACTCACCCTAATAAAAGTGATATTGAGTGTAAAATAATGATCTGACAAATGAGTTAATAATGATTAAGTGAGAAATAAAATTTGCATGAAGGAAATTAATATGTATATTTTATTGGGAAAAAGAACACGTAACTATATAAAACTATGGTCGTTAAGCAAAATTAAAGGTGCTTTTAGGAGCATGATTGAGAACAAAATTGTTAAATAATAGTATTAAATAATAATAGTGGATTGCTGCTACAACCATCTTTTCATATTTGGTGGATGAAGGAATCAGGGGCATCTCTACTTTATGGGGCTTGCTCTTTCCCTTTCTGATTCATTTCTTTTGTACACATCTATGGTTGAAATGGTGGGGTTAATAATACCTGCACCAAGTAAATGATGTGCCAAGGAAACTTCCAACATGTACTGTAAAAAAGAAAGTGGACCTTTTCCCTCAAAAACAGAAACCAAGTCCAACTCTTAATTTTCCAATTCTACCCATCCCTTTGCTTACCCTTTCAAATAGGTCTTGATTTTAACCAAAGTCAGCATCAGTAGTACATGATCCTTTCCTCTGTCTTGTCATCAAACAAAAAGTTGTTACAACTATTGGTGCTTATAAGCTGTTTAATTTCTTCTAGACCATAATTTAATGGATTTTCTCCCCATAATCTACTTTGTTCCACTGTCCACCCACTAACCCTACCAGCATTGGAGAGCATCAACTTTTGGGTATCTTCCATCCCACTGTAGAGGCAATTAAGTCCACCTATCTGGTCTGCAAAAGTTCCATCTCCACCATATCCAAGTTCTGCTTCTTTTACCTGATGACTCATCTGGTTATTGCAGCTCCCATCAGAAGAGCTACAACTAGCTTCACCCCCAAACATAAAACCACTATTAACTTGGTAATTCTGAATAGGGCCCAAGAAACTTTCTTGTGCTTGAAAATTGGAATTAGCAGGAGTAGAAGAATTGCCACTCAAAAGACTAGAGGAGTATGAAATAGACTCAGAGCCTGTGAAAGACACATGAGGGTGGTAGTAAGAGTTGTGGTTGTCCCTGAATGATAATGGTGAAGTTGATGAGGAGGATGAAGTTGGTGTTGAATTTTGAAAGACTGATAAAAGGGTAACTTGGTGAGGTTTCTTCAAAGGATTCATTCCCATCATTTTTTTCTTAAGCTTGGTGTTCCAGTAGTTCTTGATATCATTGTCAGTCCTACCAGGCAACTGAGATGCTATTATTGACCACCTGCACTTGTCACAATGAGATCCCAAATTAAGAAACATGACTGAGTAATACTGTAATATAACAGATCTAAATTTGGCAGTGGCACACATGCAGTATCATCTAAAAGTACCTATATCATATTTATTTCAATATTATAATTCCCAAAAATGTGAAAGCAAACTCTTTGATAATGCCTACCAGAGGGTGTCTGTCCCCTTATGATCTTCCTCATTTATGGTAAAAAAAGAAGGTGGAAATTAAGTGAAATAAAGAATACCTGCTTCCAATGCTAGCATAGAGACTGCAGATTACTCTATCTTCATCTTCAGAGAACTCACCATGCTTAAGGTTGGGTCTGAGATAATTAAGCCATCTGAGTCTACAACTTTTCCCACATCTTTTCAAACCTGCAAGGGACAAAATTACAGATCCCATATCAGGAACACAAGAAAGGAGAAGAACAGCTGAAAGAGTAATTAAGATCTCTGTATCAACATAATACTCTCATTAGCTTGAAGAGTGCAATATAATATGACTAATTATTTCTTCTGATCACTTCACAGTAACTTCACAAGCTAATTGTGCTTTTGATTTTTTGTTTGCTATCCTCAAAACATATAGTTTGAGCAAAAGGTATGACCATGATTTGAGACTTCCCAAATACAAAACCAAACCCACACTAACACAATTAGCTTATGAATATGAGAAGAAAAAAGATAGGAGGGAAGAAAAGAAACAGTTACCAGCTTTCTGTGGGAGGGCAATCCAGTTCCCTCCAGTCCCATGTTTCTCTATGTACTCCTTTAGCTTTTCATCTTCTTCAGGACTCCAAGGTCCTTTCTTTACATTTGCCTTGTCACAACAAGGAGCCCTGCCCATCTCTCTTCTCTCTATTATAATATCCTGAAACAGACACAAACACACACACTCTCCTAGATTTCTGCTTTGAGAGTTGAGACTAATAAGTTCTTTTCATAGTTTGAGGGAAGAACAAAGGTTCCTTAAGAAACCAGCCAATGGTATTTAGCCTTTAATAAATTTTGAGGAAGACAATAAAAGCAGACAAACTTATAAGGGTGGAACAGGACAATAAGAAATTTTTATTCAGAGAAGAAATATGCAGCACAAGTCAAAGGGGGAACAGCCTCCATAGCTTCAATTGTTTATCACCGCAACTTTCTAAACCATCATAATTGATTATAGCTTAAGTACAGAAGTTTCTATCACCATATATAGGACCCTTGTGGAAGGGAAGTTTAATTTGGTCCCTGCTATCACAATTTATTTATTATGTATATAGAAAATCTGTTCCCAAGCTATAATGTATGTAGAATAGTACATCCAAAAGAATGATCTATTGCTAGTTTGCTACACATTTTTCAAGCGATGGGCCAAGTCTTCAAAAACAATTTGTCAAGTTGGAGGTCCAATTATAAGCTCTTTGTCCTCATGGTAGACTCACTTTTCGTGACTCAATTATATTCGTAAGACTTATTTGTGTAATTTGGGACCATTTAGCCACTCATTAATTGCTAAGTATAGATGAAAGTATTTCCTATGTATATGATGAAATTTAGTAAAATTTGTATAGTGTATGGTGCTAGTATCAGTGTGATTTAAGTATTCTATTGTGGACTCACGTGATGCGAGCAACGCATGTTGGATCAAATGGTCCATGGGTTTTGATTAAAATTTTACACTCTCTTTATGTGAAAAAAATTCTTTGAGTATTTTAAGAGTAATCTTTTAGGTGAACTACCTCTTATCCTGCGTGATCCCGTGTTAGTAGTATTGAAATTATTTATCCTTTATTATTATTTTTTTACTGAGCATGAGTGATGCATTTCATAAATTCTAAAATCACAATAAAATGTTAATATTTATTTATTTTTGCCTTTTTGGAGTAAATATATGAGTTAATTAAGTTATATCACTATTTTCAACAAATAACATTAAGGGCGTTTACTCTGTAAATATATATTTTTTCATTTCTTATTTTTTTAATTTTAATTATAAAAAATATCAACTTATATTTTCATTTTATTTCATATTTTAGAGTATTATACACGAAATAGAAGTTATTTTCACTGTTTTCTATACAATTTTCATGACAGTAAAAAAATAAAATATGATATTTTTATAATCTATAATGAAAGTATTTTTATAATTAAAATTAAGAAATAGAAAATGAAAATAAAAAATATTTTTTTAATCAAACAGCTTCTTATATTTTGTTACTTGTATATCTTGCCTATTTAAAAACTCTATAACAATATTTATATCTAAAATTGATAATAAACTAGGTCGGACTTATTAGTTTCTAAAAAATAAAATTCATCTTTATATATTTCTAAAAGATAAAGAAATTATTTAGTTTAGTCATTTTTAATGTTTTTAATATTAATTTAATCTCTGACTTTTTTATATTGTTATCAATAAAAAATACAATTTTCTTTTTTTATCGACTAATATCACTAACTTTAATTTTTTCAGAATAAAAAGCGTTTACTTTTGATAATATAATTCAATTTTGTAATCACATGAGAAACACACTTGCAGATAAGACAAAAATCTAATTCATTTACTACCGTTTAATTGTCAACTTCTAAAAAATATTGTAAACCTTTCATTCATAAGCTTAGCATTTCACTGGCTCACCCTGAGTGACTCGGAGGTACCTACTGGCTCCACCAGAAGCAGAAGGCAAGGTGAAGCATGGTGGAATAGTAAAGTTTAGTTTAATACATGCCCACCCTGTACTGTACCCCTCATCTAAGTGCCATGCTTACCTTAATTAAAAATAAAGTTTATCCATAATCAATACGGTAATTGTTTGCGTCCCGCAAACAGTTGCCCCGCAATTGTACCGCGGGGCACTGTTTGCCCCCCACCCCCCTTTTTTTTTCTAAATATAGCCCTTTTCTTTTTTTTTTCAAATCCATATTTTTAAAATAATTTTTATTTTTTTTATTTTATTATTATAATTAGTTTTAGTTATATGTTAACATAAGGATAATTAAGTATCCAGAAACGGTGAACATATAATAAAATGAGGTTAATGGTGGTTTCATTTGTGGTTAACAAAATATGATTTTTAGTTAATTACAACTCTTGTTAACACATAATTAATATTTATGTGTCCAGAAACGCTGAACATATTAGGAAATCAAGTTAATGACGTTTCCGTTTGTGGTTAATAGAATATGATTTTTGGTTAATTGCATCTCCCGTTAGCACGGGGATAGTTAATGATGTGCCCAGAAATGGTGAACATGTTTTAAAATGATGTTAATGATGTGTACATTAACGGTTAACAGAATGAGATATTTGGTTAATTGAATTTGTGAGGTTAATTGGTGAATGGAATAATATATTTGGTTAATAAATTAAAAAATAAATAAAAACTATTTTTAAAAATAATGACTTAAAAAACAAAAAAAACTGCACACAATGCGGTAAAAGATGTATATATTAAAGGTTAACGGAATGAGATATTTAATTAATTAAATTTGTGCAGTTAATTATGTACACAGAACCGGTAAATGAAATAATATATTTGATTATTAGTATTAAAATATATTAAAAAAATTAAAAAATAAATAAAAACTATTTTTAAATTAAAAAAATAAAAAAACAAAATAAAAACCCGCGTACAGTGTATCATTCACGGTATGCGGGATGAATCTCACGACTCTAATCAATATTATATGAATATGTACGTATTTTTTAAAATTGACGTTTTCAAAATCAAAAAAAGAGATTTTAATTTTAATTAACTTTTGAGTTATAAAAATTAATTTGATTCAATATTTTTTAAAGCCACTAATTGAAAAGTTGCAAAATGAGGTCTTAATTCAAGTATATGGAGGGATTGAGTACCTAAAAACTTAAACTCATTATCACTAATTAATTAGGTTATAAGATAAACTCCTACCAAATGATTCACATTCTCGACTACGTGATTATTAATTTATTTGTGAATAATTAATTAGATTGATCATTTTTGTAAAATTTCCTCTAATCATAACATAATAAGTCAGCCCCAAATAGGATTGTCCGGGATACTTATAATTAAAAAAAAAAAAAAAAACATAATAAGGCAGTCAAAGTTTATGCTAAACGCAGTGTATTTAACGTGGAATATGCCCCTAGCTAGCCTGGCCTAGCTTGGGGTGTTGCAATTAAGGCCTTCAAACATTTTGAAATTTCGATATCTGCGAACTTGATTTTCTGAATTGTCAACTAACATCAACTTCAATTTGATGTAAGATCAAAATGTATAAGAGTTTTTTTTTATTTAAACACTTATATTAAAAAAATATGTTTTAATGTGTTGACTTTTAATTTTTTTTCTAATTATTAAATTTATCTTTATTTAAAATTAAATTCTATTTAATTTCCTACTTTAATCAAATCTTGAAACCTACGAAAGTTCATTGATTATGAAGAATAAAAACAGAAATAAAAAATAAGTGCTTTTAAAACTTTGTATATAGAAAGATCTTATAAAAAGGATCGGATGAAATACATTTTCACCAATATTTTCTAAACCAGAACGCGTGGCTTTAACTAACCGGTGGTTAGTTAAAATGATAGATGTTTGATTCTTTTTAAGTAAGGTCTAGGGTTTAAATGTTCACTACAAGAATGCGCACATTTAGATGCGAAAGGGTAGCAACGGCCATGAGCTGTCGCTAAGGCGTTGGTACAGCATTACTCTGTGACGGCCTCGTCGTCGCTACGTTTCGCACTGTAGCGACGACTTGCACTAAAAATTTTTTTTTCCTGAAAATTTAAAAAATAAACGTAGCGACGACTAGACCGTCGCTACGTTTTAATTTGGTTTGACGCGCCAAAATTTTTAACATAGCGACGGTCATGTCGTCTCTACGTTAAAAACGTACGCGCACAAAACCTTCCCCCTCCCCTCTTCTTCTTCCCCCTCCTCCTCCTCCTCCCTCTCATTTCCTCCTCTCCGACCTTCCTTGTTTTTGTCCTTCTCTCTCTTTCATTTTCAAAATCTCACCGATTAAACCTAGCCCTCCTTTATAAGTTTATTTTGAACCGATCAGAATCTGAAATAGTTTCCCCTAGCTCCCTGTTCACTTCCTTCCTTCTTCCTCCTCTGGCGTCCTCTTTTGCCATCTACAGGTAAGTTTTACAGTTTTAATTAGTTATAATTAGTTTTAATTGATTATATGATTAATTATAATTAGTTTTAATTGGTTATATGATTAGTTTTAATTAGTTTTATGATTTGTTATAATGGTATTTAATTGTTTATATGATTAGTTATAATTAGTTATAATTAGTTTTAATTGTTTATATAATTAGTTTTAATTAGTTTTAATTGTTTATATGATTGGTTTTAATTAGTTTTAATTGTTTATATATAGGTATTTAATTATATATGTAATTATTTAGTAGTAATTATTATTAGTAATTAATTAGTAATTTATAGGTTTGTTGTTTAATATTTAATTTAACACTATTAAATTTAGGTAAATATGCCTCGTATGCGTGGTAGAGGTGGACAGAAGGTCCCACCTATTAGAGGGAGGTTCATCCCTCCGGGCGAGCTTGCTACACAGGCAGCTCGCTTACGTGCAGCTCGGGAAAGGACCAACCTCCTTCACCCTAACCAGCCATCTGCTTCAGCGCCTCCCGCGACATACGTCCAGTCTTCTTCTTCCTCCCCTCCACCTGCTGGCCAAGCTGCTACATCTGACCAGCCATTTGATGAAATGAGGTTCATCCCTACACCAAGATATCATAAGAGAATCCCTTCCAAGGTGCAGCAGGAGTTGCCACATATATCTGAGCCCGAGGTGGACGCTTAGAAGGCGCAGGCTGCGATTGATAGGAGGCTGACCCCGAGTCTGATAAGGAGCCTGTTCGGTTCCAGGGTGCCAGCTCCAGTAAACCTCATGAGGTAAACCCTCATGGTAGGGTTATTATCCGACCTTTTGGCAGAGGGTGAATTTGTTTATTTATTTTTACTTCTTTTGAATTGATAATATTTGCTCTTTATTTGTTTTAACGGTTAATAAGAAATTGTTTATTTTGCAGTTGGGTGTCTAACAACCCACCCATCTCAGCCATTGGTCATGCGATTTGATCGCAGTTCCGGGGTCCTCACTACATGTGGGAGGTCACCCCGCAGGATGTAAGAGACAAGTGGTGGGCCGAGTTTTCAGTAAATAAAATGTCTTCACTTTATATTTTTTTCTTAAGTTATGTCATTTTGTATTGACTTACCTTTTTTTTTTTGCAGAGCAAAGTTACTTGGGACCCTTCTGATGAGGCTCAAATTAAGAAGGTGTACGAGCAGAGGATTGCTCGTCGCCTTCGAGATATGATGAACAAGGCCCGGATGGTTGGGAGGAGACCCACCTGGTGTGGTGAGGAGGCTTGAGAGGGTCTTTTGCCCTACTGAGCCTTTGATGAATTCAAGAGGAAGTCCGCTCGTAACAAGAGCAATCAGGCTTCTCTTCGTGGGGGAGAAATCCACACCACGGGCCGCAAGGCCCACATTGAGGTGGCGTTGGATATGGTATGTATAAACAAGCACCCTTCTATATTCATTTTGTATTTGTTATTAAAATAATTAATTTGTGTAATTATTCTATGTAGTCTCGACAATTGGGGCGGGAGGTAGAGTTTGATGAGTTCTTTGTCGCAACCCACATAAAAAAGGGTGGTGGTTGGGTAGATGACCGGGTGCGGTCCACATATGTATGTCCAATTAATTATATCAATGTTTTTTTACATTATTTCATATATTTGCAATGGAATATATAACTAACTAATTATATGTTTACCTGTACTCAACGGACAAATTACCAGGACCGCCTGAGAAAGGTGGAGTCACAGATGAGGGACAACTCCAGCTTTGATGGCTCCACCAAGCTACAGATCTGGAAGGATGTTGCGGGTGGTAAGATGTAACGTCCTAATTTCAAAATTTAAGAATAATGCCCGTTAGAGGCACTATTTCGAAACTCCGAAATTATCTCTCTACTTTATCGATATCGTCAAACAATTTCATACAATTATTTAGGCAATTCCAACGCTTGCTTAAGTCCACATATAGTCATACATCCTTCAAATTCAGATAAATGACTTACAACATATATTCTAAACCTTACAACACCCCTACCGGGATTTCGACAGAGTCTCCCCTGAAAATGGAGATTTTCCCAAATTCTAATCATCCTGAAAACCAGAAAACATTACCAGTACAGTTGATAAAATACACAGTCCATTGACAGTAATTTACCAAGCCTCCATGGCCAAATTACAAACTCAATAATAATACATCAATACGATACAATCCACAATATTATAACTTAACAGCTACTTCACGTGGGTCGTTAACTTCTCCGCCAATGATCGGACATTGACCTGCACAACTGAAAGATAATCCCCATAACGTGGGGTGAGACTACGTCCTAGTGAGTGAAGTAAATGTGTGTGCAGTGTGGGGAAACAACACAGGATACATAGTGATATAACATAACTAAATCAATGCAGAAAACATCTATGATGGCAATCCGATACATATAATGTTAATCAAGAAATAGTAATTATTCAAGGTAATGGACATTTCAATGCAACTACCAACCATTCTATCTATCGTACTTATTCTAAAGTGTTTGCTTTCCCCAACACTCAATGGGTTCTTATCACTTTCACCTCCTGCCTGGAATTTGAGCTCAAAACTATACTAGGAACGTCTCCCTAGTGGTCACTTAACCTTCTGTTTTCCTTTAGCAAACAATTTACATTCTCATTCTTAAGTAATTTGGGCACAAGACCCCCTCTTTGGACCAAGTCCCCTCTTTGGACCGAAGCCCCCTTTTTGGACCGAAGTCCCCTTTTGTGTTTTCATTATCCATTCTCATATGTGTACATATATATTTCCATCATGCATCAGTAGTATTCATAGTCAATTGTATTACCTTAATTTCTTTACATAAAGGGTAAAGATACATAGGGCTTAACATTCATTTCTTTCCCTCAAACCCTAACCATCTCAACTCTACATGCTCCTAAAATTATGAAAAGAGAGTAATTTTGACTACATGCAAGTATAAATTCCTACTATCATACATTTGAGCCTTTTCCCCAAAAATTCCCCAATTATCCTAACTTAGCTTTTGAACATATTAAGGTAATACATCAAGAAATCTAAGCATTCAAACAATCCAAGCATATACCTATTGGTCCCAAGCATAACAATTAGTAAAAGGGAAGGGATAGAAGAGGTGGGATCATGCAAGGGATACACACACTCAAACATTAAGTGAATAGAAACCTCACTCACCTCTTGGGTTGTCCAAACCCTAGGAGAACACAAGGGATGGTTGGGAGGAAAAAGAACTTGAAGTGGAGGATCTTGAAGTGGTGAGGAAGCTCCTCCTTCTTCTCCATCTTCCAAGCCCTAGCACCCCCTCTCTCTAAGTCTCGTTGTCTCTCTCTCTCTAGGATCGAAGGGGAAAATAAAAAATGAAAGAAGAACTCAATTTTTTGATGTTTTAGAGTAACAGACGGGCCGTTGCGCTCAGGCTGCGCTCAACGCATCTCCCCCACCCAAACTCTCTGTTTCTGCGCTCCAGTTGCGCTCAGCGCAGCTTGGAAGTTGGAGCGCAGAAAACAGAGATGAATTGAGGAAATTCTGTTGTTTCTCGACAACTTTCTCTCCTGAGAAAGAATGCGTCTATTTGGGGTGCAAACGAGCTCGAAATACTATCATATAGCATATCAAATTGAAGTCCCGAATCTTAACTTTCTAACCCAAGTGGAATCACCTCAATTGCACACATAGAACTCTAGATATTTGCAAAGTAGTGCATAAGGTCATAGGCTTGAAACCCGAAATTAAGCAACAACCTAGGTTTTTGCCCTTCTTTGATTCCAACTCAAAACTCTCCTTCTCAAACCTAGCTCCTCTCCACGATAACCTTCTTCTAACTTAGTTCTTCTCACCCAAAACCCTTCCCTGTTCTAATTCTTGATAAATCATTTCCCTTGACCACAAAGCTTTTTCTACCACATTGAATGGCTAAGATCTCGGTGTAGCTCTTCTCCTTAACTCTTCCTTTCAACTTAATTCTTCTATACCCAACCTCATTTCTTTACTCTTAACCACTATATTCCTTCTGACTATGAGTGTGATACCTTCTAGGTTCGACCTACAGTTGATTTGCTTAACTCTTGGTCCCTCTTTTACACTCTTAACCTCCAGTTTCTTAACCTACTTTTAACTTCCCTCACCACTTGGCTCACCACCTAAGGTTTCATTTTATACTTTCTAGGTTTTAATTTTCCGGGATGTTACACAAGACCCAAGGTCGCTGTTATAACACCGGGGACTTGTCAACCAACATTCGTCCTGGTGGTGTGACTAGCCTCACTCAGGAGTCTCGGGGCCATATATACCAGTGGGAGCGACAGGTCGCGTCATTCATCTGAGGAGGCGTTAAGGAAAGAGACACTTGAAGCCAACTTGAAGGCCACCCGAGCTGAAGAGAAGGTTGCACGGTTGGAGGAGGACTTCGCACGACTCCGAGAACAGGTGCAGATGTTGCTTGATGCCCAAAGTGTAGGTGGTTCTACCAGCTTCTCTCAGGCTCAGGCTCAGCCGCACCCGCACTACGATGGCCACTTGGATGACCAGCCATTGAGTAAGGATGGGGATGGGGATCATCGCCCATCACAGCAGTGTCGTCGCCGCCACCCATGATTTTTATTTTTTTTATTATGTTTTTTATACATTTATTGTATTATCTTTGAACATTCTTTGTATATATACTTTTTATATATATATTTTCCTTTATCGGTGTGTTTATATAGTATTTAGTATTTTTTATAAATTTAAATTAACAAATTTTAAATTAAAATAAATAATAATAAACTAAAATTTTTTAAAAAATAAATTTATTACTAGCGACGGCCATGGTCGTCACTAGTAAAACATATAATATATGTTGTGATAGCTTTTAGCTTAGCAACGACTTAAGTGATGGTCTGGCAGCCGCTACGTAGCGACGACTTATTTTTCTCGTTGCTACTGCATTAACAACGAGCATTTTAGTGACGTCCATGAGGCAGTCGCTATACTCCACTTAGCGACGAATTTTGGCCGTCGCTAAAATGCAATTTTCTTGTAGTGGTTGTGCATGGAAAAAATCCCACTGGAGAGCTAACCCCACCAGGGGGTGGATCTTGGGTTCGAGAGTCTTGTGTATAAAAAATCGTCGGGAGAGTTAGCCATATCAGGATGTGGATATTCCCAGCTCGAGCAAATTACTTTTTGTTGGGTAGGGATGACAAAATACCCGTACCTGAGAATACTTGCGGATATACTCGCAACGGATATCCACATATTTATAAAATGGATGAGATGAATATTATTATTACCCGCCTCGTGAGTACACATATTCACTAAAATATATTTTTTATTAAATATATTAAAATATCATAATTTTTTTATTTTAGATAACAATAAATTAATTTTATATTATTTTATAATGATATTTTTAATATATAAATCCATAATTATATCATGTAATATGATATTAAATGGTATTCTCTTTTTTTATATAATTTTAAAATTTTTAAATGATAATGTATATCTATTGATACCCCTAATTTTAATGGATATATATAGGTAGTGTACATCCGCCTCAATCCGCTATGATGGCATCCCTACATGAGGTATTCCGTATTAATGTAGTTCACAGTTCACACCAATAGAAGATATGGCTTTACATTTGTTAAAATTAAACACATATGATTATATTTTGTTCTAGGGTTAAATATGTTTTTTGGTCCCTATAAAATAGGCGAGTTTTGCTTTTAGTCCCTGTAAAATTTTTCTTTAGTAAAGCGTCCTCCCAATTTTTTTTTGCAATTAGTCCTTGCCCTTAATTAGCGTGTGTCAGGTGCTGATGTGGCACGTTTTCTCTTTCCTACGTGTCAATTATTAAATTTCTGGCGGTCTTAAACCGCCAGAAATTTAAGCTATGAGCGCCACAAACCATTTTTCCAGTTCCTCTTCTCCCCTCCCAAAAACCATCACTCCTTCTTCTCCCCCATCCCCTATGACCCACCCCACCCCTCTTTCCCCCTCCAATCAGTGGGCACCAGTTAACATGTTGGTTCACATTTGATTCATTCATTTGATTCCGTTTCCATCTACCAAGGCCCTCGACTGGCTCATCAACAAAGCCAAATCCGTCATCGACCAACTCGCTCATCTCCCACCGTGGAAACCCACCCTCTCACACCAAAACGACGACGTAGCGGAGAAAGAGAATCCCAACCCTAACCTCAACCACAACCACAACGACGAACACTCTGGTTTTCTCCATCACGAACAATTGGAGGAGAAAGAGAACCCCAACCATCACTCTGGGTTTGGGGTTTCTTCCGTTGGAAAATGACATCGTCTTCGTCAAACGACGTCGTCTTCCATCGGTGATGTTTGGGCAGAGCCAGTATCTTTCTTCTCAAAGGGGACCCCTTCAGTCCAGTAACAACCCTTCCATTCGTGCTTGGATTGACGCGTCATCGTCTTTCGTCTCCGCTACGGATCATCGACGTCACTGTCTTTCACCGGCGGTGCTGGTGCATCAGTTTTCTTCTTCATCGTCGGGCGCCGGATTCGCCTCTGGTGGCTTCTCCGGTTAGGGTGAGGAGGAGGAGGAGGAGCACGACGGCGTCTCCGATAAGCTGTCATCTGCTTCCTCTGATTCTCGCTGTTGAAACCGTCAAACTCAGAATTCAATAATTTCAACTTCCTTCTCCTTCACATGCTTGCTTTCGACTTAAATCAATCAGGTATGTGATGTTCGTGCTCGTCTTGAAGATGATTGGTTGAGAATTTGCAGAGCGTGTTGGAATTTGGATTCGGCATGGTTCAGTTCAATGGCCTAAGATTGGGGAATGAAGAAAATATGGGGTTGAATTTCCAGGTTTTCCAACTCTCAAGATTGTTCTGTTAATTTTTATGTTCAAGTATTATGTTTGTCTTTGTTTTTGTGTTGAATTTTTTTATCATCTTTGTTGGATCGCTATGCTTGATGTTGTTACTTTGTTACAATTTGTGATGGTTGTCTTCTTTGTAGGGGGGAAAAGAGGTGTGGGGTGGGTTACAGGGGACGAGGGAGAGAAGAAGAAATGATGGTTTTTGGGAGGGGGAGAAGAGGAACCGAGGGAAAATGGTTTGTGGCCCTCAGAGCTTAATTTTCTGGCGGTTTAAGACCTCCAGAAATTTAATAATTGACACATAAGAAAAAAGAAAACGTGCCACATCAGCACCTGACACACGCTAATTAAGGGGAGGGACTAATTGCAAAAAAAAAATTGGGAGGACGCTTTACTAAAGAAAAATTTTACAGGGACTAAAAGCAAAACTCGCCTATTTTACGGGGACCAAAAACATATTTTACCCTTTGTTCTATTATCAACTTAATTGTTACTTATATTTCCTTTAATTTTTTTTTTAATGAAAATGATTTTTAATTAAAATGAGATAAAAAAATGTTAAAATGTGAGAATCTTTTTTATTCATAAACTTTGATTAAAGAAAATAAAGAATGCTCATATAAATAAAAACAACAATTTATGTTGGTTCAGATAATAAAAAAATGTTTTTTAAAATAAATTTACGTTTTATTAATGATAAGAATATGTGTTAAGAGATATTTGTCTCTTTAATTAAGTGCACCTTAATTAATTGCAATCTAAAATGATTTTTGAATACTCAAAGGTTCATACCATATAAAAATAAAAATAACAAAAACAGATAAGTTATTAAAATAGCATTAAATAAATCCAAAGAAAATGAGTAAAAATATTACCTTCAATTTAAATTATTTTACATTGTTTTTTTTGCATTTATGAAGCTATATTTTCAAATTTTAAATTCATACAGTTAATTAATTCTTCAGAAATATTGTGAGGATAAATGTTATAAAAACGTATAATAATTTATATTATAATAAAAAAAGAAAGAGAGATTGAGAAGTGGATGTGACAATAGAACTAGGGTAACTTTTATGGTACACAAATAACAAAAACTTGTACGCCTACATAAGGAGTAAACTAGCAAATTGGTCCCTGACTTTTTTAGGGTCATGTAGTCTAGTCGCTAAGAAATAAAAAATCCAAATATAGTCCCTGACTTTTTGTTTTTTCTTTCATTATAGTCCAACTATGTGTTTCCCGTTAATTTTTTATGATGTATCATGTTGCATGACACTGTGTCACACTGTTTGTCACTATAGTGTCCACTATGACACAAAAATGACGTGGTTTTGTCAAATTTATAGCTTGAAAGGCTTTAACTCAAACCGTTGTATGCTTCCCTATTTCCTCTTTTTCTCTCTTCTCCCCTTTTTTTATTGGAAGGTCTCAATTCCAATGACGTTATTTTTGTGCCTCGATGACAAATAGTGAGACACAGTGTCACGAAACATGACACATCGTAAAAAATTAATGGGAAACACACAGTTGGACTATAGTGAAAGAAAAAAGAAGAAGTCAGGGACTATATTTGGGTTTTTATTTCTTAGGGACTAAACTGTATGACCCTAAAAAAGTCAGGGACTAATTTGCTAGTTTACTCCATACATAAGTGATGTTAGACATTGATTTATACATTTTAAAAATGGAAGGTTGAGATTAATCACGCAGTACTTGATGTGCTGGCAGGTGTTTAGAGTTTGTATTTTTTATATTTAGTCCATTTTTTGTCGAAAATAATCATATTCATCGTATTAATGCCTAATGGGCAGCCAAGCGGCACTTTTATCATAAGGAAAGAACTTTTAAAAGAGTGATTCTGCAATGCTCACACACATAAACATTAAAAACTAAAACATGCTCACTCAATCATATAAAACATTATAGACAAATTAAGAAGCAACAAAAGTAAATCAACTCATAATCCCTAATCTTCACTACCACCTTGTCACCTCCACCAATCTGCTTGTTAAACTATGATTGAATTTTTTCCTATTTTTTCATAGTTTGTTCTTTTTTCCTTCAACCCAGCCTTGTGCTGCTAGCAAAGCAAATTTGCAACGGGGGCCTTCAAATTTCAAAGGTGGTCACACACAACCTCACCAACACAGAGCGGATAAGGGAAGACGTTGTGAACAGAGCTGCAATGAAGAGGGTGGGATAGAAACAGTACAGAAAAATGAGAAAGAAAAAATAGAACAAAGGGAAGTGGTAGGTGAGTGGAGAAGAGGGAGAATGAAATGGCATGGAGCTGGAAGGGGTGACCAGAAAAAGAAAGGAGGAGAAGGAAGTGGTGATGGAGAAGGGGAAATAGAAAGAAAGAAAAAACTCTCACCGGGGAGAGGGAATAGCCCACTTGGAGTGGGTAGAAAAGCCCTCACACATGGAGGGAAGAAGACCTCCCCAAAGGGGAGGCGACACTGTGGCGCCGTTCACTACGACTCTTCTACTTGTTCACTGCTAGGGTTTTTCATTGAACGAGATTGTTCCTGCTAATAAAGTTATTGTAGATTGATCCATTAGGTTGCACTGGGTTTAAAAAAAAGGTGCAATGGGTTTCAAAGGACAGTGGATGAGGGTGCGGATGGTTATTAAGATAGGCGGTTTCCATGCCCGTGAGGTAGGCATAGTTTCTTTTCATCATTTTTCAATTATAAAATCATAATAATTACTATTTTGAGATAAAAATCAACAAAGATGAAGAAACAACACCAACATCTGTTGTGTATCATTAGAGAAATCAATCTATATGGATGAAAGATATGGGAAAGAGGAAGAGACGAGAGAGGACAAAGTGGAGAGAAGAGAGAGGGGGAGAGAGGAGATGGAGTGGAGGGAGAGGAAATAGAGGTGTAAAGATCCTCTCCAGCCCTCCAACCCTCTCCAGCCAATTTAGATATGGAATAACTACAGATTTTGATTTCCTAGTTATTTCATAGTTATTCCGCAGCTAAATCGACTGGAGGGTTGGAGAGGATTCGAATCCGAAAGAGAGGGGGAATGAAGAAGAGAGAAAGGAATGGAGAGAATGGAGAGAGGGGAAAAGGGAGATATGAGAGAAAAGAGAGAAAGATAGAGGGAGGGGAGGGGGAGAGAGGGGAGAGAAAGAGAAAGGGGGAAAGGAAGAGAGGAGAAAGGAGAGAAAGAGAAAGAGGAGAGAGAGGGTGAAAAGGAGAGAGGGGACAAATGAGGAAGGAAAAAATTGTATCATATCTCATCGCTCCCTAACCTAGCCCCCTCTTATGATAAGAATTATACTAGGAAGAAAGGATGGGATAAGTCACATGATAGAGTTATCATATCCTATTGGTACAACAAACACAAGATACGTGATAGGATATCATAAAATTATTATATTCTGTTTTTTCTCCTGTGCACCAAATAGGCTCTTAATGTTTAACTTCATTGACCTAATTACAAATTTAAGTCCGCTAACTTATTCCTTACCATGTTATAGACTTTAATGAAATATAATTTTTTAAATAAACATGGAAGTCTTTGAATTTTTTTTACGGAACACGAAATACTTTTATTTTTATGAAGAACACGGAAGTCTTTTTTTCCCGGTAAATTGGAGGGAAAAATCCCATAAAGAAAGAAACTACAAAGACACTCTTTTAGGAAGGGCCACACCTATCTAATCCTGGAATAAATGACTTGAACGTCCTTGGGGAGGAGAAAGAAAAACATGGAGTCCTAGCGTGAGATCAAAGGCCAGATTAGCCATAAAATGAGCTACTCTATTGGCTTCTCTATAAGTGTGAGAAATGTGAACACGCCAAGGTAGATGAATAAGCTCCTTAATTGCCTTGACAATTTGTGGCAAGGGTGTGTAAGGCAGGGTTTTTGACTTCTATGGGGCAATTTTATTTTCAAATTATCGGAATGGTGTAAGAAAAAAGGTTTTTATTATAATGGGGTACGTTGTATATCAAAAGTGAGATTTCCATAACAAAGCCGAACATGCAATGTGAGACTTATTATTTTAATAATTAACACACAGAAGTCTCACATTGAAATTAAAGTGAGACTTCTCTCTTTTTACCCCATTGGAAAAAAGAACCATAGGGCAGCAACCTTTGAAAATCAGATTTACCGCCACTTGAAAATCACATTCAATCCAAAGAACACGGAAGTCTTTGATAAAGGCTAAGTTAAGTCAAAAACCAAATTACAAGTCCTATAGATTTCATGTTTGAAAAATAGAAAGGTTGGCTTGTTCATGACTTTTCATATCTACCCACTACACTTATGCTTGAATTGTAATAAAATTTAGGTGTTTGCTCCGGTACATTTAATGAATATGGGGTACCGGTGTATTAAAGTCAATTACCTATGATATCATACCACATGTGTGAACACTAATCCATGTTCAATTTTTTTTTCTCTCAAAACTAATTATTTTTATTACAAAATTTCCCCATATCCCTCCCAACAACTGACTTCTTTCCTCTACCACCGCCGCCATCACCACCACGATCCTCCACCTTCTCCGCCTCCCTGCTAACTCTTTCTTACTTCCCTTTATTTTCATCTCAACCTTTGTCTTTCATTACCACCACTGTACATGTGAAACACATCCGTCGGTTACCAACACCGCCACTCCTTCCCTGTCAACTGCAACCACACCTTCCCACCACCACCCACCACTCATTCTTCCTCGTCATCACCCACTCTGTATTTAGAAAACCCCATTGTTTCATTAATTTTTGAAAATTATATAATGAGAGGGAGAGTGAAAATTATATATATATAAAGATCTGAATCGTTTATCAAAATTACATTGAGATTCAAAGCACTACCGCCGACAACCAACACAGTCGCTACTCCACCGTCAACCCCAACCACACCTTTCGCAACACCACCCACCACTCATTTTTTCTGTCGTCAATGTCTCTAAGAGGAGTTTCTGTGAACCTTTGTTTCATTTCTACACATTAGAGATGCTCAGAAAAACAGAACAAATTTTTAATCTGGTTAATCAAAATTATTTTTAAAAGATATGGGTAATAAATTAACTATAAAATAAACAATGGCAAAAAATTGAAATATTAAAATCGTTTGGGTCAAAATATAATAGCAGATGTTATCATTAAAATTGCCATATGTCAACTCCTAATAGAAACAGGTAAACAAGGTATCGGTGCCGTGAAATCAATGACTACACCATAGATTCTGCCTAAAATTTAATTCAATTGTGTGGTGCAAAGTTAATGGGAACTTTCAAAATAACAAATTTTAAAATAATTATACATTTAAATAATACAATTAATTCATATAATTATCTAATATTAGAAAGACTAATTATATTATGTATTATTACATTGGTTTATTCATATTTAACGTTTAAATAATGAACTAGTTACATTAGTCTGTGCTGTTATTAGTACTTATTATACTTGACAATTTTTTATTTTAAAAATTATATCTGTATTCTTATTTGGATGTTTATAAATAGTATATAAATCATGTATACAATAAAGTATAAAGTATGTACGTCAAATGTAATTTTCTTTAAAAAAATACTAACATATAGAACTAATAAGGGATATGAATAATTTCTTGAAAAAAGTAAGTTGTTAATAAACAAAAAAAGTAAATTATGTGTGATCTGCCCGGACACCGGTTAAGAATGCATATATAGAATGTTTTTATTGGAAATCACGACATTAATTGCATCTGTAACATTAAATGTTACACACTCCAATAAAAACTTTCTATTTTTTTATTTTTTAACCAGTGCCCCGGAGATACTCGTTAGCCTTTTCCAATTATGTATTTTAAAAGAAAAACCATTGTTTTGATAATCGGACCGGCAGGTCCGACCGGGAACCGGTTCATTGAACCCTATAAATCGGTGCTCTTCAGAATCGGTCGAACCGGTGAAAACCGATATAGAATCGGTACTATAAAACTGGTCGAACCGGTCATTTTCTAAAATTTTCAATTTTTTATTTTTTTCCATTTTTTTCATTTTTGTTTAATCTTAATTAATATTTTAAAATTAATAAAGACATATATTTAAGGATTACACATAGATATTTATATTTATTTTACCAATTATTATTAATTTTTTGGTCTTATAAGATTTATAATAAGGTTATTTATAGTAATTTATAACTTTATATATTAGTTTCTTATAATTTTATGTTATTTTATTATTAAAAAATTTAGATAATATTTAAAATATATATTTAGTTTATACCGGTTCGATCGACTACGATTGAACCATTGAACTGTGAACCAGTGGTTTCACCGGTTCAATCACCGGTCCAATTTTTAAAACATTGAAAAAACTATAAAATTATATTTATTAATTAAAATTGATTATTGGTTTTATATTAATTTTATTATACATGTAAACATATTTTATCATATTTTAAATTTTAAAATTTTCAATCAATTATTATGTGTGTGTTTGACTTGATTATAAATTTGTTTAACGTGTGTTTGGTACTAGTTTATAGATTGCAACTTGTAGCTTATCATTTTCTTCTTTCTATTTTTATCCTTAATATTTTAATAAATTTTTTACCCTCTCTTTTTTCTTAATTTAAATTTTTTATAACAAAGATTAAATATTTTATTAAAATAAATAGTGTCATAATAAAATAAATATTATAATATGAAAATAATTCCAAAAATAGTAAAAAATTGTTTCTATATTATAATATTTTGTTTTAATCATTATATTACTTATTTTAATTTTTAATAAAATATTTTATCTTTAAAAAATTATAAGACTTTAAAATTAATAAAAAATTAAAATTATGATTACATGAAGATATTTTTTCCTACAAAACACAAATAATTTTTATATAAAACATTATATAAATATATTATTTTACATTTATCAATTATATGAAGAACTAATTTTAAATCAAATATCTCCAGTTATTAACGGGGGTTGTTCAAGTGTTACATGTTTATTTCCCCTTAAATAAGGTTTCAGGTTCGAATATTGTTGATGGAAAAATATCACTACTGGAAGAGCTAGCCCTATCATGATGTGAATTTTTTAAATAAAAAATTACCTCTAGTTCAATAAATTGATTATATATCAAGCTTTCCCTTATAATAACTTTATAAATTAACAGCTATTTTAACTATTTTTGTTTAAGATGATTTGTATTTAAAATAAAGATACTAAGACCGATAAATTCAGAAAATAAACCTGGTATCAAAATATAAGTACTTAAAAAATCAAAATAATGAATCTTATTCCACCTCCATCTCTCACACCTTATAATTTCAAATTTTATATATGACAATATCCATGTATCTGGTGGAGAGCCTTTCTCTGATTCTCTCCTTCATATAAATCCATTGCAGCAACCAATTTTTTTTTCCGGTTCAATTCATAATAATTCAAATATATATATATTTTTTTCGAGATCCACTTTAAAAGATAAAGTAAATAATGATGATTATTATTAAAACATTTTAAAATTTATTCGCATTCCAAATATTTCTTACAGTCTGCTTATTATTATATAAATTTTTATTAACTAATATATTATGAACTCATTAATAGTGAATACATATCATCATTAAATTTTAACCATTAATTAATATTTGGAGAATTATAAGGTCCACAAGTGAAAAACTTGTGTAATGGTACATAAGAATATATAACCTGATATCACAAGTTTGAATGGTTTTTCTTTTGAATTTAATTGATATTTCACTGTCAGTGTAAAAACAATTTACACATACATCCAATAGTGTGTAGCCACATCATTTAATGAATATGACAATATGTTGTTAATTAAATTCAATAAATGATGTGGCAACGTATCGTTTTATATTTATGTAAAACTTCTTTACACTGACAATGTATATATATTAAACTATTTTTCTTATTTGAAACATTTGAATTTTGTAAATTATTCCTAAAAGTTTCTAATATTATTGTTTGAGTCTTTAATTAAAATAGAAACGGTGTTGCTCACGCTGTGAAATAGTCACAATTGCAATAGTCTAACCTCAGCACAACAACGCTGAAATCCGACCAATATTTGTGGCTGTGCTAGGTATGGCAAGCAAGCGTTTGGAACGTTGGAAGAGGAGCTTCGCGATTGGAACGGCAGTGAGGTTTTGCTTCTTTTCAATATCTGGACATTCAGATTAGGGATTAAGGATGCATTTCATGAATAATGACCATATGATAGATTAGGTTCTGAATCCTCATTGCAAAATTCATAAATTCATAAATCAGTTATACTTGCAACTTGTTGCCTCTATAAAATCTAGATCACATAATTTTATAATATTATATCTCAGGGCTGATATTTATTTGTGAACTAAATACTAATACGTAATTCTTTTTTGTATACTCTAAACAACTCCCTAGCTAATTAATATTCCCTTAATATTTTTATAATATAAAAAAAAACTAGAAAATATATAATGGATAGCTAGCAAGCAGGAAGTTCTCATACTGTTCATCTGTCATTTTTTTATTATTTATTTTTAGAACTTTCCCTTAATTGGTCATTATCATTTTTCCTTGATTTTCACGAAGACAAAGCCACCAGTTGCAAGTTGCAACCACAATTGTTCGTAGGTCACATTCTTCGGAAAAGCAGGCCTCCGGCATTTTCCTTTCTAATACTAGTAGCATTGAAAATCTATTTGTTGGTTTTGAGGAAAAAATGCAAAGAGGAAAGTTATGTAAAGAAAAAAATTAAAAAAAAAAATTAAAAAACTTTTGGTTTTTGTTTGAGTGTGAAAAATGGAAAGGAGGAAAAAATGTATGCTGGGATTTAAAAAAGTTTTATCTTCTCATATAAACACAAGGAGAAAAGACAACTTTATATGCAAGGACAAATGTACATATCTAATCATCTACATCTGCTGTCACTATAAAATGATATAATTTAAAGCTATTTAATATAAATATATTTTTAACTATTTATCCCATTAAATAAGAGAAAATAAATTTTTACACACTTATTTTTTTTTATTTCTCTCCATTTAAATTATACATTAAAATCATCTTATTTTTCTACCCATTTTTTATGATTTTATTTTCATGGGTTAAAGAAAGTTTTCAGTCCTAAAATGACATATTTTTTAAATAGTCCCTATTTAGATTTTTTTATTTGTAATCCATATATTTAAGGATATTTTTCATTGGTCACTATGATTAAACTAAAAGCAAATGACTTTTATATTTATCAAAGATTAAAATAAATAAAAAATTAAATTGAGAGATTAATTATAAAAAAATTAACCCTTTCTTTTTTTCATTCAAACGAACTATAACTTATATAGAAAATGACAATAATAACCATATAACTAGTTTAATACTGTATATAATAAACTGAAAAGCTACCTTGAATATATACCACCACCAATAAGATCATTATTTTGGACTTCAGGTCGACACAAACGTACGCTATCTGATCAGCAAGTCCTAATGGTTTTGGTATCCATACAAAATATGGACTACGTTAACGTTGTCCCTAATTCGGCAATTCCTGTCCATTATCTTGTTTCCCTCAATCAAAATTTGTCATGTCAATCAAAATTTCTACATCTATAGTTTTTAATTCGGTGGCAAACCTTCTCAGTTATGCCAGGGCTTGCGGCTCTTTCTCCTTTTTTTCACTGAAATTACGCGTCCTCTTCCAAGAACAGGTTGTAAGCCAACCCCAAATTTCATAGTGTACTAGTGTGGGTTTGTCTCCTTCTTCTCCAAATGTGGGTATGAGACAAAACCTGTCCACTTATTGCTATATTTGACACCCCACTGGTTATAGCTATTTTTAGCATTAAGATGGTGTGTTTTTTTTATATAGTAAATCACATTATAAATATTGTGAATCCGGACCAAATACTAAATATTAGTTTAGATTTATGTTTATAATATAATTTTGATGGAATCAAATACACTGTAATAGTCACCATACTCATAGACGACTTATTATTTATCATTTTATGCAAGCAATAATATTTTCATTGCATGGCAATATGGCAAGAGGTAAAATGGGGCTAAGATGGGATATCCACCATGACATGGAAAAAAATTTCAGTGCTACGGTAATAGGCACTCCTTCCATGAACATTTTGATACCTATCCATGTATGGTAAGTTATTCCTAATTTAAAATTTATTCTAAATTAAAACAAAAAATTCCAACCACATAATGGGGAGTACTGAGTTCTGAGTAATGTGCTACTGAAAATTTACTCCATGGCATGGGGACAAGTGCTAATTTCCGCACAAACCAAAACGAATATTTATCCACTCCATTGTTGGTAACGTTAACGTTATTGCCATGCTCAGTGCCCATTTGGTTTAGATTTTAAATCATCCGGAATCAATTCTGCAGAATTGATTTTAAATCACTTTCGGACATGTTTGGGTGGGCGTCTACCACCTTTGGACGTGCGTAACAAGCTCGGAGACGTGAGTTGCAAATTTTTGGACTCGTTTGGATTGGCCTTTTCAACTCAAGTTTGCCTCCAAACTTGAGTTCACCTAGATGGCAAAAATTCTTGCTTCTGCGTACATGGTAACGTGAGTCTGAGTCACAAGTTTTTCAATTTTCCTTTTTACCCTCCATATGTTTTATAAACTGCAAGCACTATCTATAGAAGGAAGTACCGTGAAACAGGGAAGGAAATGGACAACTATAGTCTATTTTTCACATTAACAAAACCACATATAAATTAACATTGAATCAAATAAACAAATCATGAAAATTATTCTCTGTGGATATTCACTTATTCAGTTATTGTTGTCATGCATATTCGTAATACTTCTAAATAAATAAAAATTAGTGTAAATATCTTTTATTTTTTAATAGTAAAATCAATTATATACTTTATTTTAATAAAATGAAATCTAGATCTATATAACAAACAAAGACATGTCCTTTTTAGTAATTATACCTGCAAACGTGATTTATAAAATCTCAACCAAACAACATTCACTTTCTTAAACTCACGTTTGCAACAAACTATCCAAACAAGAAATCACGTTTATACAAACTCAAGTTCCCTTCAAATCACGTTTAATAAATCACGTTCACCTAAACTCAAGTTTACAAACGTCGATCCAAACACGCACTTCATCCAACGTACTTCGTAAAACGTGCATCCTCCATCTCAACCACTCATTTCTAGAATCAATTCTACCCAACTGTAAACCAAACGGACCCTCAGTCTCTAACCTAAATATATGATTGAGTTTTGTTGCAAGAATCTCTACCATGTTAGCTAAATCAATAGTTTTACATATGTGTATCACCACTTTTACATTTTTCATCTCTTTTTATCTCTCTTTTTTATTTTATCACATCATATCACTCATTACATTTGTCACACTTTTCTCTTCAAATGCCAACATTCTTTATTCTTTTACATATGAATTGCAATTTTAATTTTTTTTTACACTTTACTCTCTTATGTCTCTCTTCACCCACATTGTCTTTCCCTTCTCCCTTTTAATTTTTTCATCACATTTTCACGTTTTTTCTTCTTTCTATTTTTCTCTTTACACCTACCAAACCCCAATTTTTTTGGTATAAAGTATAAGTGTTAAATGTGTTTTTATCCTTGAAAATATAACGAAATTTTATTTTAATTCCTAATTTTTTTCTTTTATTTGGTATTTTATTTTTAAAAATCTCATGATTTTAGTCACTGTCGTTAGTTCTGTTCTGCAAATTGATAACATACCAATATTTTTTTTTAGATCTTTCTGTGGATTTTCATTTGAATTTTCCTGCGGATTTCAAATTAAAAAAAAATGTTCAGATTCTAAAATTTACTATGAATATTTTTTATATAGTAAAGCAGATAAATTTTACAACAAATTTTTTACATACAAAAATCGGTGGTTTTTTGGAAATTTATTGTAAATTTTTTTATAGAGAAAAATCGAAAGAAATTTCATGTGAATCTTTACCTCGAAAAAGTCATAGTGGAATTGCGAACGAGACTTAACGTAGTATAGTTAACAGTAACACAAATGACTAAAATTATTTTATTTTTAAAAATAGAGGTACCAAAACCAAAGAAAAAAATAATTGATGAACTAAGATCAAATTTCATTATATTTACAAGAACTAAAAACATATTTAAATCAAAGTATAATTATCATATAAATTGTGAGTTTTACACACCCTCTGCTCCAATCGAGTTGTTTGGTTTCCATAATTACACAAAACAAGTGAAATAAATAATTTCCTATTCATTTCACAATTCCATTGCCTTATGCACTACAACATTAGGTTCAAATTAATTATCGACCATTTTTTTAAAACTCGTATTTTATACACTTCATTTTATACTTTATTATTATTTTATTTCTCTTTTATATTTTTATTACATCAATTATCATATTTTATTATTTTCTTTCTCTCTTCTTTTTCTTTTTTCTTTCTAAAAAATTTATTGGATAGTGTGTGCTCACACTGGCACCCCATGGCCCATGAAGTGGTGATGGAGGGTTCTTCCATGACAGTGACCTTGATGTCTAGGTATGCTATCACCACCTCTACTTCGTACAAGTGTGCTAGCCTTACCTGCAACGCATTCTCCCCTCCCCCATAGGGGATGGGGGTTCCTGGCTTTCTTTTCCATCTTGGATGGATTATCTCCCATTTTAGATGGGTTTCCTCTCTTCTTTTTGGTAAGAGTTTTTTTATTCCCCTCATTCATCACTACCAGCATCACCTCTCTTCCTCCGCCTTCTTTTTCATATTCCCATCTACCACCTCTTTCAGTTCTTTTTTTTTCTTTCTTTCTTTCTGTTTTTTTCCTGATTCTATTTACTGTATTTTCCCCTCTTCTTTATTGTTGTGTTCAACCATTATTTGCAAGCTTAGTTTGCACCTGAGACAATATCAAACTAGTTTTCCTGTTAGTTATGACAGAGCCATTTGAACTAAATAGAGAAACAAAAAAAAACAAAAGAAAGAAGCGAATCGCCCAGCAAGAACCTCCTACAATATGGATGAACAACTTAGGAGCTTTATTATTTATATCTTTAGTTGTCTTGAAGTTTTGGTTGAACTGATTAATGAGCGAGCATGCTTTATATTGTAAAGTTTATTTATTTAGCATTGCAATTAATATCGCTTTGTTACCGTTGTAGATGTCATATAGCCCTTGGGGGCTTAATTTGACAAAAGAGGAAAAGTGTACTAGCCTTGGCTTTTGGATAAACACATAAGGTCTAATAACACTCCTTAAAATTTTTTTAAATTAATATTTTATAATTTTTCATATTTTTATACTATAATATTATTTTTTTACCCTAAATAATCTAATCAATTTTTATCTTCAATACAACGACTCTTAAAAGTTTCTTTAAATGATTCTATAATCTATCTCATATTTATATGTTTAATTATTTCTTTTTAATTTTATAATATTCTAAAATAAAAAAATAAAATTAAAAACTTTCAACCACCACTTTTGGGATTGTTGCATGTAACAACCCACAAAAGTTGCTTAACAACTGTGGGATCGATGTCTCAAGAAGCATTTCACGAGCAATGGATCTAAAAGAAAAGAACAACCCCACCATTTGCCGTTAGAGCCCTATATAAGAAGGTTTGCTGCCAAAAAAGTCCATTTAAAATTTTAATTGATGCGGTGAATTTTGATTGGGGGAGAAAGAAATGAGGAAAAGATACTTAAGTCCCCAAAATGTATAGACTAAAAGTTTTAACAAAATGTAAACTTGGTATCCTCGGAGATCTTTTTCCTTGGTATGGGCTCATCGCCTCATGTTCGTCATGCACTACATATATGTTTACCGTGGCAATCAAATAATAGCATGTTTGGTTTAGCGTTGAAACGTGGTAAACTCACGTTTCTAACGCTAGAAATAATTGTGTTGGAAAATCTAAACTTGAGTTTGACCCGTTTGAACGTTAAACCAAACACACACTAAATCAACCTCGTGTTCGTCATGCACTACATATATATTTAAATTTAATTGAACCAACTATAAGTACTCTAGTTTCTGGAGGAAGGATATATAGTAAATAAATAATTCTAAATGGAAAGACAAATCTTGACCCATAAAACAAAAATTAGGTTCACGAGTCTTGGACCAAAAAGTGATCCCAGAAAAAAAAACAAAACTCTGGGTGTTTTTCCCCGTCGTGGTGGATTCTTCTTTTAAAATAGCTGGGAAAAAAAAAGAGAAAAGAAGAACAGAAGAAGCAACCCTTCAAAAGTTATTTAGATGTTTTATATTCTAGCTTTATGGTGGGGACGGGCGGCCAAGTGATTCTGTGTTTAAGCACATAATTCAAATTTCAAATCATGTGAGAGTTAAGAGAAACAACAAATTAAATAGACTGTACAAATCGTGTTTTAATTTTGGGTTTTCTCTAAATAACTTATTTTATAGAATTAATGTAGACAAGGTTGTACAAATTAAGTTACTACAAACCTTATCACATAATATTTTTTCAATATAAAATAATTATCTTATGCTTAAATGTATGTGAAACATTCATTTAATTAAATAAAGGAAAAATTATTATTTAATCATATGGAAAGAAAAATATATTTATTTATAATATTAAAAATACAGCTAAAGTATACAATAATTATGTATGATTGATCACATGATTAAGATAATACACATTGGAACATTTTTTTCATTGTGTACAATATATATATATATATATATATATCTATCTGTAAAAATAAATTATAAAAAATAGATGATATATTAAAATAATAATAATAAAAATGATAAAATTATTATTAAGTATATTAAACTTTTGATTAAATACATACGTTAAAGATACTATCTTTTTTTATCCTGATGTGTATCAAAATAACTAGGATATAGGAGAAAAGCTTATTATCCTCCTATATATGATGTCATATATTTATCCAACTCTCTTATTATATCCTATTATATTTTATCCTAATCATCAAATGAGTCTGTTAAATAATTTTCTAAAATTAATTTACATAGACAGATTAACTCAATTAAAAAGAATTATTGGAAAGAAACTGACACATTTATACAGTGCGTGTTTAGCCAAACAGTTGCATACATTTCAAAGCAAATGAACAGAAAATCAAGAAAAAGTAAGTGTTGAGTTAAACATACTTTTTAAAGCTTTGCTAATGTGAAAACAAACATGTTGCTAATCTTAATTCCAACCTCTTATGAGATATTGTAAACAAGTATTGTCAAACACCTATGACAGCAGTCTCACAAAGTTGTGGAAAACCTAAACTCATATAGACCACATGCATATGAATTAACGTTATTAAATAATTTTAATTTGCAGACCATTTTATACAACTTGAAGTACTCTTAAACTAGTAATAATTAGTGACAACTTGGAATACAAAATATTTTAACACATATACTTTCCTTAATCATGCAAGAAATGAATGTATAATAATTTTGTATTTTTTGAAAAAAAAATATAAAACATCTTAATTATTGTTTTTTTTTTGGTACAGGTAGAAAAGAGAAACAAGGGAATAAAAGAAAAAGAAAGAAAACAATCACTCCCTTAGAAAGTGAACCCCAGAGGTATCAGCAAAAAGCATGAGGTTCATTTCTATGGAGGGAATATCAAGGATGATCAAGCCTTCATTCTGGTGAGCCCCTTTTTTAGCAAGGTAGTCAGCACTACTGTTGCCCTCTCCAAGGATGTGCTTGAGATTTATAATCCAGTCCTTTTCAATAAGATCCCTAATGTTCATAACTGTAGAAGCATATTGAAAAAGGGAAAAGATTCTCAAGATGAAATTGACTAATGGTAGAATTTTGAGAAATGCTAGGAACACACTCTTTTGAACACTCTCCCCAACACACTCCATGTGATTGGTTAAAATTCACATGGGTCCCACCACTTGGGAGTGGGACCCACGAATTTGGTGGGACCCATGTGAATTTTAACCAATCACATGAAGTGTGTTTGGGAGAGTGTTCAAAAGAGTGTGTTCCTGGCACTCCCCTAGAATTTTTATTTCTTAAAAGGACAAGGTTTGTGTTTAGCTCTTGATGAAGAGGAAAAGACCAAACACTCCCTATGTATCACCACCACACTATGTTTTTTTTTACGGAACCACGTACTATGTTTTTCAATCAATAACATTTTATATAATTTTAAAATTATCATATCCTTTTTATATATTTTAAATTTTGAGATGTTAATTAATTATTATATTATTTAAAATTTTAAACTCGATCATTTATTGTTATAATTATTAATTGAACACTATTAAATTATATTTATAAAAATATGGATTATTTAGAAAAAATAGGTTAAGGATTAAAATCATAAATATTTAGATTTTAAAATATAAACTTTTCAAATAGTCAAGAGAAATTTGAGAGAATGTTTGATAATCTTTGCAAGGGAGATAAGTGTAAGCACCTTGAGAAAAAAAAAGTTACACATGACTTTTTAACTAAGATAATAGAAAAGTGGGCCAAATTGTGGTTAACCAATAAAATCAGATGGAAGACAACACGTCACTTTAAAATACAAGAGAACAAAATATATAGTTTTGAGCCAGAATAGATAACAAGCACTTAAATAAGAGAGTGGCATACTTTGTATATATAAACATTTATTAGGTATATACACAATATAAGCATATAACTCAAATAACCTCACATCAGGAAAATGTTGCACAAAATTATGCATGTGAAATATTTTTACGTGCAATTAACATAATTCCTTTTAAAAAATGGTTAAAGGGAGACTAAGGTGTTATAAAAAATTTACATATATAGGAACATGTAGAAAATATATCATTATTATGGTTACAACAAAGAGACATTAACTTACAAGTAAAAACTAACGGGTAGAAGTTGGCAATTGGGCTATCTAGGCACGACCCGAAGCAGGTGACGAGTTTTATCGGGCTAGGTCAAAAAACTCAAGAGTAGTTCAGACTTTTAAAATAAGTATTGAGTCCTATATTTTTGTGGATTTTTTATGGTTAGACCCTTTTTTTTGCGGGTTTTGTGGGTTACCCGATCTTTTTTATTGGTTTTTGCGGATAACAGACTTTATGGGGTTGGGCTAAAAAGTCCGGGAGTTATCCATACTTCTAAAATAAGTGTCTGGGCCCTACATTTTTACAGATTTTTTACGAGTCGGCCCGGTCGGGTTAGCCCATTTTCCCGGCTCTACTAACAAGTGATAAGAAGTGATGAGATATGCTCATGTTGTCTGGTAGGGCAGGTCTAGTCAAGGAGAATCTAGCCATAGGTGTGTATGTAGCTAGGCCACAAGGTAGAAATGGTCCTTATGGATTGGGGAGTTGCTTTTAGCACCCCATTTTTTCCATTCACATCCCTTTTTTTTGGAAAATATCCTTCCCAAACTACCCCATCTCATCACCCCTCCTCCGGTCCTTCACCCCCACCCACCTCCACCACTACTCCACTTCATCCTTTTTCTCTCTCTTTCCAGACTGGAAAATTATTTTTTTTTTGGTGAATGGGAATAAAAAACAAAGAAAACAGAAAAGGTAAAAAAAGCTCTAACAACAAGTTGAATCTATTATCAAACTCTCCAACACTGCCGAAGGAGGATGAGACCAATAACGCCAATGCCCATCATTATGGGAGCCAATCTTCGCTAAAATGTCAATTGAACCATTAGGGCCTGTTTGGTTTACATTTTCATTTCTTGTTTCCATTTCCTGTTTTCATTCTGTTTCATGTTTTCTGATATTTTACAAAGGAAAAACTGGAAATGCTGAAAACAACAAACTTTTGTTTCCAGCATTTCCAGTTTTTCCTTTGTAAAATTTCAGAAAACAGGAAATAAAAATACAAACCAAACAGGCCCTTAGCTTCCCTAGGGATATGAGATAGAACAACCACCCAATCTCTCTCCATGAGCCTTCTAACTTGTAGCACCACACCGGCAAAGGGGTGATAATTAAAGTCTGATGTGTCATTAACTACATTAACAATATCCAGAGCATCACATTCACACATGACCTCCCTGCAACCAAACGACCAAGCTACTTCCAACCCATGTCGTAAAGCCAACAACTCAGCCAATTGAGGTGAACCCTTCCCTTCATTAGAAGAAAAACCTGCAAACCAATCACCATTCGAATCACGCAATAGGCCCCCTGTTCCCATAATTTTCAGAGAATTTTCTAAATTTTGTCTATAAACTTATTAGATATAAAATTAAAATTTGTCACTTTCATTAGAGATATTTTCTTGAAGTTTTTATTTTTAGAGACAAAATTCCATCTATAATAATTTGTGAAAGTGAATTTTAAAGTTTCAATTTTTAGAGACGAGATTTTTTCTATATTTAACTTGTTTCTAATAAATTCAGATGTAATTTTTGTCTCTAAAATTTGAAACTTTATTATTCACTTCCGAACATTAATTCACGGAAGTGTGTTTTCCGAAAATGAATTTTCAAAAATTTTTAGAAAGTATTTTTTAAAGAAATACCTTTTTACAAAAAGTAAGGGGTTCAAAAAGCAAAAGGGAGGGTGTGAAAAGCAAGGCTCTGCTGACTGTGGCGCCACACAGGCCGAAGCATTGCGATTTCAGGACCAAAGATTTTGGGCTTGGAACCAATACTCCCACCCAAACCACTTCCTTTTGTTTTTCTTTCAATTATATATTATATTCGACAAAAAATATATACTATTATATTAAATATTTTCATTTCGTTTCAAATGTTACTTTGTCTCACCAAAAAAAAATGATACTTTTGAATTTACTAAAATTTTAAAAAATACAAATATATTTTATATAACTTACCCAGGGATATCACGGGTGTATCTACGGATATCCACGGGTACGAGTTTTTTTGACATCCCTACTTATCCTTTACCTTCTCGTAACTTAACTTTTTTTTCATCACTTAACCTTTTGTAATTTAAGTTTACGTTAAAAATGTTAGTTTTTCAATTAATTTTTAATGTCCTTTATCATTTATCTTACATATTACTCTCTCTCTTCCTATTTATAAGACACCTTTTAGAAGTTTTTTGTGTTCCTTTTTATAAGTCATTTTACAATTTTAATGAAGCTTTTATTACAATTTCCCTTATTTACCCTTATTAACTTATAGCTTTGTATTTGTAATGGGTTAGAGTAACTCTTGTGCTCTCTTAATTTTAATTTTAATTAGCAAAAAAAAACATTGACCGTAAAAAAAAACTTAATAACATTGAATAACTTACCAATTAACTAAAGGGCTTGATGTATAAATACATTGAATAATTTAACCACATAAATTATGAAGAGTTAACGATTTATAAGAAAACCAAATCAGTGCGAATTAGGTGTTGGACATAAGTGAATCCTAGATGAAAAATGGCATCGACATTCCTTGATGCCATTATTTTTTTACTAGGAATTTTTTGTGGTTATTCATGAATATTGGTCTTGGGTTATCGTACGAATTCATATGAATCCTTCCTGAGTCTCTTGCAAGCCCATTCTTCCTAGTTTATGACCCAATAATATTAAAGAAATTGAATGTAAATTTATCAAGCTTCTCCCCATTGACTACATGTGGAGGATCTAGTTATCCCATATTAGTAAAAATTGAAAAGTTGGTTCCTACTTTTTCATACCATCATTGTATCCTTCTGACTTTCTTAAGTTTATTTTCTCAGTTTAGTAAAGTTCATTAACCATTGCATGTGTGTAACTTCTGTAATGTGATCTACTCCTAATTTCGATGTCATATGGTTCTTGTCATAGGCACATCTTTTTTATCCTAGAGTTTCCATGTTTGCCCTCCCATGTCTACACATGCTTCAAGGATCTTCTCTGTCACGACATATATACCAATCTCTTTGTAGAAATCACGTGAAAGGTGATTGTAACATCCATACTTGGAGCATAATATGAAGTTCTTTATACTGCACTAAATACCAATTATCATATATCCATAACTTTCCCATAACCACTTGTTTAAGGTCATTTTCAATATAAACAACAAATTGACTTGTGGTGACATTCAAGGTATTTATATCAACCAAAATTGGAACTATAATCGTAAAAGCAAATGCTAACAAAACACTCTCATCATAGAATTCCAACATTAAATTTGGAAGTCTAATATAAACAAGGATTTCATCAATATCGGTAGATGATGTAATGAAATTTGGAGACAATGTTTTGCCAATAATATAGTGGCCATAGACAATCCATGACCCGTCATTAATTGTCTTCACTCTATCCTTCTTTTGGTCAAACTTAACTAAGAAGCATCCAAACCCAACATCCATCAGGCCAAAGGTGCTTTAAAGTTTTCAAACATTTTTAGCCTTTTCCTTATCGTTATGGAGCCAATGTTCTTTTCAAGCAACTTGATAACTAGAAAATGCCTACATAGTGTAGAAATCTTTGTACATGCCATCATCAATGTATAACTTTGGAAGTAGCCTGTTTCCACCAACCAACTTTATCCAAAGAAGTTCTTGACCAATAATATCAATCCATTCCTTCATGGGCAATGAAAATTTGCTTTCCATAACCTTGTCTTCATTTAGCCAGGGGGAACAGAAGGGAGGATAGGGAAAGGGGGAGATTTTAATGAGCTTACCTTGTGTGGTTCAAGGGAAGGAAATGAGGGATTTTACTTCTCTCGTCTGGTTTAAGAAATAAAGGAGGTGAGGGAAGAGATTTTAATCACCTCAGTTGTTTGGTTCAACATTTATGCGGGAAGAGAAAGTTAGTGTCATTGGGAGAGATTTGCCTCCTTCCAAAAGTAGGACAATTTGGAGGGTAAGGGAAGTCCCTTACATTAAAATCCCTTCCTTCCCTTATATTAAAATCCATTCATTCCCCCTCCATTAAAACCCTTCCCATTTGAATGAAATACTTTGGGATAAATCCCTTTACCACCCTGGAAGCCTCCCAATAGTGGTGGTAAAGGGATTTATCCCAAAGTGTTTCGTTCAAATGAGGGGAAGGGTTTTAATGGAGGGGGAATGAAGGGATTTTAATATAAGGGAGGGGAGGGATTTTAATGGATGACACTTATGTAACTGTTTGGGTAAACTTATGAAAAGAGCTTATGACATGTTCATAAGTTGTTTACAGCTTATTTCAATAAGCTCTTGAGAATAGCTTATGGAGAATTTAAGTACACTGCACCCTCTTCAATTTTTATCTATTTTTTTTAGAGCTTATTCATTAAGTGCTTATTAAATAAGAGCTTATGTTATAAGCACTTAAATAAGCTGTATTTTCAAACGAGCCAATATTATATATTTATAAAAATATTCAGTTAAAAAAAGACACTTTAATGCCCCTATAATCTTTTTAAAATGATTCAAATCATACACGTACTTTACAGATTGTAAAATGATGTTTTCCCCTTTTTCCTCTACTAAAGTCTGCCGCCAAATGCCCATCCATCCACAATTCCACATAGCCGGAGCTGACACCTCACCAACAATTACCACGTCATCGTGGCCGTTTATTTTTTACACCACCAGTAGACGGTCCTTATTCAACACAAAATCACCCTTTGAGGCTTCAACTTCCCGTTATAAAAAAGCCTTCAACAGTTCAACTATAAAAATCCAAATGAAGTGGCAGTAAAATAGATAAGTTAGTTAATTAATTAATTAATTAATATTAAAAAGAAAAAACATAACAGTCTCACTCTCATCCCTGTTCTTAGTTGTTTTCTGTTGAGCTCAGGGTGAGGCCGTGACCCGTGAGGTATAGAGAAGTTGTAAATGGGCACCCTGTGGGTGTGTCACTTCCCGAGCTGCATCACACTTCCTTGTGGCGAGTGTAAGCTCTCTCTAACGCACCAACACCACTTCCTTCAACCTGCACCTATTATCTCTCTCCCTCTCAGCCTCGGTCACTTTCACGTGCGGGCTTCTCAAACCACCAACGCAAGGACAAGGACAAGGACAAGGTATTTCCTTCTCTCTCCTTATTCCTGATTGAAACATGTGAATTAATTCCTATGTTTCTGAATTTGGACACTGCGCGATTCAGGCGAAGCCGAAGGCTCAAAAGCGATGCCGAGATCTGCAACGATATCCGCCAATTCCTCGCTTCGGTTGGCCTCCCGGAGGACCACATTCCCTCTACGAAGGAGCTTTTGCACCACGGAAGGTCCTTTCTTCTTTTGCTTATCCTCTTCATATTTACTTTTAATTTAAACTTTATATCCATGTGTTTTGCATGTTTAATCTCTCTTGAATTTTAGTATTAACTTAGTAATTGTCAGTAATCAATCGTTGGATTGTCCGCAGACAATAATATATTTCCTTCTAAATTCCCCAAAAAAGGCAACATGGTGCTTTAAAGCTCCCGCAGGAGGGCTTAAATTTATACTACTCTGAATAGCTTGCCAAGTTTATGAAGTAGGCTTGCTAAGTTTTGAATGGGAAGTTATTTTATTTATTTATTGTAAATGGCCTATAGTTGGAGGGGTGTGTGTGTATTTTAGCCTTTTATTTTTGACTTGTCTCTTATACTTTAACCCTTTTGTAAATAGGAATGAACTGGCAAACATTGTCAGACGGAGAGGACATAAACAGCTTAAGGAGCTTCTCACAAACTCATTAAATGCCGACATTGACTCTTTAAACACAGAGCAAAGTTTAGATGAAAGACTGGTTGCTGCAAATGATTGTGAAGGTCTTTTAACAGGTCAAATAATTTTTTTTCTTTCTGAGTGGACTCTTGTTTTCTATTACTCATGATCATGACTGATGACCTAATATAATACAATTTAAAGGTCAGAATGAGAAGGTGGACAGTTTAGTTGATGATGTCTCAGCATCGACTGAATTTCTTCAGGGGAACAGTTCTAGTAGTTTCCATACTGACTCAACTCTGAGTTTAGATGAATGCACTTCGATCCCTGTAGAATCCTCAGTTAATTCCTCCATGGAAGATGGCCTAGGTGAACTCAACAATCATGCTGAAGTGGTCAACGATGTGGCGGAGGGGAATTTCTACCCAACCGAAGTGACTATTGTGGATAATGGCCAGTATTCCATGCCTACAGAAATTTCTGGTGAATCAACATTTGAGAGAACATCTTTTGAAAATTCAGAGTGCGAGGATAGTTTAGTGGGCGGAATGGATGGAGAGATAACCTTTCCATCATTAGTTCCTTCTGTGGAAAACCATTCCAACACTTCATTTAGTGATTCTGATCTTAGCACCGGAGAGAAAGAGTTCAGCCATTCGGAACCATCGATTGATTTGTCCTTGGAGGAAAAGGACTTGTGTGCATCAGAAGGTCTAGATGACAGAAATTACAATATTACTGAAGATGTTCCCACAACCTCTGAATTTTCCTTTACGGAAAGCGTCTCTGGTGAGAACAAAATTGATTCGATTATTCATTCTGCTGACAGCAGTTGTATAAATCTTGACACTTCGGCCAACTTGTCTTTGGAGGAAAAGGTTGCAAATTTTATTCAGAATGGAGATTTAGATCCAGTTGAAGGTAAGTAGTTTCATATCATCATGATGAATGCCTACAACTATGCCTTTAACAACAAAGGCTTCTGATTCGAGTTTCAGCATATTGAGTTAAAAGAAAAGAATAAAAAATGTAGAAAAATAAGTTATGTTGTCTTTATATTACATGTCAGTCCCAAATTTTTGTGCCATTATTCTGTATTAATGAATTTTATAACACTGCGAGTGACTAAGGAAATCGCGGATCTGCCTTCCCTTTACTCAAATTTTCACTTTAATGTTGGTTTTCATACCTTGATTTCAAAATTATAAAAAATCTTTGGCAACAAGTGCATTTGTTTTAGTCAAAGCCCTTGTAATGGACCAATTAAGTTAAATAATTATTTCTCTCTTCAGTATATATTTTATGGACATTTTCGTTTTATTACCTATGGAAATTGCACATGTCTAATCATTTGATTCTTTAGATCATGTCTCTGGCATTTCAAATGGAGATGATTCTCAGGAAAGCAAATTGCATATTGAATCAGAACCTGTTGTTGATATGCCTCTAGGCGTCTATCATCCAAAAGATAATAATGTCATGACATTTAATGAGAACTCCCAGGATGCAAAAGTGCAAAATCAAAGTGAAATAAATCATCTCAAGTTCATGCTGGTAGTAATTATAAAGTTTCTTTTGTGCTTTAGATATTTATAAATTTTGCTTTGCTTAGAATAGTTATGAATATAACTTGTTATCGTTCTTTTTATTTTTTCTATTCCTTTTGCAAATGGTATTGATGCGTAGTATCAGAAGGAGTTGGAGCTATCTCAGCTGAAGGAACAGATTGAGAACGAAAAGGTAGATGAGCAATTTCTGAAAAATGGCACTACAAAATGTGTGCATATGTTTATTGTTAAGATCCCACAATGACTTGGTGTATGGCTAAAGCACTTGTTACAATGATTTTGGCAATCCTCCCCAGACTCCCATCTTGAACTAGCTTTTAGGATTGAGTTATTCCCAATCCATTCTTAACTCTAATACATATTTTCTGCCATCCACTGCCTAAATTGTTAGCATTTAAATAATGTGGTTATGGGCTTTGGCACCTTTTATTCACCAAAGAAAAAAAAAGAATTTCTAAATTCATTATGACCTAGGAGTAAAGATGCCAGAAAGACAAGAACATGCATGCATGAGTCAGGTGAGAGAGGCAACATCAATTGTGTCAGGGAGAAACTGATGACTGTAACTTAGTTTTCTTTCATGGGCAAAAATTACTGTACAATAATTTTCAATTCCTCTTTCTTTAATAACTACATCTTTGGATGTCTCCTGTTTGATTTTACTCTCTTTTTAATGGAGGAGAAAAAGTTCCAAAAATAAATTCTAGTCCTTTATGAGAGAACATTGTAACATGTCCCTACATTCAACAGCATTTGAACCTCCTCAGATTTATGTCATGTTTGCTGCAAGTCATTTCTAAGGTTGCCATTCATAGATCACAACATTTGTGACAGATTCTTATAATTCAAATTTGAAACTGGATGTATTCTCATGGCCTTCTAAAGGGTAGACTCTCAAATATTGACTTTAATTGTAAGGAATCGTATATGATTGTTTTAAGTTTGTGTGAAGCTTGTTGTCCGGTCTTAATGTTGGGAAACTATATGCTGTTGTATTGAACTGATTTTATTTTTCAATGGGTTCAAAATCAAGTGTGCATAAGCCCAAATTGTGCCCCAAATCTGCCAACATTCTTGGTTTTTCTTGTTTGTTAGTGTGAAAGTGTTAACAAGATCTTAGCTTGCATGAAGCAGCTGAATTATTTGTGGAACTTATTAGCACATGAATATTAAAAAAATGTTTTACGGATCTATTGCTCAGAGGAAGGAAAATATTTATAAAATATATAATGTTTAGCCTTTTCCCATCCCTCTTTATAATGTGTTTGACTTATTCCATACCACTCACTTCGCCACATGTTATTATTGCTTTCAGCTTGCTTTGGCTGTCTTGCAAACCAAGGCAGAGGCAGAAATCAGCAAAGCTAGAAAACTTATAGCTGAAAAAGATGCAGAGTTAAATGTCGCTGAAGAAAGTCTTTCAGGACTCAAGGAGGTATTGTATCTGTGTTCTTATGGACTTTTAATCCACTAATGTAGTCAGATTATCTTGCATTTTCCTGGCTTAATGGTTAGCTTTTGTTAAATTTTAAGTCAGTTTTGGATAGAAATTTTGTTTCTGAAATTGAAAAATAAAATAAAAAAACATATCCACATACGGTGATACATTAGATTAGAACATCCTCTAAACTCATGATTGTAAAACAAGTCTTGATGAGCTTACCATAAGACCACCAGGTCCCTCTGCCTTGATGGATGTCATAAACAAACTATTAGGTGAAAGTACATAAATGGTTTTATATCTAACACACCCTTTTATGCAAGAGTCATTTGAGGTTGAAGTGTGGATAAGGCACAGGCCTTCCCTACCTTGTGTTGAAATTCTACTTTCTATTAGGCTAATGGGGGTGTTAAGGATCAAACTCTAAATCACTTAGTCATAGAGGGTCTGATACTATATCATGAAACAACTATATCAAAAGTTTAAACTGTTAGGTGAATGCACATGAATAATTTTATATCTAACAATGGAGTTGTGTTTTAGTTCTCTTGCAAAAAGTCAAAGCCAGTACCAGACCCAATTTCACTAGAAAGAAACACTTAAAGCAACATGGTTCATTCTTTGTGTTCAACTGGGAGCTGTGGTGGTCCTTCATGTTTTGGCACTCCCTTCATACAAGAAATTTACTTAATCGTCCCTGCATTCGCTATAATTTATGTGAAATTGAATACACATTCCTTGAACTATACACAGTCACAGACAAAGGATGCACCAGAAAACAATATTTTTGTAGGCAACTTCTGGCAGTTATTATTAGGACTAAGTGAGGTTTGGTTGAGGATATATGTCTGCTATGGGATGTAAAATATCATTGAACTGGTTTACAATTCACCATCAAATTCATATTTTATATTATGATAATTGATAGTTGAATTCAAACTTTAATCCAGCTATTTGGTCATTAGTTTCAATGACTGCATGGTGACAGGAGTATGCATTTTCACATGAAAGAGATATTGGTAAATAAATAAATGAAATTACTGCTTTCTATAAAAAAGATAAAAAACTTGAACTACATTTATTTGTGATTAAAATCCGTATACCTACTGATAGCACTGTGTTCCCTTATATTTTCAGGTTCAGGTTGAGTTCTGTGGTGATGGTGATGTTGTGGAGGTGGCTGGTAGTTTCAATGGTTGGCATCACCAAATAAAAATGGATCCTGAACCATCAACTAGTGTCGAAGATCTTAGTGGATCAAGGTTCTAAGTATTTTAGAGATAAGATACTTGTGTTTTGTACTGAGGCTTCAAATCTAATTGAAATTTCAACTAGTAACCATTGACTGATTACATATTTATTTGCCATCATTTTGTTCTTGTTGATTACATATTGCTTGTTGATCATATAAGAGGAAAGATACAGGGTTTCTTTTTTAGATGGCAATTAGGGTTGGGGTTGATATTGGAATAAGCCAATGTCATCTAGGATATACAGAGTGGAAAACTCGTTGCATACCTTCATAAAATATCATCATAATAAATTCAGATTAGTATATGAAGAAGTTAACCTTTCTTAATAATAATATTGATATGTGTTGTTCATTGTAATAATATCCAGGAGATCCAGATTTTGGTCAACGATGTTGTGGCTTTATCCTGGTGTATATGAGGTGTGTGTGCATCTTCTACTAATTTTATGCTGTCTACATCTGCCATATTCACAACTGGATATAATTAAAGTAATTCAATTTACTTCAGGATTTAGTTGCAATACTTCTAGGAAGAACATTTCTTGATACCCATGAATAATACATTGGCTTGCTGCACTTCAGAAGCTTACATTGTTTATGTTAATTTTCTTGGATTATCTTATCTGCAATATTCATATATGTTATTGTGACCTTTGCTATGATCTTTGTCTTTCACTCTTTCTATAAATAAATACACAACTTCCATATCCATTATATTTTCATCATACTTTTATCTGTTTATAAATAGTATTTATTCATCATACTAAAACCGGTGATCCCATGTGATATGCCCCAAACTCAAGCACAAAATTAAAAATAAAAATTTAAAACTAATTTATAATATGAAGTAGACTGTAAATGCGGGTTTATGTTTGTTAGATTGTTATTGTTAGTGTATCATATGATAGATATGGGCTTGGGCCTATCACTATGTATATTTGTAAATACACTTATGTGTATATGTATTATTTTCCGCTGTGTATTCTACACACACGGATTCTATCATATGTCTCTCATTTTCTCTTCATCTCAACATGGTATCTAGAGCCTAACGAGAGATAACCCTAGTCCGTGTCTTCCCAGTAGACCCACTGTCCATTGGTGTCAAAATTTTTCCGGAAACCGTGTCTCATTCCGTTTTCCAGTCCGCCCTTGTTGACGTGTTATTTTTCCGGCACTTTTTTCTCTCTTTTCCGCCGCTGCCGCCGCCTCCCGCGCCGCCGGCGCTGTCAATCCGAGTCCAACGCCACCGGAATCGTGTCCATCGGAGCAGCGACGCGCTCTCACGCGCCGTTTCTTCACCGGCGCGTTTCTCGTCCGCCAGCCGCCGTCAGCCGCGCGTGGAGGCGCGTTCGGCCGCCCTCGCCTCCGCCAGACTCGCCTCGGTGTCCTCTATCCCGATCTGGTCTTTGTTTGTGAGTTTCAGGTCTCGTACTCGCGGGTTCTTCCTCTTTTGGCCGTTTTTTCTCTCTCCTGTGGCTGTTTCTCTCTCCTACAGTTGACCCATGGCTGCTACTAGGTCTGATACTCCCATATCCACTTCCGCTGCTCATCCAGTACCACCGGCTATCTTCAACGAGTTCCTTAAATGGTATGAGGATCGTCAGGCCTCCGGTTCCACTGCTTCTGTTGCGCACACGGGTAATCCCTTTTCTGGTCTCACTCACTCCACCTCTCTTGGCCCTTGAGTTCTTGATTCTGGTGCCACCGATCATATTACTGGTAATAAATCCCTTTTCTCTACCCTTTCCACTTCTGGTTACTTACCGTCGGTGACTTTAGCTAATGGCTCCCAGGCCCCATCCCATGGTGTTGGTAGTGTCCAACCTCTTCCTTCTCTCTCCATTGATAATGTCCTTTATGTCCCTGGGTCTCCATTTAACTTATTATCCATTAGCCGTCTCACTCGTTCTCTTGATTGTGTCATTTCTTTTACTAAAGACTCTGTCATTTCTCTCGATGCACCTGGTTGTTTTTAATGAAAAATCGTTCTGAGTTGTTTTCTATATTTCAATCCTTTTATAATGAAGTCAAAAATCAATTTGGTGTTTCTATCCGTGCTCTCCGTAGTGATAATGCTCGTGAGTATCTCTCTCATTCTTTTCAAACATTTATGGCTTCCCATGGTATTCTTCATCAGACCTCTTGTGCATATACCCCACAACAAAATGGGGTTGCAGAGCGCAAGAATAGACATCTCATTGAAACAACTCGAACCCTTTTACTTCATGGTCATGTCCCTCAACAATTTTGGGGTGATGTTGTTCTCACTGCGTGCTATCTCATCAATCGCATGCCCTCTTCTGTCCTAAACAACCAGGTCCCTAACTCTATATTGTTCCCTCATCAGCCTCTCCACCCCTTACCTCCTAGAGTCTTCGGGTCTACGTGCTTTGTTCACAACCTTAGTCCTGGTCTTGATAAATTGTCTGCTAAGTCTCATAAATGTGTCTTTTTAGGCTTCACTCGGTCTCAGAGGGGATATAAGTGTTTCTCACCCTCTCTTCGTAGATATCTCATTTCAGCTGATGTCACGTTCTTTGAGTCTTCTCTCTACTTTGAGTCTAATTCCCTAACCTCTGGGTCTAACTTAGTATCCACCACCACCCCTTTTGTCTTTGATCCCTCAGACACGCCCATAGTGCAGGGAGATCCACCACCTCAGCCACCTCTACAGGTTTATCATCGTCGGCAACCTCCGCGCCTTCCAGATGGACCGCCTATTGACTCTCCTCCGGAGCCAACTCCTCCGTCCCCTCCGGTCCCACCCTCCTCCGGTCCTTTCGGCCCCACCTCCTGAGTCTGATCTCCCTATTGCATTTCGTTAAGGTATACGCTCCACTCGTAATCCTTCACCTCATTATGTCACTCTGAGTTATCACAGGTTATCCTCATTCTATTATACTTGTCTCTCTTCCATTTCCTCTGTGTCTATTCCTAAAACTGCAGGTGATGCCTTAGCCCACCCTGGTTGGAGACAAGCTATGATTGATGAGATGTGTGCTCTTCAGAACAGTGGTACTTGGGATCTCGTTCCTTTGCCTCCTGGGAAATCAGTTGTTGGTTGTCGGTGGATATTCACAGTGAAAGTTGGCCCTGATGGCACAATTGATCGGCTCAAAGCTCGATTAGTAGCCAAAGGTTATACTCAGATATTCGGGTTAGACTACGGTGACACTTTTTCTCCCGTCGCCAAGATGGCTTCTGTCAGATTATTTTTAGCCATGGCTGCTATTCGTCATTGGCCCCTCTATCAGTTAGATGTCAAAAATGCCTTCCTTCATGGTGACCTGTTGGAGGAAGTTTATATGGAGCAACCTCCTGGTTTTGTTGCTCAGGGGGAGTCTTCAGGCTTAGTGTGTTGTCTCCGCAAGTCTTTATACGGTCTTAAGCAGTCTCCCAGGGCTTGGTTTGGTAGATTCAGTACAATAGTCCAGCAGTTTGGTATGACTCGGAGTGAGGCTGACCATTCTGTGTTTTATCGCCATTCAGCTGCTGGGTGTATCTACTTGGTAGTGTATGTTGACGACATTGTCATTACAGGTAGTGATCACCATGGCATTTCACAGATAAAACAACACCTTTGTCATCATTTTCAGACTAAAGACCTTGGCAGACTGAGATACTTCTTGGGGATTAAGGTAGCACAATCCAAGAATGGAATTGTAATTTCTCAAAGAAAGTATGCATTGGATATTTTAGAGGAGACTGGGCTAATGAATTCCAAGTCCGTTGACACACCTATGGATCCAAATGCTAAACTTCTACCAGGTCAGGGGGAGCCACTTTTAGATCCTGAGAGATACAGGAGACTGGTTGGAAAACTGAACTACCTCACTGTCACTCGTCCAGACATCTCTTTTGCAGTTAGTGTGGTAAGTCAGTTTCTTAATTCTCCTTGTGCGGGTCATTGGGATGCAGTCATTCGCATTCTAAAATATATTAAAGGAGCCCCAGGAAAAGGTTTGTTATATGAAGACAATAAACATACTCGAGTTGTGGGATACTCAGATGCAGATTGGGCAGGTTCTCCTACTGATAGGAGATCCACTTCTGGATATTGTATCTTTATTGGTGACAACTTGATTTCCTGGAAAAGCAAGAAGCAAAATGTGGTGGCGAGATCCAGTGCAGAAGCAGAGTATAGAGCTATGGCTTCAGCTACTTGTGAGCTTATTTGGCTCAAACAGTTACTTGAAGAACTGAGATTTGGGGAGGTTACACAAATGTCTCTCATTTGTGATAACCAAACTGCCCTTCACATTGCCTCTAATCCAGTATTCCATGAGAGGACCAAACATATTGAGATAGATTGTCATTTCATCAGGGAAAAGATTTTATCTGGAGACATTACTACTCAGTTTGTTAATTCCAATGATCAGTTGGCAGATGTCTTCACCAAATCATTGAGGGGTCCTAGGATTGATTATATATGTAACAAGCTTGGTGCATATGATTTATATGCTCCAGCTTGAGGGGGAGTGTTAGATTGTTATTGTTAGTGTATCATATGATAGATATGGGCTTGGGCCTATCACTTTGTATATTTGTAAATACACTTATGTGTATATATATTATTTTCCGCTGTGTATTCTACACACACAGATTCTATCATATGTCTCTCATTTTCTCTTCATCTCAACAATGTTGATCTAATCTAATACAACAAAATTTTAACATTTGTAAGCAATGTTTAAAAACCGGACCGGTGATTGAACCGTGGTCGAACCGGTATAATTAAATATATATTTTAAATATTATCTAATTTTTTATTAATAAAATAACATAAAATTATAAGAAATTAAGATATATAAAGTCGTAAATTAGTATAAATAACCTTATTATAAGCCTTATAAAACCAAAAAATTAATAATAATTGGTAAAATAATAGATATCTATCTGTAATCCTTAAATATATGTTTTTATTAATTTTAAAATATTTAAGATTAAACAAAAATTGAAAAAAAATAAAAAAAATTGAAAATTTTAGAAAATGACCGGTTCGACCGGTTCCCTGATACCGGTTTTATACCGGTTTTCACCAGTTCTTGACCGGTTTGACCGGTTCTTGGCCGGTTCTCACCGGTTCTGAAGAGCACCGGTTTTTTGGGTTGAATGGACCGGTTACCAGGCCGGTTCCCGGTCGAACCGGCCGGTCCGGTCCGGTTTTCAAAACAATGTTTGTAAGCATGGCATCTGTTCCTTTTGTTTATATCTAGCTGTTACAGAAAGCAGGGTGTTAATTCCATAGAATGTCTGCTCTTTGGTGGTAAAAATCTGGAAAGAATATATTGTAGACACATCGTGTTTGAAAAGAAAGTGATGTTGTGTTTGCAATGTTGAATTTTTTTTTTGTGAATAAATCTATCACTTACAAGCAGAGTCAATAAATTATAAACTCTCCCTAAAGTGTCCTAATAATATTTGAATAATTGAAACCTTCTTTTATGGACAAAAGGCCTCTTTTTAAGTTTTCTCATTCTCTTTCTAATCTTTTTCTGGGATTTTGTTTTTTGGTTTAGTAAAGTCGCTGTTGGAATAGGTTGGATTGTTTATTACCTATTTGTTTCTGTTGAGAAAGAGGAAAATCAGAGCATATGAGTGAATTCATGTGTATATTGCATAGTGGAGCTATATCATATATATATACTGAATCACACTAAATACAAAGTTTACCATTACCCTAATTACCATAATTACATGATATTGTGTTGTTATAATTGCCCTATTTATATTATTTCTAACACTCCCCCTCAAGTTGGAGCATATGATATTATCATATGCTCCAAGCTTGTTAAATATATATATTAGATTTTGAATCTGGGCCTAACTCAACCCCAAAAGCTAGCTTGTAGGGTGAGGACTGTCCAAGGTTTATATATTATTAAATGGCCTTATCACTAGTCAATGTGGGACTTTCCAACACACCCCCTCACGCCCAGGGCTGGACATCTGGAGCGTGGACACATCAAGGGGTGGGGGCCCAATAACAACGGATGTAGGATAGGCTCTGATACCATATTAGATTTTGAATCTGGGCCTAACTCAACTCCAAAAGCTAGCTTGTAGGGTGAGGACTGTCCAAGGTTTATATATTATTAAATGGCCTTATCACTAGTCGATGTGGGACTTTCCAACAATATAGATTATACAAGGACTTCTCAAAGACTTAGATAAAACATTTGCTAGATGATCATTTGAGTTGACAAATTGAGTAGTGATACTGATATCTCCAGAAAATATCTTCTCTTTGATGAAATGATAGTCTATCTCAATGTGTCTGGCCCTCACATAGAACACTAGATTTGAGTCAATATGTGTAAGGTAGCTTGATTATCACATATGAGAGTCATTTATGTAATGTCTCCAATTCTGAGCTCTTGAAGTAACTGTTTGAACTAAATCAGCTCGTAAGTGGTTGATGCCATGACTCGATAATTTGTTTTAGCACTGGATCTTGTAACAACATTTTGTTTTTTGCTTTTCCAAGAAACCAAATTACCTCCAATGAACACACAATGTCCAAAAGCAGATCTCCTATCTTTAGGTGAGCTTGTCCAATCAGCATTTGAGTACCCAACAACTCGAGTATGACCCTTGTCTTCATAAATGAGACCTTTTCCTGGAGCTCCCTTAATATATTTTAGGATATGAATTACTGCATCCCGATGTCCTGCACTAGGTGAATTTAGAAATTGACTTACCACACTAATTGCAAATAAGATGTGTGGATGAGTAACTATAAGGTGGTTCAATTTCCCAACAAATCTTCTATATCTCTCTAGACCTTGAAATGACTCCCCTCAACTTGGCAAAAGCTTAAGATTTGGATCCATAGGAATTTCAACTAGTTTAGCATTCAACAATTATGTTTTCTCAAAAATGTTCATGGCATTCTTTCTTTGGGAGATTACAATACTATCCTTCGATTGTTCTACTTCTATTCCAAAGAAGTATTGAAAGTTTTGCTAGGTCTTTAGTCCGGAAGTGCCGACAAAGTTGTTTTACCTTATTGATGCCATGGTGATCATTGCGTGTAATGACAGTGTTGTCTGCATACACAATCAAATAAATGCATCCTTGAGTTTAATGACGATAAAAGACCAAGCGATTTGCCTCACTTCTTGTCATGCCAAATTGTTGTACTATAGTGTTAAATCTATCAAACCAAGCTTGAGGGGATTCTTTATGGACATAAAATGATTTGAAGAGATAACAAACTAATCCAAATGACTCCTTTTAAGCAACAAATCTGGATGTTGTTCCATATACATCTCCTTGACAAGATCACCATGAAGGAAGGTATTTTTGATACCCAATTGATGGAGTGGCCAATGGTGGTAACCAAGGAAATAAATAAATGAATAGATATCGCTTTTTCCATACGGAAGATGTCTTTGTAATCCAAGCCAAAAACACATGGATAACTTTTTGGCCACTTTGGCCACTAGACCGGCCTTTAGTTGATCAACTTGACCATCAAAACCAACCTTCAATGTGAAAAACTGAAAATTTATTGACAGTCTACAACAGAATTTCTTGGAGGGAGTGGAATGAAGATCTAAATATCATTGCTTTGAAGTGCACATACCTCATTAATCAAAGCTTGTCCCTATCTAGGGTGGGATAAGGCTGTTAGAATATTATAACAATATATTTAATATCTTAAGAATATCCGTTAAGATTAGTTTTAATCCTATAACATTTCCTAGGATTAGTTTCCATATTTCTAGATAATTATTATGATTTGTTTCCTAATTACTTAGTCTATATTGGTCAGTATAAGTAAGTGTCAATGTATAGTCTTTTGTAATCAATCTATTATGAATTATTCTTCTCCTCTCTTCCTTTCTATATCCAAAACCCTATAACTTCAACATGGTATCAGAGCGGTACCATCCACCATGACCTGTCCCAACCCTATTCCACTGCTAGGTTCTAAAGTTTGGAACTTTTATTTGTTCGTCTCTCTCACTCTATATTCATACCCTTCTTTTATTTCCAGCCTCACCGTTGTGTATCTTTCCGGCGTGCTTTCAAATCATCCATCGTGCATTTACCGGTGTGCCTGTCTTCATCTCCTCCTTATCGTGCTTTTCGTGCTGTTTTTCTCCTGTTTTCCGTTGTTCCGACCGCTCTTGCCGCCGGCGGACTCGCCCCACCATTTTCTCTCTAGATCTGGTCTTGTTTCGATGTTTATGGGATTTGTACTTGATGGTCCTCCCTGTTTGGCTTGTTTCTCTCTCCTCTGATGGTTGTTTTCTCACTCCTACTTGTTGCGGTTCCATGACTTTTCAGAACCTATAGATGTATCTTGCGGCTATCTAGAGCTATCTACTTGTTCCCGTGACTTTCTCAGAGCAATCTACCTGGCCCCGTGGCTTTCCCAGTGCAATCTACCTAGCCCCACGACTTTCCTAGTGTACTCTACCTGGCTCCACGACTTTCCACAGTTCTCTACCTGGCCCCACGACTTTCCCAATGCAATCTATCTAGGCTCGCGATGTATTGTATTCAATTTTGTTAATATGGGTATATTTGTAACAAGCTTAAAGCTTAATAAGCTTTAGCTTGAGGGGGAGTGTTAGAATATTAGAATGATATAATTAATATCTTAAGAATATCTGTTAAGATTAGGTTTAATCCTATAATATTTCCTAGGATTAGTTTCCATATTTCTAGATAATTATTATGATTTGCTTCCTAATAACTAGTCTATATTGGTCAGTATACATAAGTGTCAGTGTCAATGGATAGTCTTTTGTAATCAATCTATTATCATTATCTATTATGAATTATTCTTCTCCTCTCTTCTTCCTTTCTATATCCAAAACCCTATAACTTCAACAAAGGCATCACCTACAATTTTAGGAATAGACATAGAAGACAAGGAATCAAGACACGCATAATGCGAAGGAGATAAACGATGATAGGTTAAGGAAACATAATAGGAAGGGTTACAGGTGGGTCATATACCTTTTCCAAGTGCAATGGGGAAGTCAGACCTAGGACTTAGGAGGTAGGGTCAGAGCATGTGGAGGGGGTGGAGTCGGAGGGGAGTCCATAAGAGCCTCATTATCAGAGGTAGGGGCAGGATTTGGTGCTAGAGGTTATGTATACTTGTGTATATTGCACAACAGTGTTATGTATGTATGTACACTAAATACAAAGATTATCATTATCCTAATTTCCATAATAACATGATATTGTTCAAACTATAATTACCCCATTCACACTCTAACAGTTTCTATTACCTTTTTTAGTTGTAGAGCATAAATACTCAAGATTTACTAACTGTATTTGTTTGTTGTAGATAAAATTTGTTGTTGATGGCCACTGGACAACAGATCCTCAACAGGAGACCGTCACAAGGGGTCACATATGTAACAACATTCTCAGAGTAGATAGATGATGCATTTTGGCTCAGGTCACAGTTGCTAGATGTATATAAAAAGGTAAGATGATGGTTTCCATCTGGACTATTCTGAATCATCAATTTAAATATTGCCAGATATACACTGAAAGTAATAGAATGAACTATGGGTTTCAATTGACAATTGATATACGATGCATTTAAATTTTGACTTGTTCTTAATCATTAATTTAAATATTGTCAGGATAGTTAATCTCAGCATATTCTTATAAATATTTACACTTAGAATAATGTTGAAGTTTTGTTTGACATTGGTAAAGTGCCCTAACATTATTTTGGACTGTTGTAGGGTACATAAAAGTTGAAGACAGTGGTTTGCTGTGAGTTTCTAAATTATCACGTTTGACAACAATATGGACCATGGGGGACACAAGCACGCCGGAATGAGCAGCATTTAGGTCTGAGTGTCTTTTAAATTTTAAAACCATCCATTATGTACATTTAGGTCTGAGATTAACATTGAGATCATGACATCATCCTGGACTGTGCAAGGATTAGTTAGGAATTAGGAGAAAATAAAGTTGGGTTAGCAGTTAAGGGTTTTGGTAGTTTGGGTAATAGATTTGCGCCATCTTCTCTAGTCTCTAGCCTCTAGCAATAATAAATCTGTGCGGGATGTGGACATTTGCTGGGTTTTAATACAATTTTTCCCACCATTGATATTTTTACTATTTTTGTATCAAGATTGATTGATTGTCCAGGCTCTAAGGCCCATACGATCAAATATGTCCCATTTTCATTATTTTTAAGATTGTTTCTTATTGACCAAACAAAAAAAAAGATGGTTTTTTTTTCTTTATTGACCAAAAACAAAAGATGATTACATGTTTGTTTCTCTTTAAGCAAGGTCTCAGGTTCGAAACTTGTGGATGAAAAAAAATCCTCGCTGGGAGAGCTAGCTCAACCATGATGTGGATAATTTCGGCTCGAATTGCCTCCCGTGGATACCTGTGGTTAAAAAAAACAAAAAAATGGTTTTCTATTGCCGCCGAGAAAAAAAAAGTTGGATTTGCTGCACAAAGCTCAACTTCTAATCATTTTCAATTTTACATTGCTTCTATGGGTCCAAAATCCAAATTCTTGATTCTGAATACTCCTATATAACAACAATGAATCTGTCCTAACATGTGGACACGTCAGCTCTAATGCACATTTTACCTGTCATCGTCCATTGGATTGTTTTGCTTTCAAAGGCTGTGGTGTTGTCTCTTTTGAGCGAGGTTACATGATTAACATTGGCCTATAATTAATAATTATAAATTTGTCAGTTTACTGTCATGTCTTAATTTTTTTGCAATCTTTTCCTATATATTAGTGAGAGAAAGAAATTAGGTGAGAAGAGATTCTATTTTCACCAATTGAATTGAGGTATTTAACATATTGATATTTAATGATTTTTCAACAATTCTTTGTCAAGTGCGAAAACTACAGTGCAAAAACTACAGGTGACTGTTGCTAATGATTTTCTACATTCCTTTGTTCAAGCACGGTGGAAGTTGCGGAAGTTACAAGTACTTGTCAAAAGTGGGAAGGGGAAGTCTCAAGGTTCTAAGTTTCTAACGGTCTAGAAATGCTCAAGGTTCTAACAGTTCTACATCATTGGGAATGGATATGGGTATCACAAGTTTATTTTTCGTTCAACCATATGAGTTTCGAAAGGCATCCTCTTGTTCACACATAGAGAGTTTCATGACAACTTAAAATGAATTGTATCATTTGAAAATTAGAGTATAATCTATCATCGAAAAGCTCCTAGATAAAGAGTATAACTTACACAAATATTTTCATTTTCCTATTGGATCTAAGTCATTCGTTAATATAGATATTTACTCGCTCACAAATATTTATGGAATATCATTGAGAAAGAGACAAATGGTCAATTTGAAAATATCTTAATGTCAACCTTTTTTTCAAGTATTAATATACTCAATCCAAAAGGGAAGAACCATGCTGGTATCTCAATTTTAATTCAAACATGATTTAATTCACATTCCATGTTCTTGTGAATATTTACCGTCCTAGAAAGGGGGAATGGAGTTCTTGTTTAAGAAGAATGCCTTAGAGAAAGAGTAAATGTATAAAACCTTTCAAGCATTTTCAACTCTCTCAAAATGAAATTTATTCCAAACATATATACTATGGTTTCTTGCCTCAACGTACACAAATATCTAAATTTGATATTTTTAGATATTTTTTAGATATATTGCCAATACTAAGTAGCCCAAAATATTTGTATCCATTCTTCATGAGGTGAGAAGAGTTAAGTTTAACTGTATAACAATTTATGAATGGCCAAGATTATTTTAGTTAAATCTAATCCTAATTATTCATTATAAACTTATAGGTAGGATTAATTCATCTTATGAGAGTTATACACACACAAATTGAAAAATGTAAACTTTGTAAATTATATGAGTGTTTTTTTCCTCCATAAAGAATATGGGTTGATGCTCTAATAGTATCTATTAAGAGAGAATGACTGGTTCCTTTGTTCTTGTATTCCTCGTCTCACTCCTAAATGTTATAGGTACGTGCGTCTAAAGACACCGGTTAATAAATAAATACACAAAAGATTTTTATTGGAAATTATAACTTGATTGCATCTGTAGTATTAAAATGTTAAATAATTCAATAAAAACTTTCAATTTTTGGTTCCCTAACTGCTATAAGTTCAACAATTAATAATTTAATATACGACAACTGTGTGACTGTGTTTTCAAGTAAGCACGAAAAAATTATAATTTTTTTTGTGTCGCAAGCTACTAACTTAGGCCGTTTAAAAAAACGTTGAGGTAATCCTGTTTGTGTATAGACTTGTGTTATCATTGAAGCTCTTGAGTGGGAGAGCCTCATGGCTAGTAAATTAAACATCTTGTTTGCTCATTTATGGACATTGCAACTTTGGATAGATTTCTCTTAGTTCTCGAAAACCCTAGGAAAGCATAAGAGAGCGCAACTCATAGCGGAATTAGCATTGCCCCTCCCCTTAGGGTTTTTTTTCTACCCACTTTAAATGGGTTCTCCCTTCTTTTCAATGAGAGAAGCCTTTTCCCTTTCATTTGCTTCCTCCATTCTCACTGCTACTTCCCTTTCCCCCTTTCTCGTTCACCTCCTTCATCTAATCCATTTTTTTCGTTTTCCCTACACTCACCTTCTATTATTTCTTTCAACCTCCCGCCATTTTCCCTCCTTCTCCTCTTTTTAAGGTCTTATTGAAATTGTCGTCGTCCATGTGACTTAAGTATGATGTAGCTAATTGGCTCTTTGTGAAGTTTAATGGCCATTTCACTGGCAAAGGATGTAGGCTGAAAAAAGTGAAAGAAAAGAGGGGGAAATTATTATTTTTTACTTAATTATCACAATTTGATCCTAATGATAAGGCTGGTTACAACGGAGATTAGGAATTTATTTTCTTTATTGATTTTTGTTTTGATCAATTTAATGTATTTCAAGATATGTTTTAAATAAGCATGTTGTATTATATAATGTACATTTATTGAAGCATTATAGAATCACTCTTTCTCATTGTAGTTTCTATTTGCCAATATAAGTGTCACATAACTGCCTTTAATCCAATCGTTATTGATGAAAAAACTCTGGAGAGATCTGTTGGGCTTTTGAAAACAAAAGATAAAAAAGAAAAATGACAATTTACTAGAATAACAGACAAATTTCTTCAATAATCCACAACATAGTATGATAATGGTCCAATAGTTTGCCTCGGAAACAGCCATGAATTAGGTTTTTGTTTGATTTCTGATAGATGATGGAAATGCTTGGCGCTAGCATGTTCTTTGCCACTTCTTTTGTAAATGGAGGAATTATTGATCCCATTATTTTCATTATTACTTATACTACCATAAAATTGGTGATAAAATTAAATTAAAAAATAAGATTGATTCAGGATGAAACCAATTTTGTTTTTTGAAAAAAAAACCTAAAGCATGGAGATTATAAAAAGTTTTTTCGAATTAAAATATCTCACAGCTATATTAAAAATTACATATAATTACTATTGGGGTAGGATAATATATCATTAGATGGAAAACCAAATAAAAGTTGAGAGTGGAAAATGTTGAAATAAAGCCGAGTTGTATTATTAAAAGGGACACTTAAAAGTTTTATTGTAAATTTAAAGTATTTAAGTTAAGTAATATGATTTTATATTTGTATATTGATTTTATGAAATATAAAGTGTAATACCAAAATACATAAAGCTAATAAGATGTGTAATATTTGAATATAAGTTTTTTATATTTAAAACTTTAAAATTTATATTCAAATATTTAAATATTAAAATATAATAAAGTGATATGACTATTTTTATTAATAGTTTCATGTTAAGATGTGTAAAATACTTGAATAATTAAGAATTTAATATCATAGGTTAAATTAATAAATATAAATTTTAAAAACTAATTTATATAACTTTTTTATATTTCACAAAATACATGTGATTGCACTAATCCTTGCTAGTTTTGACAATTTCCATGCTTTTGCGATTGAATAGCGATTTGTTTAACGAAGTGCATGTACATGTAATTTAGGCACATCATGCCATGTTCTTTTTGGATATATTTGAAGTTAGTTAATGTTAATTTCAAACTTAAAAACAATAAATTGTTTACAAATAATTGTCACCTTTTAAGATAAAATCTCACTTTTCTAGATGAGGTTTATGATATAGAGAGTTGAATTTCAATTCAGCAAAATAATCTTAGAAGAATGTAAAAAACTAGTAAAGAGCCCGTGCATACACAAGTTCAATATTCTGAAAATATGAAGCAAAAGATGTGAGCATTTGAGGTGGAGAAAAAGATATGACCATTCGAGTAGAAAATCCGAGCACATAACAAATGTGTTGAAAAAGAGAAAGAGAGAAAAAAGATGAAGAGGGAAGAAATTTGAATGGAGAATAAAAGCGAAAAAGGGCAACGTGAGTGGAATAAAGTGACAATTAGAATCCCAATGACATTTAGAACCCCAATTAAAAATAAAAAATTTGATTAAATCGAATGAATAATGAAAAAATATTAAAATATCTATTGGATTGTATAATTATAGATGAGATTCAACGGAGAGATGAAAGTGCGCCAACATAAAGCCTTTGTTTGGTAGGGTGGAGAGAAATGGAGCAAAGAGAAATGAAGTGGAGGGAAATAAGTGAGAAATAGAAAAGAAATTAGATTGTTTGGTAAGAAAGAAATAGAGTGGAGAGAAATGATTTTTTTTTTGTTTGACAAAAAAAAGTATAATATTTGTTATGGACTAAACCCTAGGCCCCTTGACCATGAAGACCCAAAACAAATATAATAGCATTGTCAAATTTCCATAACTATGTATATATTTGCTTGCTTACTATATTTATGATTATACCTACCATATTTATACAGGTCCAAGACCCTTATAGATATAAGATGTTAACAATTCACACGGTACATAATCTTCACTCAATCAACTAATTTGACTACATATCTAACTTGGGCGTTAGAGTGCCTTTGCAGGTACACCCCCCTCTGTGGGCATCCTGAATCTTCTCCTCAACAATACCCAGACCCAGATCCAGATCCGAGTTTGACTTCACAGACCCGAGTCCGAGTTCTACACCAGAACATTTGGCGCTAAATCCATAATCATAAATATAGTAAGCAAGCAAGTATATACATAATTATGGATATTTTGGTAGTGCTATTATATTTGTTTTGGACCGTCATGGTCAAGGGGCCTAGGATTTAGTCCATAACAATATTGTTTTTGTAAGAACATGTTTCTCTGGCAAAGTGGAAAAGGGAGAGAAATGAGGGACTAAGTGTAAGATAATAAGAAGTGTTAGGTATGTTAACAACATTTATCCACAGGCCTGTCAGAAATTTCTTCGCAATCAGCTATTTCTACTCTATTTTGCGGAGAAATTTTAAGATATGAGACCCACCATCGGGACATTTCTCTTTTTATATATTTCTACTCTACCAAACACAATTAGTATTTCCCTTCCTTCTATTTCTCTCATCTCCCCCTAATTTCTACTATAATGAACAGGCCAAAAGTGATATAAAATAAAAAATACTTTTCTAATTATCATTTAAAATAAAAATTATTTTTCTCATATTAATAAAATATGTATTGTTTTTTTTTATTTCTTGGTGCAACAAACTTTTGCTTTCTTTCTTTCTTTGTTTTCTTTTGGGACAAAAACCCGTTCATTCTAAAGGCCTGCACAAAAGTGTAGTAGGGCGATGTTACTAACACCGAAGCCCATGGATATAAAGGCCCTGAAGAAGGAGGGAGTCTAAGGAGCCTGTGGAAACCACGTGGAAAGGCACTAGTTGGTCGTTGCGGTTGTACACTATAGTATACAGGCGTGTCTCTTTCCTCACCTTTCCACTCTCAGTCTCTATATCTTCCTTGAGCTTTTCATCTTTCACCTCACCCAAACACCCTTCAAGTTGAACAAACACACCGCTTCTTGTTTGTTTTGTGTCGTTTTGCCGCATTCATTCTCTACTTTACAAAATGGCGATGGTCATTGCTTCTTTCGGTGCTGGTCTCCGTCCTCTGTCACCATCTGTTCAGTTCCTCACCTCTCCATCAGCTCCATTTCAATTGCGCCACTCTTTCGCCGCAACTACAAGACCTATGCCTCGCCTCAAGTGTCTTGCGACAAAGGAGGACTTGCCTGAAGCCCTAGAATCGAAAGAGAACAGCGAAACCATCTTACACTCTTTCTCTCCGTTGCCATTGCTGTACGCCGCTGCTCTCCTACCTGGAGGTACTTCAATCCTCTCTCTCCCTCTGTAATCATTTTTTAATTTCTAATTATTATTTAATTTAATTCAAAAGAATGTATTAATTAACAGGTGGAGCTGTGAGATCTGTATTTGGGCCTTTCGTTGAGCTTGTGAAGTCGTGGAATCTGCCGGATTGGCTTGTGCATTGGGGTCACCCTGGCAACATGGTAATTAACAGAATAACTAACTGATTCTATGATATCTTCCGTTATAGATAGAAATTAGAAAGAATGGGGCTGTGTTCTGAAATGAATTGGTACATTTACTTGACTTGCAGGCTGTTGTGCTCTTTGCTATGGGTGGTTATGGTACCTATCTTGGTTTTCGCATACGTTATTCTGATGACGTGGTATGCTCTGATATCCCCTTTCCAATTTTTTCACAACTTCTCATTGATTTGATTAGATTTAATCCTCACCCAATAGTGGAAATCATATTTGGTCGTGTTTTTAATTCCATTTTAAGAATTGATATTGATATAAGCGGGCGGGACCAAATTTATATGCATATGAACAATTTTGTTTATGAAATTAGTATACTACACATACTTAGTTGATATGTGTGAAAAAATATCCTATCAATTTGTTTTTTTCTCCATGGTCTTATTCAAGCTACGTCTTGTTATTTTAATATTATTTATTAGTTCATTACGCTTGGACTAGTATGAAATTTGTTCTTGTTGTGTCTAATGTTTTCCTTTATATTAAAAAAGGAAAAGTTATCCTTAGCAAAGCCACAAAATAAATCAGAAGAAAAGTCAATAAGTTAATTTGTGACTTAAAAACACTAGTTGTAACATTGTGTAGGTTCTCTTTTAGTAGTCTTTTAGGGTTTATTCATGGTCTCTTATAAAAAAAGCAAAAACTGAAAAATTGATCCAATCTAAATCACTTTTAATTAGATTGAATTGGATTAGTTTGGAGTATGGATCCATAGCGATTAGATGATAAAAGAAGAAAATTGATGTAATGACTTTTCTCCTGAAAATTGATTCAATCTAATTTAATTATGAACACCTCTAATAGTTTATAATTTTCTTGAATATTTGTAGGAGGAAAAGGCTAATGCCAAGGACTTGCATCCCAAGCTTTTAGCTGGTATGTTTTTCTTCTTTGCTCTTGGAGCTACCGGAGGAGTAACATCTCTACTCACATCGGATAAACCCATTTTTGAAAGGTAATCAGCAGCTTTTTTATGTTAGCTATCACTCTCCTCGTGAAGCTTAAAGATTATCACTTGTTAAATTCTATCTTTCCTATTACATGTCTTGCTTATTCATTTTCAACTGCAAAATCAACAACAATCTCATGCAGTAGCCACTATCTTCTCCTTACATCATCTCATCTCATGACTGTCATTTGTTTGCATGCAGTCCTCATGCTGTTACAGGCATCATTGGCCTTGCGTTGTTAACAATACAAACTATATTGCCTGCACTGTTTGAGGTAATGATTATTATTTCCAGTGAGGTTGTATTGGTTTCCTTTCCTCCATCCTTTTCTTACCTATTTATTTCTAAATTATGTTACTTGCACACATACCCGTTTCCCACACAGTCTCCTAACATACATTTAAAGAAAAAATGAACCCTGAAATTTGTTTATGATTTAGAAATGAGTTGATAAATGAATAAATTTATTTTAAGTGTCTTAGAGTGTGTATGTGCAACTAACTACTCAGTCACAGTCTTGCTGTTAAGAACATTATCAGGAAGTAAACCAAAGTAACCCGACAAGAACTAGCTGTTAAGACTGGAGTTAAAAGCTTTACATTGTCGATTTGTTTATCCCCCCCCTTTGTTTGCCCCTCCCTCCAATTTATTCTCATTGCACTTGTTACCACTACTCACCTCTCACTTTAATTACTTGAATGATATGCAGGAAAATCCTGGATTAAGGAATGTTCATGGTATCTTGGGTAGTGGTATCATGACACTTTTTCTTATCCATGCTGCCCTTGGACTTCAATTAGGCCTCAGTTACTAATTACAATTTCCTTTGATGCCTACTTATGTTGAGGTTATTTTAGTCATGGTGTACATTCTTTCCTGCACAGGTTCTTAACTCCAATTGAGAACTTTGATCACCAGGATGTTATGTTCTCTTCTATCATTTTGTTTAAAGTTAATTCAAATTGATTGCTGATCCACACTAACGGGAAAAACTGGCGATGGCTATAACTATGCTATTACAAGGCACAAGCTATTTCACATCTCACAATGGAAATGGGAGTGAGAATTTGAAATTTTAGTACAATAAAGATACAATTAATGATTGTCTAAGATTCCAATTACAGATCTTGAACGAACTGTGAGTTCAACTAGTAACTAAGTAAGTGGTCTTTAATAGTCATTAAATGGCGGAAATGAGCAGAGATACCAGAGATAAACTATTGTGGCTTTGTATATGATACAAAATATGAGGCGTGTACCCTTATTTCTAATTTCTGCTGGCTATAACTATATACCATATGTAGTGTGGTAATTGGCAGCTAGCAAGGCAGATATATGAAGTATCACAATTCACAGAAGGTGTTTCACTCGCAATAGTGCTTCCCCGTTCTAACACTGATCCCAATCATTTGATACGCAATCGGCAATTCAGGTAATGGTACTTCACAAAGATCTTCAAACTTCATGTAAAGCAATACTGCCAGTAAATAATAACTTGGTCTACCGCAACTCTGGCCCTGCTAGAAGCCATAATTTTAGATTATGGGGCTACATTCTCGGACCTGGTAAGACCATATCAGCATCAACGAGCTACATTCCGCATTTTAATGCCCCATCTGACTGGGAAAGAGAAACTTGTGTATTGTCTTTGCGCATTACCCTTTATTAATTAAATAAACTCTTAAATTGGTTTTTAAAAGTTTAATATATTTTTTTGGTGAAGTAAAAATTTAGGGTGGGGGATGAGGGAGGGAAATAAAAATATTATGGCATTTATTTTTATGGAGAACTAAAATGATGACTGAAAAGGATAAATTTAATAATTATTTTGTATATCTAAAGAATGAATTTGATAAGAAAAAAATTAGATATATATAGAGGATTAATTAAGAGTTTATTTATGACTAAAATATGCTTAGTTAACCCCAGCCTGAAATTATGTGCGGTGAGACTGTCTAAAATAATTAAATGAAACACTCTTAAACATATGGTCGAAGTTTAAATCAAGAAAAGGCAATTGTTGATGGTGTCTCATGTTTAGAATAATTAGATATGATAGTCAGAGACTCAGAGTAATTAAAAAAGGATTTAAAAATTTGTTATTGAGTTAGTTTGATATTTTGCTAGGTGAAAAAATTATGTTGTAGAGTAGATACAATAATAATAAGTCATTATTGTATCCCGTTACTCTGTTTCTGTTAGGAGTAAAATTGTTTCAACTGTGTTCAATTCAACGTGTATGCCTTAAACAAAGTAAGTATATATCAGGAACTTTCATGGCATTGGTTATCATATAACTTACACCCGGTTATGATGGTTTCTTGTGTTGAAAATATGTTGTAGAGTAGGCCTCTTTTGTTTCAAGAAGGATGAGAATTTGTTTTTCGTGACCCCTTTGTATAATTCTATTTAAGTACTATTTCATGAACAAGGAACTCTGCTCACAAGTAAAAGCTTATGTAACTTGTTTAATTCTACATTTTATATAATAATCATGGAGTGAACACTGTAGGAGAAAAATAAAGGTAAATATATGAAATCATCGGTTTTATATGTTGCAGATTTGCGTGAGGTTAAAACCACACAATTATGAAACTCTGAGATTGAAGCAAAGGAAAACCATATGGGAGAACTTGAAGGCTTCTGTTTCAAACCCTCTAATTTGCATAAAGAAGCAGAAGAGCGAATAAGAAGAAGAACAATGAGATTTCTGCAGAGAAGAGGGAAGAAGAAGAAGATAAGGGACCACCATGCAATTTGGTCATTGACATTGTAAAAAATCTTGCACTTTAGTGACAACTCAGCAAGAATTTAATAGACGTTAGTGGTTTGGACCTACGTGAAATACGGAGGTCAAAGTGAGAGACTAACGAAGGGTTTTTATAATTTCATGGATCAAAGTGAAAGACGCTGAAAAAGTTAGGGGATAAAAGTACCAGTTTCCTTAAAAAATATGTTTGGGCGAGAATTTTTTAGGATAAAAAGAAAGCAATGAAAATGAAAACAATTCTAAATTCTAATAGCGCAATTAAAGCTGGAAAAAGAAAAAAAAAAGGCGTCAATAAATTATGAGTCATGGATGTTTTTTTTGGTGAAATATATTTTTTTTGTGGTGAAAATTTATGAGTCATAAATGAAACTATGAAAGTACTAAATTAATCTCACAAGATAGAATAGAGGCAGGGAAAGAGAGATTGAGCGAGTCATCCGTCTACGTTCTCTCCCTCTCTCTCTCTCCCGTTCAATGCAATATATGTAGACAACACTATCGACCTCATCTCTTCCTCTTTCGTTCTGCATTCTTGTTCATATACTCCTTCCTTCTCACTCTCAGAACAAATACACAAGGTACGTATATCTCTCTTTCTTGTGCATATACTCCTGTATTCGTATTCTTGTTTGGCATTTAACACTTGCTGATTCTTGTTAATTCTTTCGTAACTTTTTAGCTTCTGTTTTATTTTGCCAATGCAATTATCGATCGGTTACAGCATCTGCACTCGCAGATCTATAGCTTGTTTAGCTTCTTTATTCCCTGTGTCTGCTGTCTGTGAATCGCACCTTTTTCTACTATCAAGATTTCATCAATAATCTTGTGCAAGATTCACGTAATGACTATGTGCTCATTCCGTTCCTTTTGAAAAGTTTCTCTTCTATTTTTCTGGTTCCATTTTATAAATTTAATGATTTTTTAATCATCCATTTGGTATTAGTTTAATCTAATAAGTGAAAGAAAAGATTAATCTAATAAGCGCATCTTTGGTTGGGGTTGGACAATTTGAGTAGGAGGGAAATATCCTGTAATGAATTTGGGAGAAAACCTAGTTTTACTTGGGAAGAGTAAAAAGAGAAGGTAAAGGAAAAATAATTAGCCATGAAAAAACTGGAAGGAAAAGTCTCTCAACCTTCGAAAATACCTTTTTACCCTCAAAAACAAGCTCAATCAAGTTATATTCCTGCCTCCGCTATTGGATGCTGAGCTGGGTCACGGCAGAGTGATCTTCAGCATCAGCAGAGTTTCCATCCAGTTGTCTCCCATGGCTGCCGTGGTTGGCTCCTCTGCCGCTACTGCCCTTCCCTTCTCTCCCAAACTCGGCCGCTCTTCTCCCCTGCTGACTTCTCAAATATCCATCCTTTCCAAATCCTCCTTCAGTCTTGCTCGAGTTTCTCTCAACCCCAAATGCAACCTTCTTTCCAAAAATTCTATTCCCCAAAACGGGATCGCTTCTGAGCCCTCGCCTTTTGAGTTGCTCAAGACTTCTGCAGCTGATAGTGAGTCTTCTTTCCTCAAATTACCCACACTTGTCATTTGCAAATTTTCCAGTCTTTCATAAATCCCCCCCCCCCCCCCCCCCCCCCTAACAAAAAAAAGCATTTGAAAAACAGATATATACGTTAGAGGGTGTGGAGTTGAAGTTTTTCCTATTGTTTGTGTGTTTAGTATCATTGCCATAGTATTTAAATTTAAAGACTTTCCTATACGACAGATATAAAGCAACTGAAGGAATATTTAATATAATACTCTGTATTTTTCAGGGGTCTCATAGTATATTATTTCAAGCGTGAATGATATCTGTAGTTCTTTTCCTTGGTGATAGAGTAGGATATTTTATGAACTCTCATCATTTCAATTTTCATGGGTATGCATGCTATAGAAATTACTGTCTGTATAATCTCAAGTTAATCTACTTCTATATTTTATAAATTATAAATATAAATTAGAATGCCGATAATGAAGAGTGAGGCCTTCATGCTTCCTATTCCCACCCTCAATTAACTTATTTTATAAGCCACTGACACAAAGGTTCTCAATCTATAATTTCTTTATATATATATATATATTTGCATATTTTTATTTAAATTTTAGAATATATTATCTTTTATATTTAATTGATTTTTTTTACTTATTTTAAAGTTATCAGTAAAATATATTTTCAATTATTATAGAATTTTAAATTTCATTTCATTTTTAAAATTTTTTTGTTTACATTGAAAAATATATTAATTGAAAAGCATATGATAATTTTTTATTCTTTATATATTTTTTGAAAATTTTAAAATACAACATCTTTTATTCTAATATTTTTTTAAATTATATCAAACAATAAAATCAAAATACTCATAATGTTTCACAAGGGTTAAAATTCTAATATTAAGGTTGAAAAAGTAATTGAATATTTTATCTGGAGGTTTAGTTACAAATAAATTTTCATCTTTCACTTTTTTTTCTTTATCATTTTTGTTTCGCTCTTTTTATTCATCTTGGATTAAAAATCACAACTCTTTTCATCTTTTTCTTTAACAACAGAGATGGATACCTTCCTCTTCACCTCAGAATCTGTAAACGAAGGTCACCCTGACAAGATCTGTGACCAGGTTTCAGATGCCATCCTCGATGCATGCTTGGAGCAAGACCCAGAGAGCAAGGTTGCCTGTGAGACCTGTACAAAAACTAACATGGTTATGGTCTTTGGTGAAATCACAACTAAGGCTAAGGTGAACTATGAGAAAATAGTTCGAGACACTTGCAGGGGTATTGGGTTCGTGTCAGCTGATGTTGGTCTTGATGCTGACAAGTGCAACGTTCTTGTCAACATTGAGCAACAGAGCCCTGATATTGCCCAAGGAGTTCATGGTCACATGACCAAAAAACCTGAGGAAATTGGAGCTGGTGACCAAGGCCACATGTTTGGCTATGCTACAGATGAAACACCTGAACTAATGCCACTTACTCATGTGCTTGCTACTAAACTTGGTGCCAAGCTCACTGAAGTCAGAAAGAATAAGACATGCCCCTGGCTGAGGCCTGATGGTAAAACCCAAGTGACTGTTGAGTACAGGAATGATAGTGGAGCCATGGTCCCTGTCCGTGTGCACACTGTCCTCATCTCAACTCAACACGATGAAACTGTAACGAATGATCAGATTGCCAAAGATTTAAAAGAGCATGTAATAAAACCAGTCATCCCAGCTGAATACCTTGATGACAAGACTATCTTCCACCTGAACCCTTCAGGTAGGTTTGTGATTGGTGGACCCCATGGAGATGCAGGACTCACTGGCCGGAAGATCATTATTGATACCTATGGAGGATGGGGTGCTCATGGTGGAGGTGCCTTCTCAGGAAAGGATCCAACCAAGGTGGATAGGAGTGGTGCTTACATTGTTAGGCAGGCAGCAAAAAGTGTGGTAGCTTCAGGGCTTGCCCGTCGTTGTATTGTGCAGGTTTCTTATGCAATTGGAGTGCCAGAGCCACTGTCTGTGTTTGTGGATACCTACAAAACAGGCAAGATTCCAGACAAGGATATTTTGGCTTTGATTAAGGAGACTTTTGACTTCAGGCCTGGAATGATTGCCATCAATCTTGACCTCACAAGAGGAGGCAACTTCAGGTACCAGAAGACTGCTGCTTATGGGCATTTTGGACGTGACGATCCTGATTTTACATGGGAGACCGTGAAGATACTCAAGCCCAAGGCTTGATTGAGTTACCAATCATGGTATTTTTTAGAAGGTGGTTATCATCATAATCATCTTTCTGAGTGTGTTTAAAAAGTAATAAAAGGAGCTTCAGTAAGTACATACCTTATCTTTTTCAGCTTGGATGAGAAATGGGAGCAGATATGTGCTATCCTAGGTGGGGAGGCGTTCGCACAATTGGAGAATGCAGCATTAGCTACCTCTTTCGATTTTGGTTTTCTCTCTTTAAATGTCTTTACTGTTACCTGTTTTATTTTTTTTCTTTTCACCTTTCTGCTATTGATTATTTCGCAACCAATCTTGTGTGGTTGGTGTAAACTTAGAATGTCATTTATTTGATTCTTTTTATTCACTTCTAATTTATTATATTGTTTGCCATAGCAATTGTTACTAACTCCTACTACTGTTTACTGGCCGTAGTTTCCAATGGAAGGTGTAATAATTAGGTTTTTAACCTGACATTTACAGAATTGTTGGATGACTAACAATGTTACATAAAGAGAGAAATTGGAGCTTGGAGGTTCCTCCAAAGTTGGAGGTTCGAATCAGAGGTTCAATCTCCATGCCCTCCTGGAGACTGGTGTCTCCTTAAGACCCCAGTTGAGAAAGTCAGCTCCATTACTACCTATGAAAAAAAAAACATTAACTCTGACAAGAATCTTTATAGACAGCTTTTATTGGCAAATTTTGGTTTTCAGTGGGAGGGCTTTTGGAGTAGGTGGTCTACACAGACTAATTTTAACTTATGGAGAAGTTAAATGCATTTCACCTCTTTGATTCATGCTATTTTTTTCACCTAGAAGTACTTCTGCAGAAGTTCCACCCAAACAGACTCATAGGCTAACTTTATGTGATTGAGTCACTTAGAGACTCTCCCCCCTTCCCCTCTCTCTCACAGACAACTAGCTTTGAACTTTTACGCTATGTTTGGTTTTGAGGAGTTACGGGAGAGAGATACGGGGAGAGTTAGAGGGTTAACTTTCATACCACCGCATTTGGTATAAGTGTTGAGAGAGATTGAAAAGGGTTTCACGGATTTTAAATCTCTTCTATAGAGAAGAGAAACAGGGAATGAGAAGGGGATGGAAGTATGCAAATACCATTATGCCCTTAAAATCGTAGATGTGAGGAAGATTGACACAAAAATGTAATTAAATTTGATGGATACTTTTGTCTTTTTAACTTTTTACAAATGAGTAAACTAATAAATTGGTCCCTGACTTTTTTAGAGTTATGCAATTTAGTCCCTAAGAAACAGAAAATCCTAATATAGTCCCCGACTTTTTACTTTTTCTTTCACTATAGTTCAACTGTGTGTTTTCCGTTATCATTCTTTAGTTTTTTATAACTATTTTTAAAGAATGGATTTTTTTACAAATCAAATTAAACACGAAGTGTTTTTCAACTCTTTTTTTCCATAAAATAAAATAATATGAAATAGAGCAACTCAAATCCTAAGAGACATGAACCTTTCCCACTCAAATCTACAAATGTTGGTAATAGGAGCAGTTAGTTGTTCTTAAGGATTAGCCCATGCTCCAACAGAAATATAACGACCACCCGGAATCTGGTACAAGTCCAACAACCACTGGACACTGGAAGATCCTGAGTCTTCTCAGAAAAATCCAGAATGTCAATATCCATTTGATTTTGGATCAGTGTCATGATATTCCTTTTGTTATTTCGGTTTTTAACATGTGCAACATTTGCAAGAGATAACAAATCAGTAGAAAGTTTTTATTGGAAAATATAACACTTATTATTATCAATGTATTGAATGTTGTGATACTTGTAATTTTCAATAAAACATTTTTACTATTGATTTATTATCATGTGCAAGTATTACACAAGTTAGAAAAATTGTTGTTATGTTGTCATTCATTGATGAGAGCTTAATTAATTTTAACTAATAATAACCCAATCAAAGCAAGAAGTTCCCAACCTAAATCTGTCTTGAATTAATTTATATCAAACACCATTTTGATGCACTGATAACATGGCCAACGGATTTCAGTCCCATTTTAATGTCCATAAGCATCAGCTCAGTGGCTTTGGCTTCTGGATGAGACTTGTCACCTGCCAAAAAACTTGTGGAGAGTTCCATTCATTTCCACATAGCTCCAACCAGGTGGCTTCTGGATGCCAACATTATCTATTGCTTTTCTCACACTTGCAGCTTCGTCATGCTGATCCATGTCAGCTAGCATATTAGATAGCATCACATAACGGGCTCCATGATCATGCTCCATTGCAAGAAGCTCTTGGCTTGCAACTTTAGCCAATTCCACATCTCCATGTACCTTGCAAGCACTTAACAAAGCTCTCCAAATCACAGCATTGGCCTTAAATGGCATGTTCAGAATTAAATCATACGCTTCATTCATACGACCAGCCCTTCCAAGAAGGTCAACCATACAGCCATAATGCTCCATTTGAGGATCGACTCCATAGACACTCAACATGGATTCAAACACCTTCTTCCCCTCATCAACTAAGCCACTATGACCACAAGCACATAAAAGTGCTACAAATGTGACCTCATCTGGTCCTAATCCTAATAACCCCATTTCTTCAAATAGAGTTATAGCATATTCACCAAGGCCATGATGAGCAAGACCAGAGATAATGGAATTATAGAGAAAAGTAGTTTTAGATCATCACTTGTTTCACAGAACACATCCAAAGCAGTGTCAATTCTTCCACACTTAGCATACATATCAACAACAGCACAAGTGAATCCCACATGTTGACCACAGGACAAATTCTCAGAAGCATATTTATGGTGAATCCTTATTCCCAACTCAAGGGCACCTAGTCTTGCACACGCAGAAAGAGCAGCAACCACAGCAACCTCATCCGGCTTCATCCCCAAACCCTCCAACTGCACAAACAGATCCAATGCTTCCTGGAAATGCCCAGCATGAGAGTAGCCACTTATCATTGCTGTCCAGGAAACCACATCTCTTTCACCCATTTGGTCAAACAATCTTCTAGCAACCTCAACTTCTCCACGCCGAGCATATGCACTCACCACAGAAGTCCAAGCCGCAACAACACTCTTCTCACTTTTCACCCCACTCAAAACTCTCTCTGCCATCCCCAAGCACCCACATTTAGCATACATATCAACAAGAGCATTCACCAACAAAACATTGTCACCCAAACAACCCAATTCTCTGTAAACCAAGCCATGCACCTGCTTTCCAATCCTATGATCCTCCAACGACGAACAAGCAGATAACAAAGCAACAAGGGTATACTCATCAGGCCGAATGCAAAAACCCCTCATCTCCCCAAAAACACGGAGAGAATAACCAGCATGACCAGCACGAACAAACCCATTAATCATGGTGTTATAGGAAACGCAATCTCTAACAGGAGTTTGTTCAAACACCTTATATGCATTATGGGGATCCCTGAAAACGCAATAGAAATTCAACAGAGCATTGGCAACGAAGACATCTGTGTCGAACCCATTTTTGACTACGTGGCAGTGAACCTGAAGACCAAGTTGGGGACTTGAGGACTTGGCACATGACTTGAGGAGGAAGGGGAAGGTGAAGGTGTCAGGGGATGCAGAGGAAGAGAGCATTGATTTGTAGAGAGAGAAAGCGTGTTGTGGGGTGAGAGAGTGGGCTTTGATCATGGCGTTCCATAGGAACACGTCGGGGTTGGTGAGGTGAGAGAAGAGAAGACGAGAGTAGCTTAAGGCGTAGTCTGAGGAAGACGCAGAAAAGAAAGAGATGAGTTTGGTGGAGAGGAAGAGATCGTGGTGGCAACCAGTCACGACCATGTGGGCATGGATTTGGAGAGCTTGTTGCATGCTTTTGCATGATGCTAACAAAGCTTTTAGCCATTCGTTTGTTGTTGTCAATACTAATGCATGTTTTGTCATTGTACCATAGCTAGTAGTTCATACAGACAGTCATACTTGCTTTGCTCAATGTTCGAATGTTCGTCAGAGAAATGCCACGCCTTTCCTGATGGAGGAATTCTTTGATGAGCACAAACGCAACAGCCTCAGATTTAAACACAACCACTAAATACATGACACGTCATTTAAATAAAAACAATGACAGTCCACGTGTGAAATTTGAATTTGAGAGGCACGTGAGTTATTTTCCCCTTTCTTTGTTAACCGTTTCTCGCTTGGCTCTCTGCCATTTTCTTTCCCAAAATTGAACCCTCTTTGTGATTCTACTATGTCCATGCTTAACACGTTATTGTTACCTGACTATAAAGTATAAACAACCACTATTCAGATGGGGTTCAGAGTTAGGACAATAACAAGGAGTAAGGTCATATACTTCGCCCTTCTACCAATTTTTCTTAAACCAATATTTTATAATTTTTACATTTTTTTTATTATTATATTATTTTTATTACTTTAAGTCACTCAATCAATTTTATCTCAATTCCAATAACTCTAAAAAATATTTTAAATGGATCTCACAACTCATCTATCAACTAATCACATATCACACAATCATTATTTAAAATAAAAAAATTATTAAAGCACGGTGATTACACAGGCACTCATGCCTAACTACTAACCCAAATAAAAAGAACTTGCTCCATCGCCAACAAATCTAAGCATCTCTCACAAAAATTAAGATTGTTGGTGCTCTAGACCCTTGTTTGAGTATCAAAAGATTTGGGACAGGTACATTTCCCTTCCCTCACCTCCCTAAGTTTCCATTTGATTTAAAATTGATTTTAGAAATTGATTGAGATGAGTGATGCACATTTTATAAAGTACATTAAACGGAAGTAATTTAAAATCAATTTTACGAAATCATGGTTTTACACTATAACAACGATAAAACAAATAGACTATTATAGCTTTTGATAGTCTTCCTTATTTTGTTGTTCTGCCTTTTAATTTGTATGCTGCTTATACTGGTTATTGTACATGGGTCTCTGTGTAGTTTTCTTGGCCCTTTTTACGCCCTTTTATCCACACAAAAAAAAGATTTTATGAGAGGATACTAAAAAAAATATTTTAGGAGGAATTTTTATAATAAATAGTAGGAATTTCAAATGATACATGTTGAGAAAGAATTTTAACATTTCTTTTTTATGTTTAACATTTTATATTATCATTTACAATTTCTCTTTAACTTAACTCTCTTTTTAAAGATCACTCACAATTCATTTCACAATTTTAGAAATTTTAAATTCTCCATCCAAACACATGATAAAGATGAAAAAGTTATAAATTTAAAGTTTTCGTTCAAGAATTTAATTGAAGACTTGTGATCTAACGAAAATTAAGTTGAATTACTTTTTATCTTTTATTTTTTTAAGAAATTAATATAACTCACTCCAAATCTTGTGAGGGATTTAGTTAAGTCAATAAATAATTCTAAATTCTTTAACTTATTCAACTTTTAATTTTTTGAAATTACTTAATAAAAGTGTATTCCTAAGATATTAAATATATTTAATTTTTTATTTAATATTCTTTCAATTAATATGTAAGAGGATTATTAAAAGAATGAATAGGAGTAGAGTTGTTCACATCCAATCAAATTTAATAAAAACTTAAAAATTGAAAATCGAATGAAACTGAAAATAAAAGCTGAAAAACCGCAAAACAAAATTTTTTTATTGGATTGATTTACGGATCCTATGTTAAAAATCAATCCAATCTGAACTTGTATTTTGATCTTTGATAAAAAAATCCCCCACATACATAGTTATGATTTTAACCATCGGGTTGTGTGGTGGTTAAGTAAAACCATCCCAAGAGTAGTGACTCCAGAATTCAAACCTTGTAGGTAAAGTCCATCTAGATCACAATTCACTTTCACTGCGATCAACCGATGTATGCATATAGACTATTTTGGTAATTATATCCTTATCTTTACATAGTTAATTAATCAAAAAAGAATTATAGGGTGATAGCATATTAGAGAATTAGAGGACATTTTTGGGATTTAAATAAGAATTTTAATATAAAAAAAGTATTAATTATACTTCTTAATTTACATATCATTATCATAAACAACACTTTAGAAGGAACGGATGGAGGGATTCTTTTATAACATCGGGCTCAAACTCATCAAGTCCACTAGTCTAGGTAATCTACATGCTCAATATTAAATGGAGGAAGTACTGAAATTAACTATGACAAATTAACAAAAATAAAAAACAATAATTAAAATGCAATGTAAATATTATAGTGGGGGTATGAGACCGGGTAAAGGTTATCACACTCTAACATGCACTCATACCCATAATTTTTAATGGATAATTATCCAGATCCAAATGCAAACTTATTTGTTGAATAAAACTTACCCATTGCAGATAACTTTTACATGTCTTCATTAAATCTAAATCTAGTATCTCTATTCTTCCCTTGGAAGTCAAGAAGAAACCAATTTATACATGGTGTCCTCTCCCACTTGGTTATGGGAAAGGAGTAAACTCCCTGTCTCCAACTTTAGTAAGTGTTGTTACATTAGTCTGTATATATATTAGAGAAACATAAACAAAAAACCAAATGCAATGTGACCCACAGAAATGAGTTAAGGACTAAAATTACTTGCAGAAGACTAAAATTTATGTTTTTCAGTGTATGAACTCAACTTATGTCTCAAGGTTGAGGACGAAAATATAAGTTTACATTTTACTCTATGAAATAGTGAATTCTAAGTGAGTGTTTGCCCGAATCCACTTCTGCGGTATCCGGGGCACATTTTGTAAAAGCAACTCAGTTAATTCCAACTAAATGTAGATTGGGGCAATCCAAACACACTCTAAATAGATTGACTTTAGTTGAGTGGTCAAATTAGGGGATTGGATTTGCTGTTTCTGGTTTGGCCGTTTGGCTGACAATGAGACGCCTTGCTTGCAGGGCTACTGGCCATCAAAAGGGAGTTTAGAGGTTTCTGGGAATATAGGATTCTCTATGCACAAGCTAGGCAGGTTTGGCCCGACCAAGTTAATTTTTATTTTCAAACCTAAACGGCTAAACCCAAGTATCATCAGACTTTTTTCTTTGTATGTGAACAACTTTTCTGTTATTTTGGTATTTTTTTAAAACTTTCATTATTATATTATAACAGCAAGACTCTAACTTTCATTATTATATTATAACAACATTAGTACATTACATAACTTATTGCTTTTAAAAATAAAAATAAAAACAAAAACAAAACAATATCCCGCGTAATCGAGAAACATAGTTTAATATAAATATCTTACCCAAAAAAAAAAAGGTTAGCATCCGAAGCTAATGTTAAGTGTTAACAGACTGCTACGGTTCATTTTCTAAAATATTTTGGTCGATCAAAACCACCAACTCGTTAGTAGCATTCATTCATTCATTCAGACTCACTATCTCGGTTGCCTACATATGCCATTGCCCCGTAAAGGCTATGTATAATATATTAACCAGCAGGGTTCAATGCTAAATGCATGCAAATTGGAAGCTCACCGCTTGCTCTCCAAGCACGCCACTTGGCCACCATTTTTACGTGACTGGTGACTGGTGGTCAATCATAATTATCATTTGTATAATTTGAATGTAACTATAGCTACTGAAAAATATAAGGCGGAATGCAACTTGTTTTAAAGCATATGCTGAGATTGTCCACAACAAAAAGAAGAATCCATTATACTGATAAAATTTTGGTTAGATAGATAAATTATTAGCAGCAGCAGCAGCCATAATATGATTAACAAATCTTTAAGTATTTTGGATCTGATTTGCAATGAAGCTTGTTTTTGCTGCCAAGAGAATCAACTATACCAAGTTTTAATCAATCCTAATGTAAAGGGCTTGTCCACGAGTTTGCCTCAGCATCAATCTGCGCAAACAAAACCATGCAAGATTCATACTGAAATTTACAATAGAATTACCTGTCATCTAATCATAGAGACCTTCTTCGTGCCAAAAATCGACCAAAAAATCCACCATCTCCTGCATAAACATAACTCATTATTCTGTCATTTTATTCATACAATTTATCCCCAAATTTGAAAACAATGGCTTTGTATCTTGAAGAGCTTACAGCTAATGGTATTGGCTGTTGAAAAGGTTCTGTAGATAAAAGCAGATCCTCATAACTTGTTGTCAAGCTGCAAGAGATGTCCAGGTTACTGCTGGTATAAATATAACATGCATATAGGAACAATCGAATGACAAGGCAGAAACTATTAATTTGCATCTAGGACTTCCCCTTTTATAAAGGACATGAGTTGGTGCCACTAACCACAACAGTGGGTTATTGGTTACATTAATCAAAACAATATAAGCATTGCAGGTGAATATATAAAAGTTTCCACCCATTGAAAACTCAGTGTAATGTGGAAGATTATACTATCAGCAGGGTTATGCATTATATTTAGAGACATGATAAAAGACTTCAGTTTCATTAAGAAATATGTAATAAGTCACAAAAAGGGGTCAATAAATTTGTTCCAATTCTCTTTATAGTTGTTATAACTTATATCTATTTGGCATCTATATTTCACTTCAAGATACTATTTTGCCCACTCAATTACTTAGGCAACACCTACTCCTTATCTATCCGAAGCTGTTCATATATTCTCTTTCATCAGGGGAATAATAAAGAAATGGAGGCGGTTGCCAGTCCTCCCTCAAATTACTATAATTATCAACCCATTATGGGTTCAAAACTTTAATGTCTGTCATATAAAAATGTTCATTCCTCTGTCCTTGAGCCTCATGATTTACTTATTGGCTTATTGCCCCATCCCTCTAATTGAGGATTCAATTTGGGGCTAATCATTTATCATTATATTGTTAATTACAATAAAAATAAATGAGCATAACCAGTAAGCATTAGCAGTCCCAATGAAACAGTTATAAACCAGATAGGGGACCAATGCATACATCGAGCTTTTGTTTGCATGGACCATGGATGGCCACAAAGTCTCATACAGATGCTACAGACTGTCAGGGAAACAAATCTATTTGACTTATGTAACTTTGTAGTGAGAATAGCTATCTAGTAAACCATTCGATAAAAAGTCCATGATGATGTCCTTGTAACTCACTCCGGCTGTGCTTCACAAATTCACAATCAATCTATTACTCAACCACAAATTTCTAAGTATTTTTGCTTTTATAGACTGGCCATAATTGGGTTTATGCATTTTCTTAGTTTATTATAGGGGGAAAGGGGGGATCAAATTTTCTTAGCTCGTAACCCCTGTTGATAGTATAACCTTCCACATTTCCTAGGAACAATGATTCCATCAAGATGTCTGGAACTTCAATTCGACTCTTTACCATATCATCATTTTTTGGAAAACTTTACAACATAAGAGAAAAGAAAACAAATCATAAGCAATTCTGTAACCCTCTCAAATCCAATTAAAAAGACATCCCCCCCTGACCACCCAACACTGAGCATTTCCTTTTCACTTCAGGCAGGAACTTCTGTGACATCAATTAGTGTAATAGTGTATATGCCCCGTTTTTACATATAAAACATACATGATTCAATCTTCCCATTTTGCTATATACTTGGAAGCTCGTAGTGTAGCAAACCCTATCTACTCTTATATAGACTTTTGTAAATTAAAAAGAATTCACATTTGGTACACCATTAGTGTATAAGCACATACACTATCAGTTAACAAGACAGTGTTATATAATTAGATAACTAGAGTACTTAACTTTCAGTAAACATTTCTAATTGTTTTTGAACACATGGTGCCACATGGTTAATTGATAGTATAAAACTTTTTATACTGTGGATCAAAATTTATTAAATAAAAAAACTATTATTACACCACTGAACAAGCATTCCCCCCTCCCTTTATTTTGTTTTCCTGGTCATATCATAATAACAGATGAAATCAAAAGTATGCATATACCTCACAATTGAATCTTTAGGAGGTCTCTCCATTTTCTTAGACTGATTACCAACCCATTCTTTTCCTCATTTGATTCCAAGCTATCTCAGCTGCATGACAACATAAATATACTTGAGATCTTCTGACAAGGGAGGGGTGTCTAAGTGGATTGCATTTTATACTGGAGAAATCAATCACTAAAAAGAGTCTCACAGCAATGTTCAAGGACAACAAATCTATTTATATTTTCTGAAAGGTATTAGGGATCTGAAAGAATTAGTGTCAAATAGGTTCATAGATCTTTGTTTACTCCAGGTTAATTATATAGATATTTTGCCACATATATTTCTCAGTTCGTAAGTTCAAATCATATTGCATAGAAACTAATAAAAACACATGGGCATCCATTTACCTCAATCAATTTCATATTTTTGTACTTTAAACTAAATGGAAACAATGAAACAAAATCTTAAACAAGCAATATCATGCAAAGAAATTTCAACATTCAAAAACGGTGGGGGTAAAGAAAGCAATATTTAGCCACTTTATAAATTCTTCCAAAAAAACATCTAGATATGGTAAACCTGTTAATTTAAAGTTAAAAAAGAATACATTAATCTTGTACCGGAGCAATCTAGACCAATGTTTCAATAACAATTATGTTACTGAGAAAACCCGCATTACATGCACTTGCGAGATGCTTGAATAACTCAAACCATGGAAGAGATTTCACATGTTGACACATGCAAGCACTTTTGTCTTCTAAATTAGAACTAAAGATGTAAGAGAAGTACATACCATGGTTTACAAAGACATCTTTCTCAGTGGACTTCTCTTTGCTGGCGTCATGCATGCCTTCCAAAGAGTGATTCTGATGAGCATTTGAACTGCTACAATTTAGTTCCATCTTCTATAGAGCAGTCAACCATGCCTTCTGAACTACTAATCCACATGCAAAGAATATAGATAGAATGTACTCTGTTAGAGGAAATCCTTTCACCAATGACCAGAGGATAGAGTTTCTACTTCAAGCAGTTAAAAGCAATACAATTTGGTTTTAGGGAACTGAAAAATGCATGCCAATTGGAGACAGAATAAAATAAAAATCTTCTGGCTTCAAAATTCTACATTTAAACAGTTTCTAAAATTTCAAATTTGAAGTTTATTTTTCTATGCTTTTTTGGGCATAAAGAATTTAAAAAAAAAACACGGGAAAAATAAGGAATACTGTGTGAGTCAACCAAACAACTAGGAAATTCTAGAAAATTACCAAAGGATTTGTTTCATCTATTTAGGGTTCACAAAAAGTATCACTTCCATCAAGGAAAAGGATAACAAAAACCAAAGGAAAAGATGAAACACTAACCGAAGACATATATTATCTGGACAACACATCAACGATGAACCATTATGCTCAAACCTCCATTTTGGTTACAATGCATCGGTATGACTAATTCACAATCACAACATATGCACCTCAAACACACAGTCACACAAAAAAAGAATCGAATAAGAAACAGATAATAAGCACTTTCCCTTTGCTTTCATAATTTTCAGTTTTCAATTAATTTTTGCACAAATGCCACGCACCATCACAGTACCATTGATTCAATGCATCAAATTTTTGTTCCAAGCAATTACCTCTGCTTCCTTGGTGACAACAAATCCGTTACTCTTTATAGAAAGTAAACTATGATTCAGTTAAAAAAAGAAAAGGAAAAATCGAATTCACTTTCTATTTCACGACTGGGGTCATACATTGAACTGTGAAGACTTAATACAGAATAACAACCAATTGAACAGCGAATTCGCAATTTAAGATTTAAAGTGCGAGAAGAAGGTGGAAAACCTTTGCGTTGTGCGGAAAGCGCGGAGAGAAAAGAAACAGCGCTTGGTGTTAGCCTACGGAAAAAAGAAGATTCTACAACTACGGAATGGAAAAGACACTGAAAATTGTATATATTCAGAGAGAGAGAGAGTGTGTGCAGTATTCAACCTCGACTGATGAGACGCCTTTTACAATTCCTTTTTACAAGCAACTTCAATTTTAAGGAAATAATTAGTATGACGTTATTGTAGAATTAATTAATATATTAGATAAGGATAAAACTAAAAAATTAAATTATTTTTAAAATTTTAATAAAATTAATTAGTCTTAATCCATTTTTATTGATTAATCTAGTAAATCGGTCACTAACTTTTCTAGGATCATGCAATTTAGTCCCTAAGAAATAGAAAACTCCAATACAGTCTCTGACTTTTTACTTTTTCTTTCACTATAGTCCAATTGTGTGTTTCCCGTTAATTTTTTTATGACGTGTCATGTTTAGTGACATTCTGTCACATTATTTGCCTTCGAAGCACAAAATTAACGCCATTGAGGTTGAGACTTTCAATGAAAAAAGGGGGAGAAGAGAGAAAAAAAACGGAGAACATGGAAGCATACGACTGTTGGAGTTGAAGCCTTTCAAGCTATAAATTTGACAAAATTACACCATTTTTTATCACGGTGGACACTTTAGTGACAAATAGTGTGACAAAGTGTCGCTAAACATGAATAGTGAACGAAAAAGTAAAAAGTCAGAGACTATATTGGGGTTTTCTATTTCTCAGGGACTAAAATGCATGACCCTAAAAAAGTCTGGGAGCGATTTGCTAGTTTACTCAATTTTATTGATCTGTGTGATCTGGCTAATTGTGTCTTATAGTTAGGGCCGACAAAATGGGTTAACCCGATTGGGCCGCAAAAGCTCGCAAAATTGTAGGGCCCGGACACTTTTTCTTTTAGGATAAATGGAGGCAAAAAAATCAGGGATTACACAGAGATTACTCTAGGAACAACACTCCTAGTAGTATCAAAATGAAAAGGAACAGACACAATAGAAGGAGACAAGCTAAGCGTTCAGACACCAACAGGAATATCATGAGCTGAATTCATGAGGCAATCAACAACAAAATTAGCTTCCCGCCAAACATGGACCACCTTAACCTCCCAATCACGGATCAATAAATCCTTGATGCGTTGGATTAAGAAAGAGTAAGGATGGAAGGAAGAAGCCCCGTCCTGGATAAGATGCACCGCGATGTTAGAGTCACTTTCAAGCATAACTCTTTGTAAACCAAGAGACCAAGCAATATCCAGCCCAGTCAAGATGCCCCGCATTTCAACCATGAGAACAGAGGAAGACCCCAAATTATGTTGAATACCCATAACCCATCTACAAAAATGTCTCTAATAACTCCCCCACAAGCTGCTTTTCTACCCCATTGATGACCGAACCATCAGTGTTAATTTTAAACCACCCATCAGGGGGGATTTCCAACCAACAAAGACCACCTCCCTAGCTGACTGTTGAGGCATTATGTGACTACGAGCATTAGAACAATCTAAAGCATATGATTTAACTTTGAAGACAATGTCACGAACATGCGGAACCACACAGTTAAAAACTAGATCATTTCTCATTTTCCAAATCCACCAACAAGTGATACCAAAAAGAACAGCCCAGGTACTACCGTGCAACTTCTCATAATTACCAATATTATCATGCACCCAATCATCCAGGGACAACACGAACCAATGGGGAGGAGGAGCACCCATAATTGAGTTCCAAACTTGATTAGCAAAGTTGCAGTCACGAAGGACGTGGATGTCCGTTCCAGAAGCCGCATGGAATAAGGGGCAGATGTCACTATCTCCCATATTCCACCTGGCACATTTAGAGCAAGTCTTAGACCCCCTTTAATGACCAGCTAGAGGAAGCTCCTTACACGTTGCGGAACAAAGAGAGACCAGGGGTGAGTCCATTTCCTACGCCTATGAGAATCCTCGCTGAAATTCATCAACATGTCATATATGCTGAACGAGTTGTAAAATTACCATTGCTAGTCAAGCTCCAGCAGATCTTATCCTGACCCAGAATAGGCATAGGAGGTGGAAGGCCCAAAATCTCAGCCTTTATATAATCAGGGAGAATATTATCCACACTACTCAAGCTCCAAGAACCATTAACAGAGAATTGAGCAACCAAAGCCTGACTTTAGTGCGCAGGAATATCAACACTTACTTTATCATCCAGAACCAAATTTGAAGGGAGCCACTTGTCATGCCAAAATGAAACGTGCCTACCATCACCAACAATACACCGAACCCCTTTGATAAAATCAGGCCAAGTAGAGAGAACACCTCTCCAAGCATTAGAAACATTATTCCTTTGGACTATTCTCGACATATAATCTAACCCACAGTTGTATTTGTGACGAAGTATCCGAACCCAGAGGGCGTCTGGTTTTTTTAATAAGACCCCAAGTAAGCTTCATAAGCATGGCTTTATTAAAGTTGTTCAAGTCTTTAAATCCCCAACCACCCATACACTTTAGAAGAGCAAATTCCTCCCATGCAACTGAGTGCCACGCCCGTTTTAATGGTTTATCCCCTAGACAAAGGCTCTGCAGTAGGCTTCAATACGACGACAAATTCTCTCGAGAAATAAAGTAGATTGCATAGTGTATGAAGGTAAAGCCTCCAGGACAGTTTAAGCTAAAGTAACCCTTCCTGCAAAAGCTAAGGTGTCAGACTTCCACATACTCAACATGCTTTTTACATGATCAATTATATACTCATATATCCTCTTCCTCTGGCGAACATAGGATGGGGATACCAAGATACTTTCCAAGATCAGCAGATAGAGAGAACCCAAAACGATTACAAAGGGCCAATGCTCTAGAAGCATGGAAATTTTTTGATACAAAAATCCTTGTTTTATCAATACTAACTTTCTCTCCTGATGATTCACAAAACAAATTAAGACAGCTGAGCATAACATCCAACTAGTCCATAGAAGCCTGTTGAAACAAACTCAATCACATAAAGTTTTTAATATGCCAAACCTGTAAAGAAAGTCATGAGCTAAGTAAAGAAAGAAAAATGAATACTACATCTTGTTATTTGCTAATCAAGCTGTTCAAGTCTTTGGCAGATTCCTTAGTAATTCTTGCAGGATCCTTAAAGGAATAATGATCAGAATAAAAGAAAGACAAGCCAAGAATCTTAAGACCTCACTGAGCATCAAGAGAAGAGCTTTGTGAACAGCTTCTGGAACAGCTTGAGACGACAACTCAATAGAGAGATACGAGCTCAAGCCATGTAAACTTATCTGATCAAAGATACAAAAGAACATCATCATGTATCAAAAAGGAGATTCTCAAAAATCTGTAAAGACGGTACAGTCTCTTAAGAGAGATCCTAGATCAGCTTGAGACGCAAGCTCACCAAACAGATGAAAGCTCACTGAACAGATGTAAGCTCATCAGAAGAGACACGAGGAACAAGAAGAGATACAAGCTCTAATCATCTGAACAAGTGATGAGTCCCACGTAAAGTCAACCTACGAAAAAGCAAAGAGCCAAGTCAGCACAAGGACAAGGAAGTGTAAGGTTCAAATATCCCCTCAAAGTGGTTTTAATTATGACAACTAAATCAAATGGAACTTAGCACAATTCTGATTTCAAAGAAGACTAATCATTTCATTTGAGTGTGTATTCAGAAGCAACAGGTCTTACTTTGAAGAAACAGGAACCATCATATAAAGAAAAGGTTGAGAAGCATGATTCATTACTTCTGGACTAATAAGGAGTAATACAATTTAAAGGAATGATGAATCATAAAAATCAGAAGCTGTCAAGCACTTCTCTGAATCTCCAGAAGCATGAAAGAAGCTTCTAAGAAGAACTTCAAATGAAAGCATATTAGAAGGGAGATTCACTTAAAAGAAGAGAAATCATTAGCTGCAAGTACAACTCAGAAAAAAGGCTTCAAATATATCACAGAAGCATAGCATTACAGCTGCAGCCCATCAGAAGCATTCACAGCTCATCAGAAGCAGAATTCTGCAGAAGCAACAGTTGCAGCAGAATTCTGCAGAAGCATAGATCAATGGCAGGATCTGTAATTACTTCATCTGATGAATCAGCTAAGTTAAACAAGTCTATTTACACTTGAATTCATCCAGAGATCCTCCTCAACATTGATCAGAAGCATAGGTGAAGAGAAGAACCAGTATGCTGTCTGCAGAAGCATGGTTCTGCAGAAGCATGAAGCTGGTCAAACAGCCAGCTGCACTTGGCAGCTTTAACAGCTGTACCTGAAAGGGACTTGTCAAAAGGCACAGCTGGACCATTTGGACTGATCCCCAACGGCTACAAGGCTCCTCACCTATAAAAGGAGGTGTTCTCTTCACAATGAGACATACCTCTCCCTCCAGAAGCACAATAGAATTCTGACTCAATACTTCCTGCTTCTGGAACACATTTTCTCTCTCCTCAGATTTTCTTTCATCAGCTTGAATATCTCATTGAGGGGGAGTTCTGCTCACTAGAAGCTGCTAATACTGTTCTGATTGTAATCTAGTGAGCTTTGTTCATTTTTACACTTTACCTTTGTTGTACTATGCTTCTGCAAGGTCCAAGTGATTACTGAGTTGTAAAATCACTTGGGACAGGTTCTGTAAAGTGTTTGAGAGGTTGTCAAGGCTTTGTAGTGAGTCTGTGTGAGTTTGTAAAGGCTTGAGTGCAAGCCTTTGTTAGTGTGAAGTCTGCAGAAGCAAGTTCTGCCGATTTCTGATCCTGTGCTTCTGCAGAAGGTTCTGCAGTAAGACAGGAACTGTTATTGCAGTGTGTGTTGTGTTTGTGTGAAGCCTGAAGAGGCTGTGGGAAAAGAATACTAGTGGTAGTGTGTACCCAAGGTTGTAATTGAGATTGTTAGTGAGAAAATCCTACTGGAGGTAGGGACTGGAGGTAGCCTTTGGTTGGAAAAGGTGAACCAGTATAAATCCTTTGTGTCATCTTCTTTCTCTCAACTCTTAATTACTGCATGAGCATACAAAGTTTTTAAAACTACCTAATACCTAAGTAAGTGTTAACTAAATTGGTTCCATCAAAGGAATCCTACTTTCTGCATAATAAGCATTATTCTAACAAGTATAGTTTTGAAGATACATCTTCTAATAAAGAGCCAAGAACTAATCTTGAGCAGACTTTTATTAAAAGATAACCTTGCAGAATTTTAAAGAGATCACAATTCAACCCCCCTTCTTGTGATCAAATCATTTTACTTCAGGAAGTACACTGCAAGCTGTCAACAGATCACATCATCCAAAAGCTGTCCCTTGTCCAGAAAAGAGCCTTGTCTCTAACAGCTATATTCCAACGGCTCCAAGGAAGTCTCATCAACAAATAACGACTACTTTGCACCCATATAAGAAGCTGAAAGCTACTGTGACAAAAGAGAGACGTGCCTGAAAAATCATTAGTTATCACATCTCATCTCATCTCAGACAAGAGCTCACGTCTCATCTCAAGAGCCTAAAGAACTAAATAGATCTCAACAGAGAGCTCTTGAAGTCGGATTACCTTTCTTCTGTTTTCTTTACCAATCTGAAATCATTGTAAGAAGAAGGTTCCTCTAGCTAAGATTCATTGTCTAAACACACCTCATGTGCTAAAGCTAGAACACACTCAAAATATCAATTATTGTATCTGTATCTCATCTGAGATAGGAGAGAACCTAGTCTTGGATTGAGAGCGTGCGTCCTGAAGAGGCTGTAAGAATACTTGTATTGACAGGTTGTCAATAGTGAAAATTCCACAGGTGGTGGGGACTGGACGTAGCCCAAGGTTGTGGGTGAACCAGTATAAATCTGTGTGTGCATCTCCTTACCTTCATCTCTTACTTATATTGCATATCTATTATTAAGTTGATAAATTAAATTAAGCAATTAACTATAAATCTATCAAATCTCATCTGATTATAATCACACTGTTGAGACAACATCTCTTCTAACTGAGACTCCAAGTATCAACTTGAGATCACGTCTCAACTTAAGTTTAAGTCTGCACTTTCAGGAAAAAGATTCTCAGTCTCTATTCAACCCCCCCTTCTAGAGACGTTTAGCCAACTTCAGTTGGTATCAGAGCTCGACCTCTCAAGGGGTTGAGCACACCTACGTGTGAAGAGGAACAGATCCATGGCTGGACCTAGTGCTAGTTTGTTTATTCCTGAAGGAGCATCCACTAACAGACCACCTGCCTTTGATGGAACTGACTACTACTACTGGAAGGACAGGATGAGATTATTCATTGAATCTCAACATGTTGATTTATAGGAAATCATAGAAGAAGGTCCCTACATACCATACACTACTGATGAGCTTGATCAAAGAATAGTCAAGTCCAGAACCAGATGGACTGATGCTGAAAAAGCAAGGTACGTTCTAAACTCAAGAGCTAAATATTTGCTGACCTGTGCTCTTAGCCGCAGTGAATATGATAAGGTAGCTGGGTGCACAACAGCAAAAGAAATTTGGGATGCACTTGAGATAGAACATGAAGGAACTAACCAAGTCAAGGAAGCAAAAATCAACATTCTGGTAAGACAATATGAGCTCTTCAAAATGAATGAGGATGAAGGCATTGAGGACATGGTGAGACGCTTCACCATCATCACAAATGATCTAAAATCCTTAGGAAGAACTTACTCAAATCAAGACATGGTCAGAAAGATCTTGAGGAGTTTACCCAAGCCTTGGAGACCTAAGGTCACTGCTATCCAGGAAGCAAAAGATTTGAGCATTCTCAGGTTGGATGAACTTCTTGGATCATTAAAGGTGCATGAACAAGAACTGATGGAAGAAGATCACATCAGAAAACCCAAAACAATTGCACTGAAGGCATCATCAAGTAACAACTCTCTCACCTCATCTCATGAAACAGAATCAGAAAATGAAGATGATGATGAAAGTGAAGTAGATGATGAGCTGGCCTACATCTCAAGGAAGATTAGACGCATGTGGAGAGCTAGAGGAAGTGGAAGAAGGAGCTTCCCTTCAAGAAGAAAAGAAATCAAGTCTGATAGAAAAGGACATTTCATTTGCTTTGAATGCAACAAACCTGGACACATGAGATCTGAATGTCCACAACTCAGAAAGGATATAAAGAAAAGTCCAAAGAAAAAGGCAATGATGGCTACTTGGGATGATACTGATGAAGAAGAAAGTCAAGATGATCAATCAGCAAATATCTGTCTCATGGCAAATGGTGATTCATCTGATGAAGAGGTATATGAATCTGACCCAGAATATTCAATTGATGAACTTAAGTCTGCTTTTGAAAACCTCTTATATGATTCAAACCTTTTAGCCTCTAAGAGCTCACTGCTAAAGTCAGAATTAAATACAGCTCTTGAGAAAATAAAATTTCTGGAAAAAGAAAATGAAAGTTTGAATCATAAAAATAGCAGTCTCATGTTGTCTCACATGAAACTATCTGAAATGGTTAAAGCTAAGACTCAAGTTCAAAATGAGCAAGAACTAAAAGAGAAATCTGAAGAAAACCAGAAACTCAAAATACAAAACAGAATTCTCGTAGATGATCTGGCAAAATTTGTAAATGGAACAAAAAACCTTGAGAGACTCATTGGATCTCAAAAAGGAATCTTTGACAAAGCTGGATTAGGCTATGAAAAATCATCTAGTGAGGTCTGGTATAAAGATTTCTTTATTCCTGCTAGAAAAAGAAAGAGAGAAAGGTGCTCTTGCTGTAGTAAGTATGGCCATAAGACCACAGAATGCTACATGAGACGAGTAGCATCTGATAGAAAGGTAACTAACCATGAAGGACCCAAATATAAGTGGGTACCTAAAATTAAATCTCTTGATGAAACAGGTATGCCTAGCTGCAGCAAAATCAAAAAGGATATGGGTGCTGGACAGTGGATGTTCAAGACACATGACTGGGGACAAAAGCAAGTTCCTATCACTTGAAGAAGGAGCTGCTGGAGTTGTCTCCTTTGGAGACAACAGCAAAGCCCAAATTAAGGGCATAGGTAAGATTGGTAAGGTAAACTCAGCTCAAATTGAAAATGTCTATTTTGTTGAAGGATTGAAACATAACTTGCTAAGTATTATCCAATTATGTGACAATGGCTTTTATGTTAATTTTCAACCTACTTTTTGTGAGGTTATAGACTCAAAGACTGGAAAGACTGTCTTCTCTGGTGAAAGAAATAAGAATCTTTACTCAGTCACACTTGAGAGCCTATCTGATCTCACCTGTCTCATTTCTCATGATCAAGAAAAATGGTTATGGCACAAAAGGGTTGGACACATTAACATGAGAACTATTAGTCAACTTGCAAATCAATCTCTTGTCAAAGGATTACCAAAGGTAAAATTCGACAAAGACATGATTTGTGAGTCTTGTGTAAAGAGCAAACACAGCAAGTCAAGTTTCAAACCAAAATCTCATATATCCACCACCAGACCTCTTGAGATTCTCCATATTGATCTCTTTGGCCCAACTAAGACTCCAAGTCTTAGTGGCAAAAAATATGGTTTTGTAATTGTGGATGACTTCTCAAGATTCACCTGGGTACTGTTTCTATCCCAAAAGGATGAATCTTATCAATCCTTTAAAACCTTTTGTAAAAAGATTCAATCTGAAAAGGGATATGGAATTGGTACTGTGAGAAGTGACCATGGGGGAGAATTTGAGAATGCCAAATTTAAAAAATTCTTTGATAAAAATGGCATTACTCACAATTTCTCCTGTCCAAGGACTCCTCAGCAAAATGGAGTAGTGGAAAGGAAAAACAGAACTCCACAAGAAATGGCAAGAACTTTGTTATGTGACTCTGGTATTGAAAAGTATTTCTGGGCAGAGGCTGTGAATACCTCTTGCTATATAATAAACAGAGTCTCTATAAGAAAGATCTTGAATAAAACTCCTTATGAACTATGGAAAGGAAGAAAACCTTCAATATCTTATTTTCATGTCTTTGGATGTGACTGTTTCATCCTTAACACTAAAGATCAACTTGGGAAGTTTGATACAAAATCTGACAAAGGAATCTTTCTTGGGTATTCTCTTACTTCTAAGGCATATAGAGTATTTAACTTGAAAACTAAAACCACTGAAGAATCCATGCATGTAGTTTTCAATGAGATGCAGGACAGCTCTGAGAGGAATCTGGACGAGGAAATTGATGAAATGATGAGGGATTTAAGGATCTCTACACTAGAAGCTGATGAGAAACTTGCTTATGAACAAAAAACAATGAAAACATCCCAAGCTGAAGACTCACATCAAAAGACACTCCTAGAGAGCCCAGACGTACCTCAAAGTGAAAATAAGGCTGAGGAACTGAATGAGAGCACAAGAGCTGTACATGGAGCCTCTGAAATTCATAATGAGCATGCATCTCAACTGCCCAGGAGCTGGAGACTGGTGAGATCTCATCCTCAAGACCAAATAATTGGAGAGACCTCAGAAAGAGTAAGGACAAGATCATCATTTAGAGATGCTGAGAATCTCATGGCTCTACTATCTGAAATTGAGCCTAAAGACATCCATGAAGCCCTTAATGATGACTACTGGATCAAAGCCATGAAGGAAGAGCTTAACCAATTTGACAGAAGTCAAGTCTGGGATCTAGTTCCCCCTCCATCTCATCAATCAGTAATTGGTACTAGATGGGTATTCAGAAACAAACTAAATGAGAAAGGAAAAGTCATGAGAAATAAGGCAAGATTGGTAGCACAAGGATATATTCAACAAGAGGGAATAGACTATGATGAGACCTTTACACCAGTGGCCAGACTTGAAGCCATCAGAATCCTTCTAGCATTTGCTGCTCACAAGAACTTCAAACTCTATCAAATGGACGTTAAGAGTGCATTCCTTAATGGGATTATTGAAGAAGAAGTTTATGTGAGACAACCTCCTGGCTTTGAAGACCCTCACCATCCAGAACATGTGCTCAGACTCAAGAAAGCTCTATATGGTCTCAAGCAGGCTCCAAGGGCCTGGTACGATAGGCTAAGCTCCTTTCTAACAGAAAATGGATTCATCAGAGGAAAGATTGACACCACACTATTCAAAAGGGAACTTAACAATGACTTATTAATTGTTCAAATTTATGTAGATGACATAATTGTTGGATCTACTAATCAATCTCTCTGTCAAGACTTTTCAAATCTCATGCAGGGAGAGTTGAGATGAGTATGATGGGTGAACTAAGGTTCTTCCTTGGTTTACAAATAAAACAACTGGCAGATGGAATCTCTATCAACCAAGAAAAGTACGCAAAAGATCTGTTGACCAAGTTTAACATGAGTGAGGCGAAGCCAATAAAGACTTCTATGCATCCATCATCTCAACTTGACAAAGATGAGACTGGGAAAGCTGTGTCAGAAAAACTGTACAGAAGAATGATTGGGTCTCTCATGTACCTAACTGCAAGCAGGCTTGATATTCAGTATGCTGTAGGCATTTGTGCAAGGTATCAATCTGATCCTAAAGAATCTCATCTAACAGCTGTCAAAAGAATCTTCAGGTATTTAATTGGAACTACTAATCTCGGCCTATGGTATGAGAAAGGCTCCAGTTTTGATTTAATAGGATATAGTGATGCTGATTTTGCTGGAGACAAGATGGACAGAAAAAGCACGAGTGGAAATTGTCAATTCTTAGGAAAGTACCTTGTCTCTTGGACTTGCAAAAAGCAAAACACCATTGCTCTATCCACAACAGAAGCTGAATATGTCTCAGCTGCAGCCTGTTGTACACAAGTCTTATGGATTAAATCTCAAATGGTAGATTATGCACTAAGGTACTCCAAAATCCCTATATTTTGTGATAACACTAGTGCAATAAATTTGGCTAAAAATCCCATTCATCACTCTAGATCAAAACACATTGATATAAAGCACCACTTTATTAGAGATCACGTGCAAAAAGGAAATATTGAGATTATCTTTGTTGATACTAAGAAACAAATAGCTGATATCTTTACCAAACCATTAGTAGAAGATAGATTCTGTGAAAATTTGAAAATGCTAAATATGTGCGCTCTTAGCTGAAAGCATAAGTAAAAATACTCTGCTGAGTAACAAAGATGAGATCAGCTCTTTAACTGATCATGAGACGGGTCTCTTGAGAAGAGATAACGTCTCATTAAAGGAGGCATGAGATGCAGTCTCATGTGTCTGTACATATGTCTCACATAGAATGAGTGGGAAAGAAGCTGCCGTTAAATAACGGTCAGTAACTCCCCATAAATTAGAATACTAGCCGTTACACTATAAAAGAATGTGCCAACCACTTTCTTCAGTTACAATAACTGCCCACTCACCAACACTCCACGTTCCATTTTCTCTCTCTTTCTCTCTCTGATACATCTCTCACTACTTATTCTCTATTTATACCTAAGAACAAAACCCCTGCTCATCTCTTCTCTTATCACTCATGCGTATTAAGGTTATCGGGTTGAAACTCCCATATTCTGACAAATCATCCTCGTCCTCCTCACCTGAAGCCATCATGTCTTCCAACTCTGAGAAATCAAACTCCATAGAAGTAACTTCAAGCCAAGAGCATCTCAGTCGCTCTCCTTCCCCTCAACCCAGCACAGAGTCAGAACCTTCTGAAACTCAATCCTTGCCATCTCAACCTTCAAAACCATCACCCTCATCAAAAGATACCCCACTAGTCAGAAGACCAAAATCCCAAAGAATAGCCTCAAACATCGTCCAAACCTCTGCTCCAAAATCTCCCATTCATATCGATCTCACCAAACCTGCTCCCCAAAACAAAGGAAAGAAACCTGCTACAGAAGAAATGAAAGGAAAGAAGCTTTCCTTCAGGGCTGACCTCTCTGAAAACAAACTTGTTGAGGACAAATTTGTATCAAAATTTATTGATAAAAAGGTTGTTCTAGGAAGGTTGATAGATTTTGGAAGTCTGAAGGAAGAGAACTGGGACATTTCTCCATATGTCAAGAAACAGGGCTGGGAGAAATATCTGTCTCTCAAAGAGCCCGTCTTTCCAAGAATGACAAGAGCATTCTATGCCGCATGCTCAAAAGCTAAGGTGCATCTCAGGGATTGCCTCATGTGATAGCAAATCTCAAGGGAGTTCACATGGAGCTCACTGAAGAGGTTCTGGGTTCCATCATTCAAGCCCCTGTCTCTGGTAACAGGCTTTACAATCAAGAAGATTGGTGGAAACAAATTGGGATCACCAAGGAGAGTGTAGGATCCTCTCTATTCAAGGATGCCAAGGTAGCCGACTCCTCCTCCTCTCTGAACTATTTCGGCAAGTTCCTTTTTCATCTGGTGGCAAAATGCATCATGCCTAGAGCAGGCACCTTCAACAAAATCTACACTCAGGACTTGATGGTGATGTATCACCTCAAGCACGGTATCCCACTGAACCTCTCCTTTTTAATTCTGAAGCACATGGAACATGCATTTCACAACCCTAAGATCACCTCATCCCTACCCTTTGCCATGCTTACCACAAAAATCATGAAACACTTTAAAGTTGATCTGAGTGGCTGTGAGCAAACACCTGAGAGACCTGGGACTATTGGAAGGTCAAACCTCAAGTCACTAGGACTAGATGACAAAGTCATTCCCTCACCCACCTTCCATCTTGATAATCCTGCACCTATCCCTGCCACCACTCAAGCCTCTCCATCATCAAAGCTCTCTGAAACTCACCAGAAAAAGAAAAGGAAGAAGGCTGTTGAAAACAAAGCAGAAGGATCTCAAGAAGGGCATGAGATCAATGTTGAACAAAAGAAGAGAAAAGATCAGCCTCAAAACGTTGCTGGACATGAGCACAAAAAGAAAAGAAAGAAGCAGACAAGGTCTGAGCAAACTTTCTCTGAAGAGACCCAAGCTGATCAGCAAGAGTTCAATACTGAAACTCCTGCACCAAAAGCACCAGCTTCAGCTGTGGTGGCACTTACTGAGCAGACTCAAGAGCCCTCTCCCTACATTGAACCTGAAAAAGAACCCTCATCTCCACCACCTCCTCAGCAGCAAGAAGCTCCATCAGCTGACGTCTCTCCTATCACTAAGATAGTCATTGAGACCCTTAAGGATCTCTCCACCTCTACCCCAGATATTGCTCAAGATACATCTCCCGAGAACATTGAGACTGAGCCTGCTGCTAAAGCAACTGAAGAAATTCATCACTCACTACCTCTATCACCATCGAGGAATATTGCCTCCCACTCTTTTCCAACTCCATTCCCCACTCCTGGCAAGTCGTTCGTGGACAACATTTTACTCAACTCACCTCAGCCCAAGTATGATCAATCTGTCCCACCAACAGAACGCCCTCAAGCTCCATCTTCTGATCCGTCTATTCCAACCCATCTCTCTGACTCTATCAACACCTTCATTAATCAACTTCATGAAGAACAACAACAATCCCAGCAGTCTCAATTCAACAGAATCGAGAAGACTCAGCAGAAGATTCTGAAGAAGATTAACCATCACAAGAAGAGACAGGAAGCATTATTTGATGGCTTTGACACTGTGCTACAGGCCCTGCATTCTTCAAATGATTTCCATAGAAAGATGAACCTTCATCTCTCTAATCTTCCTCCAATGCCTGAAATACCTCAATCTGTCAGACGTCCACTTGCCTCAGACTCAGACTCATCCTCTTCTCCTTCTCCAAAGCACGCATGAATTCCATTTTGATAATGGCAAAAGGGGGAGAGTTGGTTAGATGTTGCCTAGCTCATCTGATAAGAGTTTTAGTCTAGGATATCTTTAGCTGACATTTTGCTAGGACCTTTTTTTGTGATGATGTAATAGATGCAATAGCATCTTTTCTGATGAATGACGAGATGCAGTGGCATCTTTTGCTGTTTACTTAATTTGTAATTGCATCTTTCCCTTTGAATGAAGAAGTTCAACTTTTCTTCTTACAATATTTACTCTTAATTCATAAAAGAGATCATCTGTTCTAATTAATTCAGGGGGAGTTCTTTAAAAAATTATATATGTGTGAGTATTTCTTTTTCTCCTTTTTCTTTATGAAGTTATTCTCTTACATGGTTTGCCATCATCAAAAAAGGGGGAGATTGTTGAAACAAACTCAATCACATAAAGTTTTTAATATGCCAAACCTGTAAAGAAAGTCATGATCTAAGTAAAGAAAGAAAAATGAATACTACATCTTGTTATTTGCTAATCAAGCTGTTCAAGTCTTTGGCAGATTCCTTAGTAATTCTTGCAGGATCCTTAAAGGAATAATGATCAGAATAAAAGAAAGACAAGCCAAGAATCTTAAGACCTCACTGAGCATCAAGAGAAGAGCTTTGTGAACAGCTTCTGGAACAGCTTGAGACGACAGCTCAATAGAGAGATACGAGCTCAAGCCATGTAAACTTATCTGATCAAAGATACAAAAGAACATCATCATGTATCAAAAAGGAGATTCTCAAAAATCTGTAAAGACGGTACAGTCTCTTAAGAGAGATCCTAGATCAGCTTGAGACGCAAGCTCACCAAACAGATGAAAGCTCACTGAACAGATGTAAGCTCATCAGAAGAGACACGAGGAACAAGAAGAGATACAAGCTTTAATCATCTGAACAAGTGATGAGTCCCACGTAAAGTCAACCTACGAAAAAGCAAAGAGCCAAGTCAGCACAAGGACAAAACCCTGACCCACAATTTTAGATGGCTTTTGCAAAGCCTTCTGAACAGGTTCAGATGTCTGAGCATGCAAATTTGTAGCTTCCAAAGATACCTTTGTTGAACTCCTGACAGGGAGCTTCTTCAGTTTCAGTTGAGGGGATGGCTTGGAGGGCTTGAACTCTTCTTTTCTAATGTCCCCCTGAAGCTCTTGCTCAAGAATTTCAATGGTGCTTCCTCTTCTTGAGGCCTTCTCCATAAGAGCACTCTCCTTCAGAGTAGGAGATGGAGGCCTTGGAGTGAGCTTGATGCCCATGCTTTTTAGGTTTGACTCACCAAAGAAAATAGGAGATTTATGATCACATAGTCTTTCAACAGCTACCTTAAAGTGCATGAGTACCTTCATGATGAGAGTGTTGTGAGGAAGATTTCCAGCAGAGTCTCGAATCTTCTTCTGCATATGGAACATGATGATGCTTGGAAGATTAACCTTTTTTTTTTCTGCAGCAAGTGAATCATACAGAATCTCTCCAACTCAGACACATGGTTTCTGCTTCCACTCTTAGGGATTATTGCACACCCTAAGATGGAATGTAGAACTCTGACCTTTTCCAGCAAATGCTTAGAATCAAGGGTCTTAGGTTCTTCTGTTCCATACGACATCTTTGTATACAGCTTTTGCCCACCATTCTTCAACTCCCATCCAGGAGTGAAGGTTGCACCTTCAGCCTTGACACTGGGGATTGTGGAGAGGATGCCTTCATCAACAAACACTGGAATCCCTAGAACAGTAGCCTTGATGCTTTCATATACTCCTTTAGAGTTAGGTATTCCTCGAGCAGAAGCCCAGAAATCCACCACACTCTGTTCATGCCATTGACAGTTAATGTGGTCAAAGAAAGAAGTCCATCCAGCAGCATCAAACTCTTCAACCAAATCCATGCCAAGGTTGCGAAGCTCTTCAAGGTCCACTCCCTTTGATCTAACCACATTTCCACCAGAACCAGAAACTTTGAACGAAAAACAGTTGCTTGAGCAGAGAAGAAGATTAAACAGTATGTTGAGGAAAGAGAGTGTAAGGCTTCCTTGACACACTTACTCCTGCATTTATAGATCCATGATGCAATGATGCCCTATACCGGCTGCGCAGACTTTGGGTAACATGCAAAGTGGAAGAGACAAAATAAATGAAATTCAACCGTCTCAAATAGCCACGTCAGCCAATCACTTCAGACAAGTGAGAAATTTCAGACACACACATAAATTTCAGATAACCTAAAATTTCAGACATGTCACTTGTTTCAGACATACTGGAATTTCAGACACACCAAAATTTCAGATAGCATGATATCATACACAATCAATTTTTAGAGAAAGCATGTATGTTCAAATTATTGCGTATGAACTTAAATCTATCTTCAGCCAGGGGTTTTGTGAATATATCTGCCCATTGATGCTCTGTGTCAATGAACTGAATATCAAAAACACCTTTCTGAACATAGTCTCTAATGAAATGATGTTTGATTTCTATATGCTTTGCCCTAGAATGTTGAATAGGATTTTTAGACAAATTAATAGCACTGGTATTGTCACAGAGAACAGGTATAGCAGATATAGGAATATTAAAATCCTCAAGCTGATACTTAACCCATAGCAGTTGTGAACAACAACTGGCTGCTGAAATATATTTTGCTTCTGCTGTTGATAAAGCAATGGTGATTTGCCTTTTGCTTGACTAGCTGATCATGTTATTTCCAAAGAAATGACATCCTCCACTGGTGCTTTTTCTTTCTATTCTATCTCCAGCAAAGTCAGCATCACAATATCCTATTAACCTGCAATCTTTGCTCCTCTTATAGCATAGACCAAGATTAGTAGTACCATTTAGATATCTAAAAATTCTCTTAACAGCTTTGTAGTGAGTAGTTCTTGGATCTGATTGAAATCTAGCACACAAACATACACTGAACATTATGTCAGGTCTGCTTGCTGTTAGATACAATAAAGAACCAATCATTCCTCTATACAAAGTTTGATTCACTGGTTCTTCTTTTTCATCCTTGCTCAAAGATGTAGATGGATGCATAGGAGTTGACATGGGTCTGCAATCACTCAAGTTGAACTTCTTAAGCATTTCTTTTGTATATTTTTCTTGATGGATCCATATGCAATCAGAATCTTGCTTAATTTGAAGTCCTAAGAAAAATTTTAGTTCTCCCATTAAACTCATTTCAAACTCTGATTGCATCAACTCAGAAAACTCATTGCACAAAGAAGAATCAGTTGAACCAAAAATAATGTCATCAACATATATCTGGACAAGTATTAGATCTTTGTTAGACTGTTTTCTAAAAAGAGTGGTATCTACTTTTCCTCTTTCAAAACCATTTTTGATAAGAAAACTGCTCAATCTGTCATACCATGCTCTAGGAGCTTGTTTCAGACCATAAAGAGCCTTTTTCAATTTGAAAACATGATCAGGAAAAGCAATGTCTTCAAAACCAGGGGGTTGTCTAACAAAAACTTCTTCTTCAATGAATCCATTGAGAAAAGCACTTTTGACATCCATTTGATATAGTTTGATGCCATTATTTACAGCATAAGAGAGAATAATTCTAATTGCTTCTAACCTAGCAACAGGGGCAAAGGTTTCAGTGAAGTCAATACCTTCTTGTTGATTGTACCCTTGAGCCACCAATCTTGCTTTGTTTCTGACCACTTTTCCTTCTTCAGACAGCTTGTTTCTGAACACCCATTTGGTTCCAATAATTGTTTTCCCATGAGGTTTAGGAACAAGTGTCCAGACATCACTCCTAGCAAATTGATTTAGCTCCTCTTGCATGGCTAGGATCCACCCTTCATCATGCAGAGCTTCATCAATGTTTTTTGGCTCAATTTCAGACAGGAGAGCAAGAGAATTCAAATTCTTGAATTTTGATCTTGTCTTAACTCCTTCTGAAGTGCTGCCAATGATTTGCTCTTTTGGATGATGTGATTTGTATCTCCAGTCAGGTTTCTGAGGAGAAATCAAGTCATTCTGAGACTCAACATTTGTCTGAAGAGGTTCAGATGATGCTTCAGACACCTGTTCATCCTTCCTGTTGTCATGAGTATTCAGCTCCATTCCTGCAAAATCATCTTCTAGATCTGATAGTTCCCTATCAGTCTCTTTCTTGTCATTGAATTTAACATGAATTGATTCCTCTACAATTAAAGTTCTAGAGTTATACACTATATAGGCTTTAGATGTTTCAGAATATCCTATGAAAAATCCTTTGTCAGATTTTGCATCAAATTTTCCAAGATCATCCTTGGTGTTGAGTATAAAACACTCACATCCAAAGGGATGGAAATATGATATGTTGGTTTTCTTCCTTTCCACAATTCATAAGGAGTCTTTTTCAGAATTGGTCTTACCAATATTCTGTTTTGAAGGTAGCAAGCTGTGTTAATAGCTTCTGCCCAGAAAGATCTTGGTAGATTGCATGAGTTGAGCATGGTTCTCCCCATTTCTTGCAAACTTCTGTTCTTTCTCTCAACAACCCCATTTTGCTGAGGTGTTATTGCCACAGAGAAATGGTGTGAGATCCCATTCTCATCACAGAACAATTGAAAGTTTGCATTCTCAAACTCTCCACCATGATCACTTCTGATAACAGATATACAGAATCCTTTTTCATTCTGTACCTTCTTGCAGAATATTGTGAAATTTCTGAAAGTCTCATCCTTGCTTCTTAGGAATAATACCCATGTGAATCTAGAATAGTCATCAACAATGACCAAACCATATTTTTTACCACTAATGCTTTCTGTTCTAATAGGACCAAACAAATCAATATGTAACAGTTCTAAAGGTCTGCTAGTGGAAACAACATCCTTACTCTTAAAAGAGTGTCTTGTTTGTTTCCCTTTCAGACAACTTTCACATAAAATGTCAGATTTGTAAGAAAGCTTGGGCAGTCCTTTAACAAGGTTGTGTTTTGCTAACTTTGAGATTAATCTCAAGCTGGCATGCCCATGTCTTTGGTGCCAAATCTGTTTTTCATCTTCAACAGAGATAAAACATTTTACATTTTGACTTGCCAACTCCTCTAGATCAATTTTGTACACATTGTTGTGTCTCTTAGCAGTAAAAAGGATTTGATCAAGAGAGTCTTTGACTATACATCCTTCTTTAGTAAAGGAGACCACATATCCACTGTCACACAATTGACTTATGCTCAGTAGATTGTTCTGAAGTCCCTCTACTAGAATAACATTCTTAATAAGGGATAGAGGAGATATACTTACAGTCCCTATTCCTGTGATCTTCCCTTGCTGGTTTCCACCAAAGGTGACCACACCTCTTGCTCTGGGCCTAAGGTTTTGGAACAAAGACCTTTCTCCTGTCATGTGTCGCGAGCACCCACTGTCCAGGTACCATTTGTGGGGTTTCCTTTGTCCTATTAAACACATCTACAACAGGAATGATCAAGTTCTTAGGTACCCATATTCTTTTGGGTCCTTTCTTGTTAGATTTGGGTTTTGCTTTTCCCTTGTGTTTGCACTAAGTCACATTGTGTCCAGGCTTGCCACAGTGAGAACACCCAATAGCTTTCTTTTTGCCTTTAGTAAAATTTTTGAAAATATGAGGTTCAGAAGTATCATGATCACAAAAACCTAATCCACTTTTGTCAAGAGAATGTCTTTGATTGCCAAGCAATCTATTAAGGTTTTCTGTTTCTTTGACAAATTTGGCTAAGTCTTTTGTCAGTTCCTCAACTTGTTTCTGAAGTTTTTTGTTTTCTTCAGAGACATTTTGTGAACTGCTGCTTTTAGTCCCAAGAATTTTCTCCTTGAGCATAATATTCTCTATCTCAAGAGCCTCATATTTACTACACATTTCTGTGTGGGCCTTGGACAGATTCTTATACTCATGGAAGAGTTCCTTGAAACTTTCCATCATGTCATCATACATTTCTTGAAGAGTTAAGGGAAATACCTTAGACTCTGAGCTATCTGATGAGGGCAGGCTGGCCATGAGACACAGGTTGGCCTCTTCCGAAGTGTCTTCCTCTTCTTCTGAGGTAGACTCATCAAGATCCTCCCATGTTGCCATCAGACCCTTCTTCTTCTTGAAGAATTTCTTCTTTTTGAAGTTGTTCTTCTTCAATCTTGGACATTCAGCCTTCATATGACCTGTCTGTTTACACTCATAACATATAATTTTGTCATCATGAAAATCCTTACCTGACTTACCTACTTTAGAGGTTGAGGGTTGGTTCTTTCTGAACTTTTCTCTGTTCTGCAGCATCCTCTTGATTTTCCTGCTGAGAAGAGCAAGATCATCATCTTCTGAGCTATCTTCAGAATCTTCATCTGCTTCTGAAGTTTCCTCAGCTTGCATAGCTTTCATGCTGCCATGCCTAGGCTGTTTGGCTTTGGAGTTTAGTGCTAGAGATTTATTTTTGATGTCATCTTCCCTAAGCTCAAGCTCATGAACTTTGAGAGATCCCAACAGTTCTTCCATTCTAAGAGAGTTTAAGTCTCTTTCCTCTTGAATGGCTGTAACTTTGGGTCTCCAGGACTTTGGAAAACTTCTTAGAATCTTTCTATTGTTGTCTCCAGATTCATAAGTTCTATCTAAAGACCTGAGTCCATTAGTTATAGTCTGGAACCTCCCAAACATTTGATCTATGGTTTCAGATTCTTCCATCTTGAACATCTCATATTGATGTATAAGCATGCTGATTTTGGATTGCTTGACAGTCTCAGTCCCTTCATGGGCAGCTGCAAGAGTATCCCAAATCTCCTTGGCAGATGAACATCCATGAACCTTCTCATACTCTGATTTATTCAAAGAACATATCAGATAGAGTTTGGCTTTAGCATTCATTTGAACTCTAGCCTTCTGCTCTAAGGTTCATTCAGCCTTAGGTATTGGCACTCCATTATGCATAGGCATATAGTCTCCATCAGTGACCACATCCCAAACATCAATGTTGTTGCTCTCAATGAACAACTTCATACGATCCCTCCAATAGTGGTAGTCCACTCCATTGAATGTTGGGGGTCTTGTGATAGAGGCTCCTTCAGTGATGTATTGCCTGTTGTTGGAAGCTTCCATCTGGATCTTTAGTCCTCAACACTTGTAAGGTGATCAACCCTGAGTTGAGCTCTGATACCAACTGTCGAAACACAGGGAAACACTAGAAGGGGGATTGAATAGTGTTTCTTAATATTTTATGGAAGCTTTTCGCAAACAGTGAGTTTTAAAACAGTTTCAGACAGGTTTAAGGGGCTGTCTGAAGTTTCTTAAGACGGCTTCTGAAAATATCTTTTAAAAGGTTTCTTGCTTTTAAAATATCAGAACAGTTTTTCAACACCCTTTGATTAGTATAAATAAATTGACAAGAGATAAGGGTAAGAAAACTTAGCCAAGAGATTTATCCTGGTTCACTCACTACCACTGTGAGCTACGTCCAGTCACAATGCCAACTAGCACTTGGATTTTTTCTTAATCTTCACGAAGATTACAAGTATTCTTTTCCAGTCAAGCCTCTTCAGGCTCTACAACCAAGTATTCTTTTACAGTCAAGCCTCTTCAGGCTCTACAACCAAGTATTCTTTTACAGTCAAGCCTCTCCAGGCTCAAGGACAAATTTTACAAAGAAAAATGTCTAAGCTTTTAAACTACACCAGTTTGAAGCTTAAACAGAGACAATGTACAATATAACTGAGGTATGCTCAGGATATACAATTTGTGTACAATGAAAATATTATCAGTGTTTTTTTGCAGAGTAAAAACTTGCAGCGTGATGTTTCTCTTGATTTTCTTGAATATTGAATCACTCACTATCTTTTCTAACACTTGATGGTCTTCATGGAGAGGTATTCATAACCAATCTTCAATCTGTTGAAACTTCAATCCGTTGAAACTTCAATTCGTTGAAATACCACCGTTTAGAGAGAGCATTAAATGCTATTTAATCCGTTGTGAGACATGCTTCTTAGAGATCTGATTTCTCTGACACTGTACAAGGTTGGTGCTGCCATAAAGCTGCTACTATTGTTGCTGCAGAGGCTGCGTTGCAAAGATTTCCTCAGTGGTGTATGAAATTCAAATATACCAAGAAAGGTCTCTGTGTTCCTTCCCATAAATATCGTTGAAAAGGTACGTGCAGCAGAGAACGCTTGACTCAGAAGAATTTCAGAGATGTCTTCACAAACTTCAGCAAAGAGTGCCACGTCATTAATGAGACTTCAGACAGCTTCAACACTTCAGACGGGTTGTGCACTTCAGACGGATTCAACACTTCAGACAGGTTGAGCACTTCAGACGGCTTCAACACTTCAGATAGGTTGAACCTTCAGAAGGCTTAATACCTCAGATAGGTTGAAAGCACTTCAAACAGTCTTTATATAAGTTCATAGTGGCTTGCTGAAATCACAGATAAATCATTAAACATATATGTATCTATGATAAATATTTTAACTCAAATTTGTTAAGCATTAAAACTTAGGAAGTGAGTTATCTAAAACATCATAATTTTCCTTATGATATTTTTGAGACTCAACAAAATCCTCGCTGAAATTCATCAACATGTCATATATGTTGAACGAGTTGTAAAATTACCATTGCTAGTCAAGCTCCAGCAGATCTTATCCTGACCCAGAATAGGCATATGAGGTGGAAGGCCCAAAATCTCAGCCTTTATATAATCGGGGAGAATATTATCCACACTACTCAAGCTCCAAAAACCATTAACAGAGAATTGAGCAACCAAAGCCTGTCTCTAGTGTGCAGGAATATCAACACTTACTTTATCATCCAGAACCAAATTTGAAGGGAGCCACTTGTCATGCCAAAATGAAACGTGCCTACCATCACCAACAATACACCGAACCCCTTTGATAAAATCAGGCCAAGTAGAGAGAACACCTCTCCAAGCATTAGAAACATTATTCCTTTGGACTATTCTCGACATATAATCTAACCCACAGTTGTATTTGTGATGAAGTATCCGAACCCAGAGGGCGTCTGGTTTTTTAATAAGACCCCAAGTAAGCTTCATAAGCATGGCTTTATTAAAGTTGTTCAAGTCTTTAAATCCCCAACCACCCATACACTTTGGAAGAGCAAATTCCTCCCATGCAACTGAGTGCCACGCCCGTTTTAATGGTTTATCCCTTAGACAAAGGCTCTGCAGTAGGCTTCAATACGACGACAAATGCTCTTGGGAAATAAAGTAGATTGCATAGTGTATGAAGGTAAAGCCTCCAGGACAGTTTAAGCTAAAGTAACCCTTCCTGCAAAAGCTAAGGTGTCAGTTTTCCACATACTCAACTTGCTTTTTACATGATCAATTATATACTCATATATCCTCTTCCTCTGGCGAACATAGGATGGGGATACCAAGATACTTTCCAAGATCAGCAGATAGAGAGAACCCAAAACGATTACAAAGGGCCAAGGCTCTAGAAGCATGGAAATTTTTTGATACAAAAATCCTTGTTTTATCAATACTAACTTTCTCTCCTGATGATTCACAAAACAAATTAAGACAGCTGAGCATAACATCCAACTAGTCCATAGAAGCCTTCCCAAACAGAAGGAGGTCATCTGCAAAGAACAAATGAGTTATAGGAGGACCACCCTTACCAGAGAGATTGGAGACCAAGCCTGGTTAATTCTAGCCTTTTCAATTAGATGACCAAGCCTCTCTATACAAAGAACAAACAAATACGGGGATAAAGGATCACCCTGACGAATCCCTCTAGAAGGAGTACAAGGATCAGAAGGCTCCCCATTAATAAGAACTTGCATGGAACAGGAAGAAATACACTGGTAGATAAGATTACACATGGAATCCGCAAGACCAATATAATGGAGAGTGTAAATTGCCAAGAAATACACCCGGGCACTTATTTTAGAAACTCGAATAACTCTCGATTTTTTAGCTCAACTCGATAAAATCTACTGCTTGCAAAACCCGCAAAAAAATTTTGGACTACCCGCAAAAAGCCCAAAAAAATATATGGTCGGACACTTGTTTTAGAAACCTGAATAATCATCGACTTTTTAGTTCAGCCTAATAAAACCCGTTACTCACATCGTATTCGTCCCAATAGCCCGAATTGCCTCTACTTATAAATACTTAAATAGAAACAAAAGGAGTAATAACTTGTTTGGTTTATACTTTATTTACATTTTAAAAGTAGATACGAACTATCGCTATTCTAAATAGAATTGGTTTAGATCTTTAAAACTTGATTTTAATGAAAAATAAACATTTATTAAACCATGTCTAATGTATTCCACGTGTTTATTAATCTTTTTAATGTCTAATATTTTGAGGGCAATCTTTTAAAAATTAATAATCATGAAAGCAATTTCAATTAAAATAGGTAAAGAATATATTAAAAATTAATATTTTATCAATTTAAAATGTAAAAATAATAAATTAAATAAATATATTAAAGAAATTTATTAAATAATTTATTGTGATTTACATAATTTTCACCTATTCAATAATAAGAATTATCAATTTTTTAATTTATTGTTAAAATTGAAAAATATTGACCTTCTAAAGATATTGTTTTTTTCTCCACGTGAAATAATTATTTCTAGAGTGCAAGAACATTTGTAACTGACAAAAAAAATCATTAATTCGTTTGACATTGCGCTGCTTGAACGTGAACCACACAATAACACCAAGTTTACTTAAAATAATGATGAAAGTCTTCTATACGCCGTAAGTCAGTAACACAAAATAATACATTTCATTTGTAATTCATATCTTCTTGTTCTTTATTTCTTTATTTCAGGTTATGACTGCGACAATTTATATAAGACTAGAAAATTTCTTATTAATTTTCACACATTTGTTTCTTATGTGGCATGCCATGCATACAGTGTTTTATTTCACTACCAAAAAAATAGTGTTTTATTTGGGTTTTAAATAACAAAGCTTACATTGAATTATGGAGAGAAAAGATCAAGGCTTTGAACAGTGATTTGTCTCAATTTTAATTCAAATTTATGTTGAGTTTATAAAAGTCAGAAACAACAATAACCAATAAAAATAATATAAATGTTCTCAGTGTCTCAATAATAATCTAATAATTATTAGTTAAGAAATAATGAGAGAGAAATATGTTTTCTATTTTATAACAAAATATCAAAATCATGTAAATGTTAATTTATTAGGATGAGAAAAACACGAAGGATTAAAGCTAGAGAAAGATACGCAAAGAAAGAGATAAAAAATTCTCCAAGATTTGTTCTAAGATTCTTTGTGCTTTTGTGCTCATGGCAGATCCCATTGATGTGTCAATGAATCCGAAACCTCCAGATGATGGTGGCTCTTCAGAGAAGGACAAGGCTACATTTCGTGATACTCTTATTGGCAGTCAGAATATGGAAGAGTTCAGCGGGAAAGAGTGGATTTGATTGGTAATAATCTATTTCGGATAGAACATGAAGAAGGTAATAGACTTAAACCTCGTTGCTATGTGGCAGAGTCGGTTCTTGATAATCTGAGAAGCTCTTGGCGGGATGCAATCATTATCAAATTATTGGGGAAGGATGTTATCACTATGCATTCAAGACTAAGGAAATTGTGGAATCTGGTGGGTGAATTTGAACTGCTAGATGTTGGGAATGGCTATTTTGTTTGCAAGATTTGATCAGGACGTAGATAGATGCAAGGTGATTAATGAAGGGTCGTGGATGCTTTTTGACCATTATCTCTTTGTTAAAGCATGGACCCCAGACTTTGTTTCTTCTGATGTCTCCATTGATAGCACAATGGTTTGGATTAGATTTCCCAACCTTGGTTTGGAATATTATGATGAAAGTGTATTAATGACTATGACAGCTGCTGTTGGAAGACCATTAAAAATAGACAGGACCACCCTTAATATTGCTAGAGGAAGATTTACAAGAGTGTGTGTCGAAATTGACCTTCATGAACCTGCGGTTGGAAAAGTATGGCTACAGGGTCACTGGTATCATGTTGAGTATGAGAGCCTAAACTTAATTTGTGGTAATTGTGGCCTCTATGGTCATATGACTAGATCATGTCCTAAGGCTTTAGCAATTAACAAGGTCCAAGAGAGTTCAAGTGCGCAAAGGAATTAGCTGCAGATTTAAAATCAATGAATCTTGATTCTGATAAAGTCAATCTTGGAAATTTGGATAATCCTCCTTAATCATTGCATAGGGAATGGATGGTAGTTACTAGATCCAAGAAGTCTGCTAAACAGAATGGTAAAGGGAAGGTTCAGGTTAAGGGGACAGATCAATCTAGTTTTTTTGGGTGATCCTAGTAAAGTTCCAAAGAAGGTCTCATCCCAACCTGCATTTGTTTTCAAACAGAATGGTGGTAATTCTACTCAAAAGGATCAAGTAGTTTTAAAAAGCTCTGCAGTGACTTCTGCTATAAACCATAATGCCAAGAAAAAGAGGCTTAGAGTTGATCCCTTGGTCAGGTTTGTTTCTCGTTCTGAAGCTAAGTCTAGTGTTGGTGTGTCCACCTCAGGTATAAATTTGAGTGATGTGGGTAAGGATTCTCATGAAAAGATATTTTCTTCAGCCATAAACCCTTATGAAACAAGGACTAATATGAATGTGGAGTTTCTTGCTGGTAATGGAATGCGGTTTAGGGATGAAGAAGATCCACCTGATCCCTCAAATGTAAAGGCTTCTGTGGATAGGGAGGATCATGGTAAGGATATGGAAACTGATACAGTCATGGATTCAGCAGTTGGACCCGTGGAACACAAGCAATAATTCTTATTCTAAGTCAGGTTCTATCTATCCTTTATTCTTTTATATTTTTTGTGTTTATAATGTATGGTTTTAATAATTTCGTAGCTCTCTCTTGGAATATTAGAGGAGCGGCCATCAAGATAAGTCAGAGGCATATCAGAGATATTGTTAAGAAATCTCAACCAAATGTGGTTATTATTTTGGAAACTCACACATTGTTCCAGAATACTCAATCCTTCTAGCATGGTATTGGATATGGTCATATTGTTGTTGAAGAAGCTCAAGGGCATATGGGAGGTGTTAGAACCACATGCAACACTAGAAGGGGGGGTTGAATAGTGTTTTAGACATTTTAAGACAATTTTGGAAATCTTTAAAAATAAACAATCATGCTAAGTGATCATTGTACAAAACCAATCTTAAGGTCAGAGTTATTTTAAGAACATGCGGAATATATGAAAGATTTGGATTAAAAACTTTTTCTTACACTTAAGATTGTTTTGATTTTAAACAAACTTCTCTTAGTGTCTTCTGAAGAATATTACTAAGAGTACCTTCAGAACTGTTTCTGAAATACTTTAGATGATCAGAGACCATCTATTTCATGTGTCTGAACTGAGTTCCTGTTGGGCTCACTTCAGACAGGTATTTCAGACATCCCTCTGAATATATTCTTCTATAATACTTCAACCTACACTAGAGACGTTTTACTGTTATGTTTGTATGAAAACTTGTTTTATTGAAATCATTGTGTTAAGATTATTATGAATAATACTTTTCAATCCCCATCGTAAATGTAAAGACTGTAAATAAAAGAGATTAAGGGAAAGAGAACTTAGACACAGAATTTATCCTGGTTCACCCACAAACCCTGTGAGCTACATCCAGTCCTAGTGGCAAACCACCACTAGCTTTTAATAACAACAACACATATGTGCCACTCCGAATCACCCAGACCCTTGCAGCCACATATATATCACACTATCTGAAACCACAGATACACATGTTAACCTCTCCAGGCCAACACACCAAGTATTCTTTTCTATCAAGCCTCTCCAGGCTCTACCACAAGTATTCTTTCTTCCACCAAGCCTCTCCAGGCTCTCAGACACTTAACTAAGTGTTGAGTATTACTACTCAATCTAAGCTAGATGTTCGCTAGAACCTCTCAACTCAGATTCTTCTTGTACATAGAGATTACTGAGTACATACTCAGGATACAGTCATTACAAACTAAATACAAGGATAGACAGTGATACAAGTGTTTGAATTTAAGTACAATCCCTGTCTTTTCTATGAGGAATACATCCTCTGAGAGTAGACTAACTAAGATATGAAATTAAGCTCCAGCCTTATTCTCCAACCATTGGTTTCCATGGGCTACATTCTCACCCGTATCATTGGAATACCAAAGGTATCATCCAAGCTTCAAACCGTACCTGGTTTGATAGTCATTTGTACATCATGATTGCCTTCCCGACAACCAACTCACTTGATCAATAGACCAACTGTACAATCTAACTAACTGACCAGCTGATCAGTAGCCTGATTGAGAATTCACTCTCTGATCAATCGTTGTTGACATTTTCATGATGTATTTTGGCTCGAGTTAACTCTTGTTAACTGTAAGACACTCAGCCTAGTTAACAATTTTCATCCTTATTGATTTCAAGAACCTTCTTGAAAAACAATCCTAATTGATCTATCTTGGTTGATCATTCTGACCAACTTGGTTGTACAGCACAACAACTGCAGCTCGGCAGCATGGTTAATATGCTCTGCATGCCAACAACAACTGGTTGGACCGACCAACATCTTCAAATTTAATCTTGAGGCTATTTATATGTTCTGCTTGAGTATAGTCGTTGAAGATGATTCATAATACCGTTGAGCTTTTGATGATGTGGCTCATATAGCCGTTGTGTAATAGCTTCTCAAACGGTTGCTTCTCCTTAAGCATATTGAGTGTTCAGAATACTCCCGTTCTGACACTTCTGTTGATGAGCTCTGTTTTGAGAGATGTGGTGATTATGTGTATTCTCTCTCTTGAATTCTTTTGCTTTCTTGCATCTGTTTTATCCAGCTTGCATCTGCTTGCTCCAGCTTGCATTTTCTTGCATCTGCTTGCATCTGCTTTATCTGCTTTATCCAGCTTGCATTATCTTGCATCTTCTTGCTTTCGGATTTCCTCTGATTCTCTTGAGAGTATGTATCCGTTGAATTTGCCCTTTTTGCTTATTCTGCATATACTCCTTTTTCACTTGCTTCTGACACCATTACTTCTTTGAATGAGATGTCTTGATCAATAGTCGTTGTTTGCAGATTCCTCTTTTGGTATTTAGATAAAGATGTTGAATTGAATATATTTTATTCAAACATCTTCCTTGTTGCTTTTGCTTAGTCTCCTGAGCTTTTCTTCTGATTTGTTCCAGATTGCACAAATGAAGAAATGTTTCGTTGAAATACTATTGTTTAGAGACAACAAATAGTCTTCTTTTAATCCGTTGTGAGACACTCTTCTTGAGAGTTCTAACATAGTACAACGTTGGTGCTGCAGTAAAGCTGCTACTGTTGTTGCTGCGAATGCTGCGTTGCAGAGATTTCCTCAGTGGTGTATGAAGTTCAAATGCACCGGGAAAGGTCTCTGTGTTTGTTGCCACAAATGTGTTTCAAAACGTACGAGCAGCAGAGACTTAGAAAAGTCTTCACGCAAGGTTTCAGCAAAGATGCCACGTCATTACTAAAGCTTCAGACAGCTTCCAACCTTCAGACGGGTTCCAGTCTTCAGACAGGTTCCAGTCTTCAGACGGGCTTGGCTCTTCAGACGGCTTCAACACTTAAGACAGGTTGATGATTTCAGACAGCTCAAGTCTTTCAGATAGCTTCGTTACTTTAGACAACTTCAATACTTCAGACGGGTTGCGTCCTTCAGACAACTTCAATTCTTCATACTGGTTGAAACTTCAGCGACCTTCTTCCTTAGAATTGTAGCTTCGTTCTTCTTTGTATCTTCTTCTTCTTGTATCTCTTCTTCTTCGTTTCTTCAGTTCATTGTTGTTCTTCAGACAGACGTATATTTGAATCTGTACTTCTTCATATCTTTTGCCTTCAGTTCTTCAGATAGTCTTCTAATCTTCGATTCTTCAGATAGTTTTCAAGTCTTCACTTCTTCAGTCAGTCTTCAAGTCTTCACTTCTATTCTTCAGTTGCTTCAACTCTGTTAAGGATTAATCTTCTTCAGATTCTGCACTCTTGTTCTTCTGATTCTGATCTTCTGATTCTGATTCTGTTCACAAAATCTTCTTCTTCTTCTAAACAGTATTTTATCCTGAAACATAATTAACAAACAAATACCTTTCTCAGTAGAACCTGTTTATATAATCTAATTAGTTCTTTATATAATCTTATTTGTTCTTTATATAATCTTATTTGTTCTTTATATAATCTTATTTGTTAATCATTAAAACTAACGGATGTTAAGTCTTATAATCATGTTTAATTACTTAAACAGATTTATAGACTTCACAGGAGGAATTTGGATCATGAAGCAAGTTGGTTCTATTTATAGCTTTTCTGTTATTGATTCTCATCCTCAAGCTATTAGTATTGAAATCACAAATGGTTTCTCTAGTTGGATTTTGTTTGGAATTTATGCAAGTCTTGTCTTTATAAACAGAAACCTCATGTGGAGTCACTTAGAAAATTTGTGATTATCAATTACAAAACCTTGGTTGCTTTTGGGTGATTTTAATGATATTCTTCTTTCAAATGAACAGAGAGATGGTACTTTCTCATTTTCAAGGGCTTCCAATTTTGCTAGCCATCTGAATTCTTGCAACCTTATGGATATAGGCAGTTTTGGTTCTAAATACACCTGGAGTAGAATTTGTAGAGGTATGAAATGGGTGCATAGGAGATTAGACAGAGGTCTAGCTGATCAACCTTGGAGATTTGTTTTCCCTAATGGTTCCATTGAGAACTTATGTAGACTAAACTCTGATCACCATCCAATTCTTTTGAGATGTGCAGCGAGCCTTCGTTTCAAGGTGCAAGACCCTATAGGTTCCAAGCTGCTTGGTGCACACATCCTCAGTCTGCATCTTTAGTAAATGACACTTGGAGCATATCAGAACATGATGCTATCAAATGTCTAGCTGATGTGAGAGAGGCATCATTCAAATTTAATAAAGAGATTTTTTGGTTCTGTCTTTGCAAGGAAAAAAACACTTGAAAAAAGACTGAAGGGAATTGAAAGAGCTCTTGAAGAAGGGAGTTTTAGTAGTTTGCTTCAGTTGCAAGGGAAACTTCTACAAGAATACAATGTTGTTCTTTTCCAGGAAGAAGTGTTATGGTTCCAAAATTCAATAGAAAATTGGGTTAACTTTGGAAACAAAAATACTTCCTTCTTTCATGCTCAAACTGTAATTAGAAGAGCTAAAAATAAAATTAATGGACTATTTCTACCTAGTAGAGATTGGTGTACTGATGATGACATCCTTCAGAAAGAAGTTGTATCCTTTTTTCAAGATCTTTTCTGCAATACATCTGCTAATGGGGAATTTCCATTATCTCCTAACCTTCCCAAGTTATCCCATTCAGATAAGATTGGTCTTATATCACCTGTGACTAAAGATGAAGTTTTCAAATCTCTATCTTCAATCCTATAAGGCCCCAGGCCATGATGAATTTCAAGCTATATTTTTTAAAATATACTGGGATAAGGTAGGGGATGATGTTTGGTAGTTTGTTAAGACTTAAGAATGCATTCTGTTCTGGTTTGATTCCTACAACAGCTGCTGAAACATTACTTGTTTTGATACCTAAAATTGATAGGCCAAATTCATTCAAAGAGTTCAGACCTATTAGTTTGTGCAATTGCCTTTATAAAATCATACCTAAAGTCCCAGTAAATAGACTAAGGCCTATTTTGCAGGACTGGTGAGCCCTCTTCAAGCTAGTTTTATACCTGGGAGAAGCACCTCAAATAATGTTGTAATTTGCAAGAAGTGGTCCATCAAATGAAGAAGTCCAAAAGGAAAAAAAGGGATATGATCTTCAAGTTAGATTTGGAAAAAGCATATAATAGAGTGGATTGGGGGGTTTTTGAAGAAAATTTTACAGGAGTTTGAGTTCCCTCCTAACATCATCTCCTCAATTATGTGTGGTATTTCAGCTACTTCAATTTCAATTTTGTGGAATGGAAGAAAATGTACAACATTCTCTCCAAAGAGTGGTTTGAGGCAGGGAGATCCTCTCTCACCCTATTTATTTGTATTGTGTATGGAAAAGTTAGGCCAAATGATTTCAGATGCTGTTATGGAAGGTTCTTTATTTTCTATCAAGGTTTCTCCTCAAGCCCCTGGAATTTCACATCTGTTTTTTTGTTGATGATGTGTTGCTGTTTACAAAAGCAAAACCTTCCCAGGTTAGACTCATGTCTCAAATAGTCCAAGATTTCTGTAACTTCTCTGGCTTCAAGGTCAATATTGAAAAATTCATAGCATTCTGCTCTCCTGCAATTCCTATGAGGAAGCAACAACAACTCTCTAATATAACAGGAATAAGGCTAATTGGTTCTATAGATAATTATCTGGGATTCAAGATATTCACGAGGTTAGCATCTTGGAAAGGAAAATTATTGAATAAAGATAGGAGACTAACCCTTGTCAACTCAGTCCTTAATTCTATTCCAACATACTCCATGCAGATTCATTGGTTCCCTGAAAGTATTGTTGAGTCTCATAATCAGTTTAAAAAGACTCAAGACTCACATATCCTAAGTTTTAATTGACAACAAATTTGTTTAAAAAAGGGGATTGTTTATAAGAATGGTATCACATGAAGGTATCCTTGCTTTATTGTTTCAGTAAGTGCTATGGAGAAGAAAGCCTCGAATTGAACCTACTGATATGAGGGAACCTTCCGAAGAGCCAAGAACTACTGAACTTATTTCAGCCTTCTGAAGTGTTACGAATTTCTAAAAGAACTGCTGAAGACCTCGGTTCTATCTGTTAACAAAAGCCTGAAAAACTGCCTGCTAAGGTCACAATATTTTCTTTACGTCTGAAGCAAGTTTGATCAACTTAAGGAATAAATTCAAAGTTCCATTGTGTTGTCAATATCATATTACCTTAAATGGAATATGTCATTCAAGTCAGAGCAGTGTTGCAGTCTGCAACACCTGCACGTCTCAAAAGTCTAAATGCTTCTCACAACGACTCTAAAAGCACTTAATTCTATCTCACAATGGTGAATGAAGCTCTCCTCAACGGATTTATTTCAAAGCTCTATAAATAGTCTCTTGAAAGACTTTGAAGATTGGCGATCCTCTTTGGTGAACCCCTGGTGAAGTAGCACTAAAGTTTCATCCAAAAACCAGAAGAAAAATGAAGCCAAAAGATAGGAAAACAGAAAAGCACAAAAGAGATTGGCAGAGATTCATTAGAAAATTCTTTCTAAGCCAAAATACTCTGTTGTTGCAAATTTCCTTGTACTTAGAACTTATTTTGTATATCCTGAGTTATACTCAGTAAATCCTCTGTACAAGAAGAACCTAAGTTTATGTCAAAGACTATATTGGGGTTTTCTATTTCTCAGGGACTAAAATGCATGACCCTAAAAAAGTCTGGGAGCGATTTGCTAGTTTACTCAATTTTTATTGATCTGTGTGATTTGGCTAATTGTGTCTTATAGTTAGGGCCGACAAAATGGGTTAACCCGATTGGGCCGCAAAAGCTCGCAAAATTTTAGGGCCCAAACACTTTTTCTTTTAGGATAAATGGAAGAAAAAAATCAGGGATTACACAGAGATTACTCTAGGAACAACACTCCTAGTAGTATCAAAAGGAAAAGGAACAAACACAATAGAAGGAGACAAGCTAAGCGTTCAAACACCAACAGGAATATCATGAACTGAATTCACGAGGCAATCAACAACAAAATTAGCTTCCCGCCAAACATGGACCACCTTAACCTCCCAATCACGGACCAATAAATCCTTGATGCGTTGGATTAAGAAAGAGTAAGGATGGAAGGAAGAAGCCCCGTCCTGAATAAGATGCACCGCGATGTTAGAGTCACTTTCAAGCATAACTCTTTGTAAACCAAGAGACCAAGCAATATCCAGCCCAGTCAAGATGCCCCGCATTTCAACCATGAGAACAGAGGAAGACCCCAAATTATGTTGAATACCCATAACTCATCTACCAAAATGTCTCTAATAACTCCCCCACAAGCTGTTTTTCTACCCCATTGATGACCGAACCATCAGTGTTAATTTTAAACCACCCATCAGGAGGATTTCCAACCAACAAAGACCACCTCCCTAGCTGACTGTTGAGACGTTATGTGACTACGAGCATTAGAACAATCTAAAGCATATGATTTAACTTTGAAGACAATGTCACGAACATGCGGAACCACACAGTTAAAAACTAGATCATTTCTCATTTTCCAAATCCACCAACAAGTGATACCAAAAAGAACAGCCCAGGTACTACCGTGCAACTTCTCAAAATTACCAATATTATCAAGCCCCAATCATCCAGGGACAACACGAACCAATGAGGAGGAGGAGCACCCATAATTGAGTTCCAAACTTGATTAGCAAAGTTGCAGTCACGAAGGACGTGGATGTCCGTTTCAGAAGCCGCATGGAATAAGGGGCAGATGTCACTATCTCCCATATTCCACTTGGCACATTTAGAGCAAGTCTTAGACCCCCTTTAATGACCTGCTAGAGGAAGCTCCTTACACGTTGCGGAACAAAGAGAGACCGGGGGTGAGTCCATTTCCTACGCCTATGAGAATCTGTGGAAACACAGGGAAACACTGGAAGAGGGGTTGAACAGTGTTTCTTAATATTTTATGGAAGCTTTTCGCAAACAGTGAGTTTTAAAACAGTTTCAGACAGGTTTAAGGGGCTGTCTGAAGTTTCTTAAGACGACTTCTAAAAATATCTTTTAAAAGGTTTCTTGCTTTTAAAATATCAGAACAATTTTTCAACACCCTTTGATTAGTATAAATAAATTGACAAGAGATAAGGGTAAGAAAACTTAGCCAAGAGATTTATCCTGGTTCACTCACTACCACTGTGAGCTACGTCCAGTCCCAATGCCAACTAGCACTTGGATTTTCTCTTAATCTTCACCAAGATTACAAGTATTCTTTTCCAGTCAAGTCTCTTCAGGCTCTACAACCAAGTATTCTTTTACAGTCAAGCCTCTTCAGGCTCTACAACCAAGTATTCTTTTACAGTCAAGCCTCTTCAGGCTCTACAACCAAGTATTCTTTTACAGTCAAGCCTCTCCAGGCTCAAGGACAAATTTTACAAAGAAAAATGTCTAAGCTTTTAAACTACACCAGTTTGAAGCTTAAACAGAGACAATGTACAATATAATTGAGGTATGCTCAGGATATACAATTTGTGTACAATGAAAATATTATCAGAGTGTTTTTACAGAGTAAAAACTTGCAGCGTGATGTTTCTCTTGATTTTCTTGAATATTGAATCACTCACTATCTTTTCTAACACTTGATGGTCTTCATGGAGAGGTATTTATAACCAATCTTCAATCTGTTGAAACTTCAATCCATTGAAACTTCAATTCGTTGAAATACCACCGTTTAGAGATAGCATTAAATGCTATTTAATCCGTTGTGAGACATGCTTCTGAGAGATATGATTTCTCTGACACTGTACAAGGTTGGTGCTGCCATAAAGCTGCTACTATTGTTGCTGCAGAGGCTGCGTTGCAGAGATTTCCTCAGTGGTGTATGAAATTCAAATTTACCAGGAAAGGTCTCTGTGTTCCTTGCCATAAATATCGTTGAAAGGTAGTGTAGCAGAGAACGCTTGACTCAGAAGAATTTCAGAGATGTCTTCACAAACTTCAGCAAAGAGTGCCACGTCATTAATGAGACTTCAAACGGCTTCAACACTTCAGACGAGTTGTGCACTTCAGACGGATTCAACACTTCAGACAGGTTGAGCACTTCAGACGGCTTCAACACTTCAGATAGGTTGAACCTTCAGAAGGCTTAATACCTAATATAGGTTGAAAGCACTTCAAACCGTCTTTATATAAGTTCATAGTGGCTTGCTGAAATCATAGATAAATCATTAAACATATATGTATCTATGATAAATATTTTAACCCAAATTTGTTAAGCATTAAAACTTGGGAAGTGAGTTATCTAAAACATCATAAATTTCCTTATGATATTTTTGAGACTCAACATTCTCCCCCTTTTTAATGATGACAAATTTGTTTAAAATACATAAATCTGAAAAGAGTTTTAAATATAAAAAGAGATAACTCCCCCTCAGATAATGATCTCAATTCTGATCAAATACTGCTCCCCCTGAGACCTGTAATTGCTTCAGATTTTGTTAGTTTTAATACTCCCCCTTTTGTCATCAATCAAAAGGGAATTTCAGAGCAAAACCTTAAAACAATCTCAGTAAAATCATGAAGATAAAAGCATTCACAAAACAATCACAACATTCATGAGAGAATATATATATTAATCAAAATAGAAGTGGTTCAAGACAAACAGAAATTAATCACTTAGAAAGAAGTTAACATCAGACATGGCTAGACATCATAGACTATCCATCTTTCTTCAACAATGCTTCTTTCATAAAGGAGATCAACGCATCTTTGGCCTTGTCAATCTGAGAGAGGAGAGCAGTCTTCATATCTTCTTGCCCACTCTTGATCTGCTGTTGTTCTTGAAGAATTTGATCTTGTTTAGCAATAAGATCAACATTATTTTTCTCTAATTTTCTAATCTTTAGCCTCAGCCTTCTATTTTCTTCTTCAGGATCTGGTTCTGCTTCATAAAGAATAAGCTGAATATGCCTACAAACAAATCTGAGCACATCAAATCCTGGATGCAACCCATAGTCTTGTGGACGATACACAGGGCAAAAGAAGGTTCCAATGGGGTTGATCATCTCCCAATCTTCATGGAAAGGTGCAGTCAAAGGGGGGAAATGGCCTCTGATATACATATACTGCACATTCATGGATCTACCATAGTCTATGAGGGAGTCAGCATCTGGTCCAGCAGATCCAGAAGAGGATCCAACATCCTCTCTGATCTTCCAGTAGGATGACCACACCCTATCTCTGTAGCTGTGATCTAAGCCTCCAACTTGTCTTTTGATCCTAGCAGGTAGCTCCTTCCATTCTGATGGAGTTAAAGGTTCAGAGTTGTGCAGGAAAGATGGATAAGTCTTGGGTTGCTTGAACTTGTCATCAGGGCCATCTTTCAGAGGATACCTAGGAACAATTCTGTCAGGTTGCACCAGAATCTTTGTGGTTGGCCTGATGGAGATTGTTCTAGGTGGCCTATAGCCTCTCATACCAACAGACTTCATGTAGTCCCTCTGAAAGAGTTCAGCTTCTGTACAGAGATGCCTTACAAAACAAAATTCTTCATTTGACATCTTGAGAGAGTCATCAGAGAAGGGGTCAAGTGGAGCCCACTTATGAGCAGGTGGAACTACACCCTTTCTGATCTTTTCAATCTGCCCTGAGTACATCTGATCTGAACTTCCTTGATACTTTGCCCTTTCTTCATCTGAGGTGTGCTTGATAAGCCCATGATAAAGAGAGATGGGGGGAGAATTTCTGAAATACTGGAGCTCTTCATAAAGGTTGGGGAACTTGGGAACTCTTTCCCTCTCAAAGAAAGGTCCCTCATACCTTTTGTGGGGTACTTCAGCCTCTTCATCATATTGGTGTTGAGTGTAAGGAAAGGCATAAGGATCAAATGTAGGTTCTGTGAAGAAGTCCCTACTCTTAGGTCCTAGCCTTATGTGCTCAGGCAACATACTTCCCTTCTAGACTTTAGAGCTTTCTCCTTGCTGAAGCTCAACTGTGGAATCTTCAGACTGTGTGGATTCTGAAGATGATGATGGTGATGATGGTGGTGATGGTGGTGATGTTTTTTCTTCTTTCTCTTCTATTTTCTTCTCAGGTGATGAAGGTGGTGATGGAGTCACATTATCAAACCTCACCCTCATCCTTTTCTGAGGAGGTTTAGCTGGTTCAGATTCCTTCTCCTTCTCCCTTTCAGCTTGCTTCTCTTCTCTTCTTTTCTTGAAAAACAGATTTGCCTTGACAAAATTCTTATACTTGTTAGCCTCATCCATTGCCTCAAGTTGACTAGCAATGCTTCTTGTAACTCTAATAGCAGGTTCAGGAGCTGTCTGAAATATCTTGCTTTTTGTTCTCCTCCTTTGCTGTGCACTTGATCTTTTTCTCTTCTTGGTTCCTTGAGCAATGGAAGCCAGCCTTTCATCTTCAGCCAAGGCTAGCTGAGAGGCTACAACAATGGCATAGTCAGTCTTTTCCTGCTCAGCCTTCTTTTCCATCTCTTCATTCTCCAAAGTAGTAGCAAGTGCTGCTACTTGAATCAGCTCAGGATCAGAGGGGCATGCAGCCAGAGGTGCTGCTACCAAAGTTTCAGGATCAGCAATCACAACTATCTCTTCCTCATGAGCCTTTCCTTCTGTTTCAGAAGTAGGCTTAGGAGTAGGAGTGTTCACATTTTCAAAAACCTGACCCACAATTTTAGATGGCTTTTGCAAAGCCTTCTGAATAGGTTCAGATGTCTGAGCATGCAAATTTGTAGCTTCCAAAGATACCTTTGTTGAACTCCTGACAGGGAGCTTCTTCAGTTTCAGTTGAGGGGATGGCTTGGAGGGCTTGAACTCTCCTTTTCTAATGTCCCCCTGAAGCTCTTGCTCAAGAATTTCAATGGTGCTTCCTCTTCTTGAGGACTTCTCCATAAGAGCACTCTCCTTCAGAGTAGGAGATGGAAGCCTTGGAGTGAGCTTGATGCCCATGCTTTTTAGGTTTGACTCACCAAAGAAAATAGGAGATTTATGATCACATAGTCTTTCAACAGCTACCTTAAAGTGCATGAGTACCTTCATGATGAGAGTGTTGTGAGGAAGATTTCCAGCAGAGTCTCGAATCTTCTTCTGCATATGGAACATGATGATGCTTGGAAGATTAACCTTCTTTTTCTGCAGCAAGTGAATCATACAGAATCTCTCCAACTCAGACACATGGTTTCTGCTTCCACTCTTAGGGATTATTGCACACCCTAAGATGGAATGTAGAACTCTGACCTTTTCCAGCAAATGCTTAGAATCAAGGGTCTTAGGTTCTTCTGTTCCATACGGCATCTTTGTATACAGCTTTTGCCCACCATTCTTCAACTCCCATCCAGGAGTGAAGGTTGCACCTTCAGCCTTGACACTGGTGATTGTGGAGAGAATGCCTTCATTAACAAACACTGGAATCCCTAGAACAGTAGCCTTGATGCTTTCATATACTCCTTTAGAGTTAGGTATTCCTCGAGCAGAAGCCCAGAAATCCACCACACTCTGTTCATGCCATTGACAGTTAATATGGTCAAAGAAAGAAGTCCATCCAACAGCATCAAACTCTTCAACCAAATCCATGCCAAGGTTGCGAAGCTCTTCAAGGTCCACTCCCTTTGATCTAACCACATTTCCACCAGAACCAGAAGCCTTCTTTGGTGCCATTGATAAGTTGCAGAGAAACTTTGAACGAAAAACAGTTGCTTGAGCAGAGAAGAAGATTAAACAGTATGTTAAGGAAAGAGAGTGTAAGGCTTCCTTGACACACTTACTCCTGCATTTGTAGACCCATGATGCAATGATGCCCTATACCGGCTGCGCAGACTTTGGGTAACATGCAAAGTGGAAGAGACAAAATAAATGGAATTCAACCGTCTCAGATAGCCACGTCAGCCAATCACTTCAGACAAGTGAGAAATTTCAGACACACACATGAATTTCAGATAACCTAAAATTTCAGACATGTCACTTGTTTCAGACGTACTGGAATTTCAGACACACCAAAATTTCAGATAGCATGATATCATACACAATCAATTTTTAGAAAAAGCATGTATGTTCAAATTATTGCGTATGAACTTAAATCTATCTTCAGCCAGGGGTTTTGTGAATATATCTGCCCATTGATGCTCTGTGTCAATGAACTGAATATCAAAAACGCCTTTCTGAACATAGTCTCTAATGAAATGATGTTTGATTTCTATATGCTTTGCCCTAGAATGTTGAATAGGATTTTTAGACAAATTAATAGCACTGGTATTGTCACAGAGAACAGGCATAGCAGATATAGGAATATTAAAATCCTCAAGCTGATACTTAACCCATAACAGTTGTGAACAACAACTGGCTGCTGAAATATATTTTGCTTCTGCTGTTGATAAAGCAATGGTGCTTTGTCTTTTGCTTGACTAGCTGATCATGTTATTTCCAAAGAAATGACATCCTCCACTGGTGCTTTTTCTTTCTATTCTATCTCCAGCAAAGTCAGCATCACAGTATCCTATTAACCTGCAATCTTTGCTCCTCTTATAACATAGACCAAGATTAGTAGTACCATTTAGATATCTAAAAATTCTCTTAACAGCTTTGTAATGAGTAGTTCTTGGATCTGATTGAAATCAAGCACACAAACATACACTGAACATTATGTCAGGTCTGCTTGCTGTTAGATACAATAAAGAACCAATCATTCCTGTATACAAAGTTTGATTCACCGGTTCTTCTTTTTCATCCTTGCTCAAAGATGTAGAGGGATGCATAGGAGTTGACATGGGTCTGCAATCACTCAAGTTGAACTTCTTAAGCATTTCTTTTGTATATTTTTCTTGATGGATCCATATGCAATCAAAATCTTGCTTAATTTGAAGTCCTAAGAAAAATTTTAGTTCTCCCATTAAACTCATTCCAAACTCTGATTGCATCAACTCAGAAAACTCATTGCACGAAGAAGAATCAGTTGAACCAAAAATAATGTCATCAACATATATCTGGACAAGTATTAGATCTTTGTTAGACTGTTTTCTAAAAAGAGTGGTATCTACTTTTCCTCTTTCAAAACCATTTTTGATAAGAAAACTGCTCAATCTGTCATACCATGCTCTAGGAGCTTGTTTCAGACCATAAAGAGCCTTTTTCAATTTGAAAACATGATCGGGAAAAGCAATGTCTTCAAAACCAGGGGGTTGTCTAACAAAAACTTCTTCTTCAATGAATCCATTGAGAAAAGCACTTTTGACATCCATTTGATATAGTTTGATGCCATTATTTACAGCATAAGAGAGAATAATTATAATTGCTTCTAACCTAGCAACAGGGGCAAAGGTTTCAGTGAAGTCAATACCTTCTTGTTGATTGTACCCTTGAGCCACCAATCTTGCTTTGTTTCTGACCACTTTTCCTTCTTCAGACAGCTTGTTTCTGAACACCCATTTGGTTCCAATAATTGTTTTCCCATGGGGTTTAGGAACAAGTGTCCAGACATCACTCCTAGCAAATTGATTTAGCTCCTCTTGCATGGCTAGGATCCACCCTTCATCATGCAGAGCTTCATCAATGTTCTTTGGCTCAATTTCAGACAGGAGAGCAAGAGAATTCAAATTCTTGAATTTTGATCTTGTCTTAACTCCTTCTGAAGTGCTGCCAATGATTTGCTCTTTTGGATGATGTGATTTGTATCTCCAGTCAGGTTTCTGAGGAGAAATCAAGTCAGTCTGAGACTCAACATTTGTCTGAAGAGGTTCAGATGATGCTTCAGACACATGTTCATCCTTCCTGTTGTCATGAGTATTCAGCTCTATTCCTGCAAAATCATCTTCTAGATCTGATAGTTCCCTATCAGTCTCTTTCTTGTCATTGAATTTAACATGAATTGATTCCTCTACAATTAAAGTTCTAGAGTTATACACTCTATAGGCTTTAGATGTTTCAGAATATCCTATGAAAAATCCTTTGTCAGATTTTGCATCAAATTTTCCAAGATCATCCTTGGTGTTGAGTATAAAACACTCACATCCAAAGGGATGGAAATATGATATGTTGGTTTTCTTCCTTTCCATAATTCATAAGGAGTCTTTTTCAGAATTGGTCTTACCAATATTCTGTTTTGAAGGTAGCAAGCTGTGTTAATAGCTTCTGCCCAGAAAGATCTTGGTAGATTGCATGAGTTGAGCATGGTTCTCTCCATTTCTTGCAAACTTCTATTCTTTCTCTCAACAACCCCATTTTGCTGAGGTGTTCTTTCCACAGAGAAATTGTGTGAGATCCCATTCCCATCACAGAACAATTGAAAGTTTGCATTCTCAAACTCTCCACCATGATCACTTCTGATAACAAATATACAGAATCCTTTTTCATTCTGTACCTTCTTGCAGAATATTGTGAAATTTCTGAAAGTCTCATCCTTGCTTCTTAGGAATAACACCCATGTGAATCTAGAATAGTCATCAACAATGACCAAACCATATTTTTTACCACTAATGCTTTCTGTTCTAATAGGACCAAACAATTCAACATGTAACAGTTCTAAAGGTCTGCTAGTGGAAACAACAACCTTACTCTTAAAAGAGTGTCTTGTTTGTTTCCCTTTCAGACAACTTTCACATAAAATGTCAGATTTGTAAGAAAGCTTCGGCAGTTCTTTAACAAGGTTGTGTTTTGCTAACTTTGAGATTAATCTCAAGCTGGCATGCCCAAGTCTTTGGTGCAAAATCTGTTTTTCATCTTCAACAGAGATAAAACATTTTATATTTTGACTTGCCAACTCCTCTAGATCAATTTTGTACACATTGTTGTGTCTCTTAGCAGTAAAAAGGTTTTGATCAAGAGATTCTTTGACTATACATCCTTCTTTAGTAAAGGAGACCACATATCCACTGTCACACAATTGACTTGTGCTCAGTAGATTGTGCTGAAGTCCCTCTACTAGAAGAACATTCTTAATAAGGGATAGAGGAGATATACCTACAATCCCTATTCCTGTGATCTTCCCTTGCTGGTTTCCACCAAAGGTGACCACACCTCCTGCTCTGGGCCTAAGGTTTTGGAACAAAGACCTTTCTCCTGTCATGTGTCGCGAGCACCCACTGTCCAGGTACCATTTGTGGGGTTTCCTTTGTCCTATTAAACACATCTGCAACAGGAATGATCAAGTTCTTAGGTACCCATATTCTTTTGGGTCTTTTCTTGTTAGATTTGGGTTTTGCTTTTCCCTTGTGTTTGCACTAAGCCACATTGTGTCTAGGCTTGCCACAGTGAGAACACCCAATAGCTTTCTTTTTGCCTTTAGTAAAATTTTGAAAATATGAGGTTCAGAAGTATCATGATCACAAAAACCTAATCCACTTTTGTCAAGAGAATGTCTTTGATTGCCAAGCAATCTATTAAGGTTTTCTGTTTCTTTGACAAATTTGGCTAAGTCTTTTGTCAGTTCCTCAACTTGTTTCTGAAGTTTTTTGTTTTCTTCAGAGACAGTTTGTGAACTGCTGCTTTTAGTCCCAAGAATTTTCTCCTTGAGCATAATATTCTCTATCTCAAGAGCCTCATATTTACTACACATTTCTGTGTGGGCCTTGGACAGATTCTTATACTCATGGAAGAGTTCCTTGGAACTTTCCATCAGGTCATCATACATTTCTTGAAGAGTTAAGGGAAATACCTCAGACTCTGAGCTATCTGATGAGGGCAGGCTGGCCATGAGACACAGGTTGGCCTCTTCCGAAGTGTCTTCCTCTTCTTCTGGGGTAGACTCATCAAGATCCTCCCATGTTGCCATCAGACCCTTCTTCTTCTTGAAGAATTTCTTCTTTTTGAAGTTGTTCTTCTTCAATCTTGGACATTCAGCCTTCATATGACCTGGCTGTTTACACTCATAACATATAATTTTGTCATCATGAAAATCCTTACCTGACTTACCTACTTTAGAGGTTGAGGGTTGGTTCTTTCTGAACTTTCCTCTGTTCTGCAGCATCCTCTTGATTTTCCTGCTGAGAAGAGCAAGATCATCATCTTCTGAGCTATCTTCAGAATCTTCATCTGCTTCTGAAGTTTCCTCAGCTTGCATAGCTTTCATGCTGCCATGCCTAGGCTGAGTTGAGCTCTGATACCAATTGTCCAAACATAGGGAAACACTAGAAGGGGGGGTTGAATAGTGTTTCTTAATATTTTATGGAAGCTTTTCGAAAACAGTGAGTTTTAAAACAGTTTCAGACAGGTTTAAGGGGCTGTCTGAAGTTTCTTAAGACGGCTTCTGAAAATATCTTTTAAAAGGTTTTTTGCTTTTAAAATATCAGAACAGTTTTTCAACACCCTTTGATTAGTATAAATAAATTGACAAGAGATAAGGGTAAGAAAACTTAGCCAAGAGATTTATCCTGGTTCACTCACTACCCCTGTGAGCTACGTCCAGTCCCAATGCCAACTAGCACTTGGATTTTTTCTTAATCTTCACCAAGATTACAAGTATTCTTTTCCAGTCAAGCCTCTTCAGGCTCTACAACCAAGTATTCTTTTACAGTCAAGCCTCTTCAGGCTCTACAACCAAGTATTCTTTTACAGTCAAGCCTCTCCAGGCTCAAGGACAAATTTTACAAAGAAAAATGTCTAAGCTTTTAAACTACACCAGTTTGAAGCTTAAACAGAGATAATGTACAATATAACTGAGGTATGCTCAGGATATACAATTTGTGTACAATGAAAATATTATCAGAGTTTTTTTACAGAGTAAAAACTTGCAGCGTGATGTTTCTCTTGATTTTCTTGAATATTGAATCACTCACTATCTTTTCTAACACTTGATGGTCTTCATGGAGAGGTATTCATAACCAATCTTCAATCTGTTGAAACTTCAATTCGTTCAAATACCATCATTTAGAGATAGCATTATATGCTATTTAATCCATTGTGAGACATGCTTCTGAGAGATCTGATTTCTCTGACATTGTACAAGGTTGGTGCTGCCATAAAGCTGCTACTATTGTTGCTGTAGAGGCTGTGTTGCAGAGATTTCCTCAGTGGTGTATGAAATTCAAATATACCAAGAAAGGTCTCTGTGTTCCTTCCCATAAATATCGTTGAAAAGGTACGTGCAACAGAGAACGCTTGACTCAGAAGAATTTCAGAGATGTCTTCACAAACTTCAGCAAAGAGTGCCACGTCATTAATGAGACTTCAGACGGCTTCAACACTTCAGACGGGTTGTGCACTTCATAATTTTCCTTATGATATTTTTGAGACTCAACAAAATCCTCGCTGAAATTCATCAACATGTCATATATGTTGAATGAGTTGTAAAATTACCATTGCTAGTCAAGCTCCAGCAGATCTTATCCTGACCCAGAATAGGCATAAGAGGTGGAAGGCCCAAAATCTCAGCCTTTATATAATCGGGGAGAATTTTATCCACACTACTCAAGCTCCAAAAAACATTAACAGAGAATTGAGCAACCAAAGCCTGTCTCTAGTGTGCAGGAATATCAACACTTACTTTATCATCCAGAACCAAATTTGAAGGGAGCCACTTGTCATGCCAAAATGAAACGTGCCTACCATCACCAACAATACACCGAACCCCTTTGATAAAATCAGGCCAAGTAGAGAGAACACCTCTCCAAGCATTAGAAACATTATTCCTTTGGACTATTCTCGACATATAATCTAACCCACAGTTGTATTTGTGATGAAGTATCCGAACCCAGAGGGCGTCTGGTTTTTTAATAAGACCCCAAGTAAGCTTCATAAGCATGGCTTTATTAAAGTTGTTCAAGTCTTTAAATCCCCAACCACCCATACACTTTGGAAGAGCAAATTCCTCCCATGCAACTGAGTGCCACGCCCGTTTTAATGGTTTATCCCTTAGACAAAGGCTCTGCAGTAGGCTTCAATACGACGACAAATGCTCTTGGGAAATAAAGTAGATTGCATAGTGTATGAAGGTAAGGCCTCCAGGACAGTTTAAGCTAAAGTAACCCTTCCTGCAAAAGCTAAGGGGTCAGTTTTCCACATACTCAACTTGCTTTTTACATGATCAATTATATACTCAAATATCCTCTTCCTCTGGCGAACATAGGATGGAGATACCAAGATACTTTCCAAGATCAGCAGATAGAGAGAACCCAAAACGATTACAAAGGGCCAAGGCTCTAGAAGCATGGAAATTTTTTGATACAAAAATCCTTGTTTTATCAATACTAACTTTCTCTCCTGATGATTCACAAAACAAATTAAGACAGCTGAGCATAACATCCAACTAGTCCATAGAAGCCTTCCCAAACAGAAGGAGGTCATCTGCAAAGAACAAATGAGTTATAGGAGGACCACCCTTACCAGAGAGATTGGAGACCAAGCCTGGTTAATTCTAGCCTTTTCAATTAGATGACCAAGCCTCTCTATACAAAGAACAAACAAATACGGGGATAAAGGATCACCCTGACGAATCCCTCTAGAAGGAGTACAAGGATCAGAAGGCTCCCCATTAATAAGAACTTGCATGGAATAGGAAGAAATACACTGGTAGATAAGATTACACATGGAATCCGCAAGACCAATATAATGGAGAGTGTAAATTGCCAAGAAATACACTCGGCACTTATTTTAGAAACTCGAATAACTCTCGAATTTTTAGCTCAACTCGATAAAATCTACTGCTTGCAAAACCCGCAAAAAAAATTTGGACTACCCGCAAAAAGCCCAAAAAAATATATGGTCGGACACTTGTTTTAGAAACCTGAATAATCATCGACTTTTTAGTTCAGCCTAATAAAACCCGTTACTCACATCGTATTCGTCCCAATAGCCCGAATTGCCTCTACTTATAAATACTTAAATAGAAACAAAAGGAGTAATAACTTGTTTGGTTTATACTTTATTTACATTTTAAAAGTAGATACGAACTATCGCTATTCTAAATAGAATTGGTTTAGATCTTTAAAACTTGATTTTAATGAAAAATAAACATTTATTAAACCATGTCTAATGTATTCCACGTGTTTATTAATCTTTTTAATGTCTAATATTTTGAGGGAAATCTTTTAAAAATTAATAATCATGAAAGCAATTTCAATTAAAATAGGTAAAGAATATATTAAAAATTAATATTTTATCAATTTAAAATGTAAAAATAATAAAATAAATAAATATATTAAAGAAATTTATTAAATAATTTATTGTGATTTACATAATTTTCACCTATTGAATAATAAGAATTATCAATTTTTTAATTTATTGTTAAAATTGAAATATATTGACCTTCTAAAGATATTGTTTTTTTCTCCACGTGAAATAATTATTTCTAGAGTGCAAGAACATTTGTAACTGACAAAAAAAAAATCATTAATTCGTTTGACATTGCGCTGCTTGAACGTGAACCACACAATAACACCAAGTTTACTTAAAATAATGATGAAAGTCTTCTATACGCCGTAAATCAGTAACACAAAATAATACATTTCATTTGTAATTCATATCTTCTTGTTCTTTATTTCTTTATTTCAGGTTATGACTGCGACAATTTATATAAGACTAGAAAATTTCTTATTAATTTTCACACATTTGTTTCTTATGTGGCATGCCATGCATACAGTGTTTTATTTCACTACCAAAAAAATAGTGTTTTATTTGGGTTTTAAATAACAAAGCTTACATTGAATTATGGAGAGAAAAGATCAAGGCTTTGAACGGTGATTTGTCTCAATTTTAATTCAAATTTATGTTGAGTTTATAAAAGTCAGAAACAACAATAACCAATAAAAATAATATAAATGTTCTTAGTGTCTCAATAATAATCTAATAATTATTAGTTAAGAAATAATGAGAGAGAAATATGTTTTCTATTTTATAACAAAATATCAAAATCATGTAAATGTTAATTTATTAGGATGAGAAAAACTCGAAGGATTAAAGCTAGAGAAAGATGCGCAAGGAAAGAGATAAAAAAATCTCCAAGATTTGTTCTAAGATTCTTTGTGCTTCTGTGCTCATGGCAGATCCCATTGATGTGTCAATGAATCTGAAACCTCCAGATGATGGTGGCTCTTCAGAGAAGGACAAGGCTACATTTCGTGATACTCTTATTGGCAGTCAGAATATGGAAGAGTTCAGCGGGAAAGAGTGGATTTGATTGGTAATAATCTATTTCAGATAGAACATGAAGAAGGTAATAGACTTAAACCTCGTTGCTATGTGGCGGAGTCGGTTCTTGATAATCTGAGAAGCTCTTGGCGGGATGCAATCATTATCAAATTATTGGGGAAGGATGTTGCCTATATCACTATGCATTCAAGACTAAGGAAATTATGGAATCTGGTGGGTGAATTTGAACTGCTAGATGTTGGGAATGGCTATTTTGTTTGCAAGATTTGATCAGGACGTAGATAGATGCAAGGTGATTAATGAGGGGTCGTGGATGCTTTTTGACCACTATCTCTTTGTTAAAGCATGGACCCCGGACTTTGTTTCTTCTGATGTCTCCATTGATAGCACAATGGTTTGGATTAGATTTCCCAACCTTGGTTTGGAATATTATGATGAAAGTGTATTAATGACTATGACAGCTGCTGTTGGAAGACCATTAAAAATAGACAGGACCACCCTTAATATTGCTAGAGGAAGATTTACAAGAGTGTGTGTCGAAATTGACCTTCATGAACCTGTGGTTGGAAAAGTATGGCTACAGGGTCACTGGTATCATGTTGAGTATGAGAGCCTACACTTAATTTGTGGCCTCTATGGTCATATGACTAGATCATGTCCTAAGGCTTTAGCAATTAACAAGGTCCAGGAGAGTTCAAGTGCGCAAAGGAATTAGCTGCAGATTTAAAACCAATGAATCTTGATTCTGATAAAGTCAATCTTGGAAATTTGGATAATCCTCCTTAACCATTGCATAGGGAATGGATGGTAGTTACTAGATCCAAGAAGTCTGCTAAACAGAATGGTAAAGGGAAGGTTCAGGTTAAGGGGACAGATCAATCTAGTTTTTTTGGGTGATCCTAGTAAAGTTCCAAAGAAGGTCCCATCCCATCCTGCATTTGTTTTCAAACAGAATGGTGGTAATTCTACTCAAAAGGATCAAGTAGTTTTCAAAAGCTCTGCAATGACTTCTGCTACAAACCATAATGCCAAGAAAAAGAGGCTTAGAGTTGATCCCTTGGTCAGGTTTGTTTCTCGTTCTGAAGCTAAGTCTAGTGTTGGTGTGTCCACCTCAGGTATAAATTTGAGTGATGTGGGTAAGGATTCTCATGAAAAGATATTTTCTTCAGCCATAAACCCTTATGAAACAAGGACTAATATGAATGTGGAGTTTCTTGCTGGTAATGGAATGCGGTTTAGGGATGAAGAAGATCCACCTGATCCCTCAAATGTAAAGGCTTCTGTGGATAGGGAGGATCATGGTAAGGATATGGAAACTGATACAGTCATGGATTCAGCAGTTGGATCCGTGGAACACAAGCAATAATTCTTATTCTAAGTCAGGTTCTATCTATCCTTTATTCTTTTATATTTTTTGTGTTTATAATGTATGGTTTTAATAATTTCGTAGCTCTCTCTTGGAATATTAGAGGAGCGGCCATCAAGATAAGTCAGAGGCATATCAGAGATATTGTTAAGAAATCTCAACCAAATGTGGTTATTATTTTGGAAACTCACACATTGTTCCAGAATACTCAATCCTTCTAGCATGGTATTGGATATGTTCATATTGTTTTTGAAGAAGCTCAAGGGCATATGGGAGGAATTTGGATCATGAAGCAAGTTGGTTCTATTTACAGCTTTTCTGTTATTGATTCTCATCCTCAAGCTATTAGTATTGAAATCACAAATGGTTTCTCAAGTTGGATTTTGTTTGGAATTTATGCAAGTCTTGTCTTTATAAACAGAAACCTCATGTGGAGTCACTTAGAAAATTTGTGATCATCAATTACAAAACCTTGGTTGCTTTTGGGTGATTTTAATGATATTCTTCTTTCAAATGAACAGAGAGATGGTACTTTCTCATTTTCAAGGGCTTCCAAATTTGCTAGCCATCTGAATTCTTGCAACCTTATGGATAAAAGCAGTTTTGGTTCTAAATACACCTGGAGTAGAATTTGTAGAGGTATGAAATGGGTGCATAGGAGATTAGACAGAGGTCTAGCTGATCAACCTTGGAGATTTGTTTTCCCTATTGGTTCCATTGAGAACTTATGTAGACTACACTCTGATCACCATCCAATTCTTTTGAGATGTGGCAGCGGGCCTTCGTTTCAAGGTGCAAGACCCTATAGGTTCCGAGCTGCTTGGTGCACACATCCTTAGTCTGCATCTTTAGTAAATGACACTTGGAGCATATCAGAACATAATGCTATCAAATGTCTAGCTGATGTGAGAGAGGCATCAATCAAATTTAATAAAGAGATTTTTTGGTTCTGTCTTTGCAAGGAAAAAAACACTTGAAAAAAGACTGAAGGGAATTGAAAGAGCTCTTGAAGAAGGGAGTTTTAGTAGGTTGCTTCAGTTGCAAGGGAAACTTCTACAAGAATACAATGTTGTTCTTTTCCAGGAAGAAGTGTTATGGTTCCAAAATTCAATAGAAAATTGGGTTAACTTTGGAAACAAAAATACTTCCTTCTTTCATGCTCAAACTGTAATTAGAAGAGCTAAAAATAAAATTAATGGACTATTTCTACCTAGTAGAGATTGGTGTACTGATGATGACATCCTTCAGAAAGAAGTTGTATCCTTTTTTCAAGATCTTTTCTGCAATACATCTGCTAATGGGGAATTTCCATTATCTCCTAACCTTCCCAAGTTATCCCATTCAGATAAGATTGGTCTTATATCACCTGTGACTAAAGATGAAGTTTTCAAATCTCTATCTTCAATCCTATAAGGCCCCAGGCCATGATGAATTTCAAGCTATATTTTTTAAAATATACTGGGATAAGGTAGGGGATGATGTTTGGTAGTTTGTTAAGACTTAAGAATGCATTCTGTTCTGGTTTGATTCCTACAACAGCTGCTGAAACATTACTTGTTTTGATACCTAAAATTGATAGGCCAAATTCATTCAAAGAGTTCAGACCTATTAGTTTGTGCAATTGCCTTTATAAAATCATACCTAAAGTCCCAGTAAATAGATTAAGGCCTATTTTGCAGGACTGGTGAGCCCTCTTCAAGCTAGTTTTATACCTGGGAGAAGCACCTCAAATAATGTTGTAATTTGCAAGAAGTGGTCCATCAAATGAAGAAGTCCAAAAGGAAAAAAAGGGATATGATCTTCAAGTTAGATTTGGAAAAAGCATATAATAGAGTGGATTGGGGGGTTTTTGAAGAAAATTTTACAGGAGTTTGAGTTCCCTCCTAACATCATCTCCTCAATTATGTGTGGTATTTCAGCTACTTCAATTTCAATTTTGTGGAATGGAAGAAAATGTACAACATTCTCTCCAAAGAGTGGTTTGAGGCAGGGAGATCCTCTCTCACCCTATTTATTTGTATTGTGTATGGAAAAGTTAGGCCAAATGATTTCAGATGCTGTTATGGAAGGTTCTTTATTTTCTATCAAGGTTTCTCCTCAAGCCCCTGGAATTTCACATCTGTTTTTTTTGTTGATGATGTGTTGCTGTTTACAAAAGCAAAACCTTCCCAGGTTAGACTCATGTCTCAAATAGTCCAAGATTTCTGTAACTTCTCTGGCTTCAAGGTCAATATTGAAAAATTCATAGCATTCTGCTCTCCTGTAATTCCTATGAGGAAGCAACAACAGCTCTCTAATATAACAGGAATAAGGCTAATTGGTTCTATAGATTCAAGATATTCATGAGGTTAGCATCTTGGAAAGGAAAATTATTGAATAAAGATAGGAGACTAACCCTTGTCAACTGAGTCCTTAATTCTATTCCAACATACTCCATGCAGATTCATTGGTTCCCTGAAAGTATTGTTGAGTCTCATAATCAGTTTAAAAAGACTCAAGACTCATATATCCTAAGTTTTAATTGACAACAAATTTGTTTAAAAAAGAGGATTGTTTATAAGAACGGTATCACTTGAAGGTATCCTTGCTTTATTGTTTCAGTAAGTGCTATGGAGAAGAAAGCCTCGAATTGAACCTACTGATATGAGGGAACCTTCCGAAGAGCCAAGAACTACTGAACTTATTTCAGCCTTCTGAAGTGTTACGAATTTCTAGAAGAACTGTTGAAGACCTCGGTTCTATCTGTTAACAAAAGCCTGAAAAACTGCATGCTAAGGTCACAATATTTTCTTTACGTCTAAAGCAAGTTTGATCAACTTAAAAAATGAAATCAAAGTTCCATTGTGTTGTCAATATCATATTACCTTAAATGGAATATGTCGTTCAAGTCAGAGCAGTGTTGCAGTCTGCAACACCTGCACGTCTCAAAAGTCTAAATGCTTCTCACAACGACTCTAAAAGCACTTAATGTTATCTCACAATGGTGAATGAAGCTCTCCTCGACGGATTTATTTCAAAGCTCTATAAATAGTCTCTTGAAAGACTTTGAAGATTGGCGATCCTCTTTGGTGAACCCCTAGTGAAGTAGCACTAAAGTTTCATCCAAAAACCAGAAGAAAAATGAAGCCAAAAGATAGGAAAACAGAAAAGCACAAAAGAGATTGGCAGAGACTCATTAGAAAATTCTTTCGAATCCAAAATACTCTGTTGTTGCAAATTTCCTTGTACTTAGAACTTATTTTGTATATCCTGAGTTATACTCAATAACCCCTAAGTACAAAAAGAACCTAAGTTTATGTTTCTTAGAAACTTAAACTTAGCTTATATTGTAAACACTGATAAGTGTCTGAGAGCCTGGAGAGGCATGGAGGAAGAAAGAATACTCGTTTAAGGCTGGAGAGGCTGTGGTAAAAGAATACTTGTTTGAGCCTGGAGAGGCTTGACTGTAAAAGAATACTCGTTGGGCCTGGAGAGGCCAGGTGTGCAAAGAATACTGCATGAGTTTCCTGGAGAGGCAGTTGAAAACAAAGAATACTTGTTGGGCCTGGAGAGGCCATGTGTGCAAAGAATACTGCATGAGTTGCCTGGAGAGGCAGTTGAAAACAAAGAATACTTGTTGTTAAGCCTGGAGAGGCTGGGGTAAAATAATACTTGTAATCTTGCGAGATTAGTGGAAAATCCAGTGGAGTTTTGCCCTGGGACTGGATGTAGCTCACTAGGTTAGTGGGTGAACCAGTATAAATCTTTGTGTTAGGTTCTCTCTTCCCTTACCTCTTTACTCTCCGCTGATATCTGTTTAAACTAACCAAGAAGGGTTAAAGAAAAGTCGTTTTATTAATCTGAGCAGAAAATAATCTTTTCGTTAAAGGGAAAATAAATTCAAAAGGGTTTTTATTCAACCTTCTGAGGTGCATCAGCAAGTTGCTGAACTTCCCAGTTTCGGAAGGTTGATCAAATATCTTCAAATCAGTTTTTCTTGTTTCAAAAGGTTTTCCAAAAATCTGTAAAGATTATTAAAACACTATTCAACCCCCCTTCTAGTGTTTCTTGTGGCCCTAACAGTTGGTATCAGAGCTTAACCCCGAGTTAAGCATCTAACAAATGCGAAGGAAGAAGATCCAGATGAAAACTTAAACAAGCTGTGAAGAGAACTGATGAAGATGCTCAACGGAAGCAGCAAAGGTGTCTAAGGATACAATGTTGAGTCTCAGCAGATACGCTCCTACTACTTAAGATCCTTAAGTATCATTGCTGATAACATCATTTAAATTTATAAGCACATACATATATGTCTACTTGAATATTTGAAAATGTGTGAATTTTTGTATGCATGCATATTTCTTTTAAAAGCATGAACCTTCTGATGTGTGCTTATTTGCTGATATTTGTATCTACTGAAAACACAAACTTTCTGAAATTGACACTTTATGACGTGGCACCCTGAGACGATTGACTTGCCATCTACCCTCTGAATCTGCACGTTTGCATGACTCCCCAATTCCGCGCAGCCAGTCTCCATCATCATTAGTGCTACCTGAGTCTATATATATCCCAGTAGAAGCTAGTCTCAAGTTACTTTCTCTCCGCTAGGGGTGGGAATAGGCCAGCCGACCTGTCAGGGGCCTGGGGCCTGTCCTGTTTATGGCCTGGTCTGGCCTGACTCGTTTATTAAAAAGGTCAGGCTAAGGCTTGTTAAAAGGCCTGTTTAGTTAAATATGCCAGGCTTCAGGCATATGAAAAAGCCTATTAGGCTTAACAGGCCGGCCTGTTTAATATAATAATATATAATATATTAAATTAATTATATAAATAACTATAAATATAATTAAAAAATTTATAATATAGTAAAAATTTAGAATATATTAAATTAATTATATAAAAAAGCCTGTTTAAAAGGTCTGCTGGCCTGCATAGGCTTAAGGCCTGTTGGCCTGTATGTAGGCTTTGTTATAAAATAGGCTTCTAAACAGGCTTACAGGCCAGGCCAGGCTTTTTCGCAGGCCAGGACAAGCCTTACAAAAAGGCCTGTAACAGGTAACAAGCCCAGGCTCAGGCTTGCGAATTTGGAGTCAGGCCAGGCTCAGGCCTGCCAAAGCCTCGCCTGGCCTGTTTTGTTAGAACCACAGGCAACACTAGAAGGGGGTTGAATAGTGTTTTAGACATTTTAAGACAATTTTGGAAATCTTTAAAATAAACAATCACGTTAAGTGATTATTGTACAAAACCAATCTTAAGATCAGAGTTATTTTAAAAACATGCGGAATATATGAAAGATTTAGATTAAAAACTTTTTCTTACACTTAAGATTGTTTTGATTTTAAACAAACTTCTCTTAGTGTCTTCTGAAGAATATTACTAAGAGTACCTTCAGAACAGTTTCTGAAATACTTTAAATGATCAGAGACCATCTATATCATGTGTCTGAACTGAGTTCCTGTTGGGCTCACTTCAGACAGGTATTTCAGACATCCCTCTGAATATATTCTTCTATAATACTTCAATCTACACTAGAGACGTTTTAACGTTATGTTTGTATGAAAACTTGTTTTATTGAAATCCTTGAGTTAAGCTTGTTATGAAAAATACTTTTCAATCCCCATCGTAAATGTAAAGACTGTAAATAAAAGAGATTAAGGGAAAGAAAACTTAGACACAAAATTTATCCTGGTTCACCCACAAACCCAGTGAGCTACATCCAGTCCTAGTGGCAAACCACCACTAGCCTTTTTATAACAACAACACATATGTGCCACTCCGAATCCCCCAGACCCTTGCAGCCACATATATGTCACACTGAGTATTCTTTTACAGTCAAGCCTCTTCAGGCTCAGGATCACACCGATCTTTAACACATATATGCGTCACTCTGAATCCTACAGACCCTCGCAACCACATATATGTCACACTGAGTCACACAGACCAGCTGTAGTATTTTCTATCAAGCCTCTTCAAGCTCTAAGAGTATTCTTTTACAGTCAAGCCTCTCCAGGCTCAGGGAAAATAACCAAGTGTAGAGTATTTTACTACTCAACCTAAGCTAGATGTTCGCTAGAACCTCTCAACTCAGATTCTTCTTGTACATAGTGATTACTGAGTACATACTCAGGATACAGTCATTACAAACTAAATACAAGGATAGACAGTGATACAAGTGTTTGAATTTAAGTACAATCCCTGTCTTTTCTATGAGGAATACATCCTCTAAGAGTAGGCTAACTAAGAATGTGAAATTAAGCTCCAGCCTTATTCTCCAACCATTGGTTTCCATGGGATACATTCTCACCCGTATCATTGGAATACCAAGGTATCTTCAAAGCTTCAAACCGTACCTGGTTTGATAGTCATTTGTACAGCATGATTGCCTTCACGACAACCAACTCACTTGATCAACAGACCAACTGTACAATCTAACTAACCGACCAGCTGATCAGTAGCCTGATTGAGAATTCACTCTGGTTGTTCAGCATAACAACTGCAGCTCGACAGCATGGTTAATATGCTCTGCATGCCAACAACAACTGGTTGGACCGACCAACTTGGTTGTGTGTTTTCAACAACTTGGTTGTATATCACAACAACATCTTCAACTTCAATCTTGAGGCTATTTATATGTTCTTCTTGAATATAGCCGTTGAAGATGATTCATAATACCGTTGAGCTTTTGATGATGTGGCTCATATAGCCGTTGTGTAATAGCTTCTCAAACGGTTGCTTCTCCTTAAGCATATTGAGTGTTCAGAATACTCCCGTTCTGACACTTCTGTTGATGAGCTCTGTTTTGAGAGATGTGATGATTATGTGTATTCTCTCTCTTGAATTCTTTTGCTTTCTTGCATCTGTTTTATCCAGCTTGCATCTGCTTGCCCCAGCTTGCATTATCTTGCATCTGCTTGCATCTGCTTGCATCTGCTTTATCTGCTTTATCCAGCTTGCATTATCTTGCATCTGCTTGCTTTCGGATTTCCTCTGATTCTCTTGAGAGTATGTATCCGTTGAATTTGCCCTTTTTTGCTTATTCTGCATATACTCCTTTTTCACTTGCTCCTGACACCATTACTTCTTTGAATGAGATGTCTTGATCAATAGTCGTTGTTTGCAGATTCCTCTTTTGATATTTAGATAAAGATGTTGAATTGAATATATTTTATCCAAACATCTTCCTTGTTGCTTTTGCCTAGTCTCCTGAGCTTTTCTTCTGCTTTGTTCCGGTTTGCACAAATGAAGAAATGTCTCGTTGAAATGCTATCGTTTAGAGACAGCAAATAGTCTTCTTTTAATCCGTTGTGAGACACGCTTCTTGAGAGTTCTGACATAGTACAACGTTGGTGCTGCAGTAAAGCTGCTACTGTTGTTGCTGCGACTGCTGCGTTGCAGAGATTTCCTCAGTGGTGTATGAAGTTCAAATGCACCGGGAAAGGTCTCTGTGTTTGTTGCCACAAATGTGTTTCAAAACGTACGAGCAGCAGAGACTTAGAAAAGTCTTCACGCAAGGTTTCAGCAAAGATGCCACGTCATTACTAAAGCTTCAGACAGCTTCCAACCTTCAGACGGGTTCCAATCTTCAGACAGGTTCCAGTCTTCAGACGGGATCCAGTCTTCAGACGGCTTCATCACTTAAGACAGGTTGATGACTTCAGACAGCTTAAGTCTTTCAGACAACTTCGTTACTTTAGACAGCTTCACTACTTCAGACGGGTTGCGTCCTTCAGACAACTTCAATTCTTCATTCTGGTTGTAGTTTCATTTCTTTGTATCTTCTTCTTCTTTTTGTATCTCTTCTTCTTCTTGTATCTTTTCTTATTCGTTTCTTCAGTTCATTGTTGTTCTTCAGACAGACGTATATTTGAATCTGTACTTCTTCATATCTTTTGCCTTCAGTTCTTCAGATAGTATTCTTGGTCTTCACTTCTTCAGATAGTCTTCTAATCTTCACTTCTTCAGATAGTCTTCTAATCTTCGATTCTTCAGACGGTCTTCAAATCTTCACTTTTACAGACGGTCTTCAAATCTTCACTTCTACAGACAGTCTTCAAGTCTTCACTTTTATTCTTCAGTTGCTTCAACTCTGTTAAGGATTAATCTTCTTCATTTTTTCTGCACTCTTGTTCTTCTGATTCTGATCTTCTGATTCTGATTCTGTTCACAGAATCTTCTTCTTCTTCTAAAGAGTATTTTATCCTGAAACATAATTAATAAACAAATACCTTTCTCAGTAGAACCTATTTATACAATCTAATTGGTTCTTTATATAATCTTATTTGTTCTTTATATAATCTTATTTGTTAATCATTAAAACTAACAGATGTTAAGTCCTATAATCATGTTTAATTACTTGGACAGATTTATAGACTTCTATTTGAGACTCAACAAAATCCTCGCTGAAATTCATCAACATGTCATATATGTTGAACGAGTTGTAAAATTACCATTGCTAGTCAAGCTCCAGCAGATCTTATCCTGACCCAGAATAGGCATATGAGGTGGAAGGCCCAAAATCTCAGCCTTTATATAATCGGGGAGAATATTATCCACACTACTCAAGCTCCAAAAACCATTAACAGAGAATTGAGCAACCAAAGCCTGTCTCTAGTGTGCAGGAATATCAACACTTACTTTATCATCCAGAACCAAATTTGAAGGGAGCCACTTGTCATGCCAAAATGAAACGTGCCTACCATCACCAACAATACACCGAACCCCTTTGATAAAATCAGGCCAAGTAGAGAGAACACCTCTCCAAGCATTAGAAACATTATTCCTTTGGACTATTCTCGACATATAATCTAACCCACAGTTGTATTTGTGATGAAGTATCCGAACCCAGAGGGCGTCTGGTTTTTAATAAGACCCCAAGTAAGCTTCATAAGCATGGCTTTATTAAAGTTGTTCAAGTCTTTAAATCCCCAACCACCCATACACTTTGGAAGAGCAAATTCCTCCCATGCAACTGAGTGCCACGCCCGTTTTAATGGTTTATCCCTTAGACAAAGGCTCTGCAGTAGGCTTCAATACGACGACAAATGCTCTTGGGAAATAAAGTAGATTGCATAGTGTATGAAGGTAAGGCCTCCAGGACAGTTTAAGCTAAAGTAACCCTTCCTGCAAAAGCTAAGGGGTCAGTTTTCCACATACTCAACTTGCTTTTTACATGATCAATTATATACTCAAATATCCTCTTCCTCTGGCGAACATAGGATGGAGATACCAAGATACTTTCCAAGATCAGCAGATAGAGAGAACCCAAAACGATTACAAAGGGCCAAGGCTCTAGAAGCATGGAAATTTTTTGATACAAAAATCCTTGTTTTATCAATACTAACTTTCTCTCCTGATGATTCACAAAACAAATTAAGACAGCTGAGCATAACATCCAACTAGTCCATAGAAGCCTTCCCAAACAGAAGGAGGTCATCTGCAAAGAACAAATGAGTTATAGGAGGACCACCCTTACCAGAGAGATTGGAGACCAAGCCTGGTTAATTCTAGCCTTTTCAATTAGATGACCAAGCCTCTCTATACAAAGAACAAACAAATACGGGGATAAAGGATCACCCTGACGAATCCCTCTAGAAGGAGTACAAGGATCAGAAGGCTCCCCATTAATAAGAACTTGCATGGAACAGGAAGAAATACACTGGTAGATAAGATTACACATGGAATCCGCAAGACCAATATAATGGAGAGTGTAAATTGCCAAGAAATACACCCGGGCACTTATTTTAGAAACTCGAATAACTCTCGATTTTTTAGCTCAACTCGATAAAATCTACTGCTTGCAAAACCCGCAAAAAAATTTTGGACTACCCGCAAAAAGCCCAAAAAAATATATGGTCGGACACTTATTTTAGAAACCTGAATAATCATCGACTTTTTAGTTCAGCCTAATAAAACCCGTTACTCACATCGTATTCGTCCCAATAGCCCGAATTGCCTCTACTTATAAATACTTAAATAGAAACAAAAGGAGTAATAACTTGTTTGGTTTATACTTTATTTACATTTTAAAAGTAGATACGAACTATCGCTATTCTAAATAGAATTGGTTTAGATCTTTAAAACTTGATTTTAATGAAAAATAAACATTTATTAAACCATGTCTAATGTATTCCACGTGTTTATTAATCTTTTTAATGTCTAATATTTTGAGGGCAATCTTTTAAAAATTAATAATCATGAAAGCAATTTCAATTAAAATAGGTAAAGAATATATTAAAAATTAATATTTTATCAATTTAAAATGTAAAAATAATAAATTAAATAAATATATTAAAGAAATTTATTAAATAATTTATTGTGATTTACATAATTTTCACCTATTCAATAATAAGAATTATCAATTTTTTAATTTATTGTTAAAATTGAAAAATATTGACCTTCTAAAGATATTGTTTTTTTCTCCACGTGAAATAATTATTTCTAGAGTGCAAGAACATTTGTAACTGACAAAAAAAATCATTAATTCGTTTGACATTGCGCTGCTTGAACGTGAACCACACAATAACACCAAGTTTACTTAAAATAATGATGAAAGTCTTCTATACGCCGTAAGTCAGTAACACAAAATAATACATTTCATTTGTAATTCATATCTTCTTGTTCTTTATTTCTTTATTTCAGGTTATGACTGCGACAATTTATATAAGACTAGAAAATTTCTTATTAATTTTCACACATTTGTTTCTTATGTGGCATGCCATGCATACAGTGTTTTATTTCACTACCAAAAAAATAGTGTTTTATTTGGGTTTTAAATAACAAAGCTTACATTGAATTATGGAGAGAAAAGATCAAGGCTTTGAACGGTGATTTGTCTCAATTTTAATTCAAATTTATGTTGAGTTTATAAAAGTCAGAAACAACAATAACCAATAAAAATAATATAAATGTTCTCAGTGTCTCAATAATAATCTAATAATTATTAGTTAAGAAATAATGAGAGAGAAATATGTTTTCTATTTTATAACAAAATATCAAAATCATGTAAATGTTAATTTATTAGGATGAGAAAAACACGAAGGATTAAAGCTAGAGAAAGATACGCAAAGAAAGAGATAAAAAATTCTCCGAGATTTGTTCTAAGATTCTTTGTGCTTTTGTGCTCATGGCAGATCCCATTGATGTGTCAATGAATCCGAAACCTCCAGATGATGGTGGCTCTTCAGAGAAGGACAAGGCTACATTTCGTGATACTCTTATTGGCAGTCAGAATATGGAAGAGTTCAGCGGGAAAGAGTGGATTTGATTGGTAATAATCTATTTCGGATAGAACATGAAGAAGGTAATAGACTTAAACCTCGTTGCTATGTGGCAGAGTCGGTTCTTGATAATCTGAGAAGCTCTTGGCGGGATGCAATCATTATCAAATTATTGGGGAAGGATGTTATCACTATGCATTCAAGACTAAGGAAATTGTGGAATCTGGTGGGTGAATTTGAACTGCTAGATGTTGGGAATGGCTATTTTGTTTGCAAGATTTGATCAGGACGTAGATAGATGCAAGGTGATTAATGAAGGGTCGTGGATGCTTTTTGACCATTATCTCTTTGTTAAAGCATGGACCCCAGACTTTGTTTCTTCTGATGTCTCCATTGATAGCACAATGGTTTGGATTAGATTTCCCAACCTTGGTTTGGAATATTATGATGAAAGTGTATTAATGACTATGACAGTTGCTGTTGGAAGACCATTAAAAATAGACAGGACCACCCTTAATATTGCTAGAGGAAGATTTACAAGAGTGTGTGTCGAAATTGACCTTCATGAACCTGCGGTTGGAAAAGTATGGCTACAGGGTCACTGGTATCATGTTGAGTATGAGAGCCTAAACTTAATTTGTGGTAATTGTGGCCTCTATGGTCATATGACTAGATCATGTCCTAAGGCTTTAGCAATTAACAAGGTCCAGGAGAGTTCAAGTGCGCAAAGGAATTAGCTGCAGATTTAAAATCAATGAATCTTGATTCTGATAAAGTCAATCTTGGAAATTTGGATAATCCTCCTTAATCATTGCATAGGGAATGGATGGTAGTTACTAGATCCAAGAAGTCTGCTAAACAGAATGGTAAAGGGAAGGTTCAGGTTAAGGGGACAGATCAATCTAGTTTTTTTGGGTGATCCTAGTAAAGTTCCAAAGAAGGTCTCATCCCAACCTGCATTTGTTTTCAAACAGAATGGTGGTAATTCTACTCAAAAGGATCAAGTAGTTTTAAAAAGCTCTGCAGTGACTTCTGCTATAAACCATAATGCCAAGAAAAAGAGGCTTAGAGTTGATCCCTTGGTCAGGTTTGTTTCTCGTTCTGAAGCTAAGTCTAGTGTTGGTGTGTCCACCTCAGGTATAAATTTGAGTGATGTGGGTAAGGATTCTCATGAAAAGATATTTTCTTCAGCCATAAACCCTTATGAAACAAGGACTAATATGAATGTGGAGTTTCTTGCTGGTAATGGAATGCGGTTTAGGGATGAAGAAGATCCACCTGATCCCTCAAATGTAAAGGCTTCTGTGGATAGGGAGGATCATGGTAAGGATATGGAAACTGATACAGTCATGGATTCAGCAGTTGGATCCGTGGAACACAAGCAATAATTCTTATTCTAAGTCAGGTTCTATCTATCCTTTATTCTTTTATATTTTTTGTGTTTATAATGTATGGTTTTAATAATTTCGTAGCTCTCTCTTGGAATATTAGAGGAGCGGCCATCAAGATAAGTCAGAGGCATATCAGAGATATTGTTAAGAAATCTCAACCAAATGTGGTTATTATTTTGGAAACTCACACATTGTTCCAGAATACTCAATCCTTCTAGCATGGTATTGGATATGGTCATATTGTTGTTGAAGAAGCTCAAGGGCATATGGGAGGTGTTAGAACCACATGCAACACTAGAAGGGGGGGTTGAATAGTGTTTTAGACATTTTAAGACAATTTTGGAAATCTTTAAAAATAAACAATCACGCTAAGTGATCATTGTACAAAACCAATCTTAAGGTCAGAGTTATTTTAAGAACATGCGGAATATATGAAAGATTTGGATTAAAAACTTTTTCTTACACTTAAGATTGTTTTGATTTTAAACAAACTTCTCTTAGTGTCTTCTGAAGAATATTACTAAGAGTACCTTCAGAACTGTTTCTGAAATACTTTAGATGATCAGAGACCATCTATTTCATGTGTCTGAACTGAGTTCCTGTTGGGCTCACTTCAGACAGGTATTTCAGACATCCCTCTGAATATATTCTTCTATAATACTTCAACCTACACTAGAGACGTTTTACCGTTATGTTTGTATGAAAACTTGTTTTATTGAAATCGTTGTGTTAAGATTATTATGAATAATACTTTTCAATCCCCATCGTAAATGTAAAGACTGTAAATAAAAGAGATTAAGGGAAAGAGAACTTAGACACAGAATTTATCCTGGTTCACCCACAAACCCTGTGAGCTACATCCAGTCCTAGTGGCAAACCACCACTAGCTTTTAATAACAACAACACATATGTGCCACTCCGAATCACCCAGACCCTTGCAGCCACATATATATCACACTATCTGAAACCACAGATACACATGTTAACCTCTCCAGGCCAACACACCAAGTATTCTTTTCTATCAAGCCTCTCCAGGCTCTACCACAAGTATTCTTTCTTCCACCAAGCCTCTCCAGGCTCTCAGACACTTAACTAAGTGTTGAGTATTACTACTCAATCTAAGCTAGATGTTCGCTAGAACCTCTCAACTCAGATTCTTCTTGTACATAGAGATTACTGAGTACATACTCAGGATACAGTCATTACAAACTAAATACAAGGATAGACAGTGATACAAGTGTTTGAATTTAAGTACAATCCCTGTCTTTTCTATGAGGAATACATCCTCTGAGAGTAGACTAACTAAGATATGAAATTAAGCTCTAGCCTTATTCTCCAACCATTGGTTTCCATGGGCTACATTCTCACCCGTATCATTGGAATACCAAAGGTATCATCCAAGCTTCAAACCGTACCTGGTTTGATAGTCATTTGTACAGCATGATTGCCTTCCCGACAACCAACTCACTTGATCAACAGACCAACTGTACAATCTAACTAACCGACCAGCTGATCAGTAGCCTGATTGAGAATTCACTCTGGTTGTTCAGCATAACAACTGCAGCTCGACAGCATGGTTAATATGCTCTGCATGCCAACAACAACTGGTTGGACCGACCAACTTGGTTGTGTGTTTTCAACAACTTGGTTGTATATCACAACAACATCTTCAACTTCAATCTTGAGGCTATTTATATGTTCTTCTTGAATATAGCCGTTGAAGATGATTCATAATACCGTTGAGCTTTTGATGATGTGGCTCATATAGCCGTTGTGTAATAGCTTCTCAAACGGTTGCTTCTCCTTAAGCATATTGAGTGTTCAGAATACTCCCGTTCTGACACTTCTGTTGATGAGCTCTGTTTTGAGAGATGTGATGATTATGTGTATTCTCTCTCTTGAATTCTTTTGCTTTCTTGCATCTGTTTTATCCAGCTTGCATCTGCTTGCCCCAGCTTGCATTATCTTGCATCTGCTTGCATCTGCTTGCATCTGCTTGCATCTGCTTGCATCTGCTTTATCTGCTTTATCCAGCTTGCATTATCTTGCATCTGCTTGCTTTCGGATTTCCTCTGATTCTCTTGAGAGTATGTATCCGTTGAATTTGCCCTTTTTTGCTTATTCTGCATATACTCCTTTTTCACTTGCTCCTGACACCATTACTTCTTTGAATGAGATGTCTTGATCAATAGTCGTTGTTTGCAGATTCCTCTTTTGATATTTAGATAAAGATGTTGAATTGGATATATTTTATTCAAACATCTTCCTTGTTGCTTTTGCTTAGTCTCCTGAGCTTTTCTTCTGCTTTGTTCCGGTTTGCACAAATGAAGAAATGTCTCGTTGAAATGCTATCGTTTAGAGACAGCAAATAGTCTTCTTTTAATCCGTTGTGAGACACGCTTCTTGAGAGTTCTGACATAGTACAACGTTGGTGCTGCAGTAAAGCTGCTACTGTTGTTGCTGCGACTGCTGCGTTGCAGAGATTTCCTCAGTGGTGTATGAAGTTCAAATGCACCGGGAAAGGTCTCTGTGTTTGTTGCCACAAATGTGTTTCAAAATGTACGAGCAGCAGAGACTTAGAAAAGTCTTCACGCAAGGTTTCAGCAAAGATGCCACGTCATTACTAAAGCTTCAGACAGCTTCCAACCTTCAGACGGGTTCCAGTCTTCAGACAGGTTCCAGTCTTCAGACGGGTTCCAGTCTTCAGACGGCTTCATCACTTAAGACAGGTTGATGACTTCAGACAGCTCAAGTCTTTCAGACAGCTTCGTTACTTTAGACAGCTTCACTACTTCAGACAGGTTGCGTCCTTCAGACAACTTCAATTCTTCATTCTGGTTGTAGTTTCATTCTTCTTTGTATCTTCTTCTTCTTTTTGTATCTCTTCTTCTTCTTGTATCTTTTCTTCTTCGTTTCTTCAGTTCATTGTTGTTCTTCAGACAGACGTATATTTGAATCTGTACTTCTTCATATCTTTTGCCTTCAGTTCTTCAGATAGTATTCTTGGTCTTCACTTCTTCAGATAGTCTTCTAATCTTCACTTCTTCAGATAGTCTTCTAATCTTCGATTCTTCAGACGGTCTTCAAATCTTCACTTTTACAGACGGACTTCAAATCTTCACTTCTACAGACAGTCTTCAAGTCTTCACTTTTATTCTTCAGTTGCTTCAACTCTGTTAAGGATTAATCTTCTTCAGATTCTACACTCTTGTTCTTCTGATTCTGATCTTCTGATTATGATTCTGTTCACAAAATCTTCTTCTTCTTCTAAAGAGTATTTTATCCTGAAACATAATTAACAAACAAATAGCTTTCTCAGTAGAACCTGTTTATACAATCTAATTGGTTCTTTATATAATCTTATTTGTTCTTTATATAATCTTATTTGTTAATCATTAAAACTAACGGATGTTAAGTCTTATAATCATGTTTAATTACTTGGACAGATTTATAGACTTCACATGTTTCCACCCCTACTCTCTGCTCTCTTGCTGTAAAGTCTCTCTACATTTTTGAAACTTCAAAGAAAACCTAGTCTCTCTCAAGTTTCTCTGCAACCACAAATGGCCCCCAAGAAGAATGTGTCTACTGCTTCAAAAGCTGGAGGAAAAATTGTTTCATCCAGATGTGTTGATTTTAAAAGTCTTGCTGAGCTAGGGCTAAACCTTGAAGATTACTTTAGAAGTGCGGGATGGTTGCCCTTCTTTGACGTTATCAACTGTGGCTGGCATGAGGCTAGTGTTTATGAGTTCTAGAAAACTGTCGAACAAGTAGAAAGCAACAAGAAGATATTCCTAAAGGCATCTGTGATGGGTCGTGAGATCACCATAGACGACAAAGTACTGGAAGAAGTCACCGGCATCAAAAGTGAAGGAACTATTTACATGGAAATTGGGAAGTTAGTTTTGGAGGTGCTGCAATAGTCAACAAAATGTTGTTTGGAAAGGTGGATCCCTTAAAACCTAAGAGTTTGGGTATGAATCTTATCCCTAGACTACTTCTTGCTATTTTGGGTTGTTGTATCATCCCCAAAGGTGGAGGGAAAGATCATATTTCCGATTTGGCAAAGTTATGTGTCATCAACTTGCTGGAGAAAAAGAAGATAAACCTACCATGGGTTATTTTCTTTGGAATGTACTGAAGAGAGCCCGTGATTCAGCAGCAAATCTTCCTCACAATACCCTCATAATGAAGATATTGATGCACAATGGGATACAAATGGAACCTTTATTTGACCAAAAGCCCCCAAACTTCTTCAGTGCTACGACTGTGAAGCAGATGAGCATTCAAAAGAAAACTGATGGTGAATCAAGTCAGAAGAGTCAAGTTGGTGCCTCTCAGAAGAAGATTTTGAAGATTTCTGGAAAAGAACCTCAAGAAGATATGCTCAAAGAAAAATTCATACCAGCTGCTGTCATTCCTAAGAAGAAGAAGTTGAAGATAAAAAGACAAAAGAGAGAGAAGATTCTCTTTTCTTCTCTCCTGCTGATCCGGAACGAGTGAGAGAAGTAGAGGCTTCATATCAAAGGGCTACTACATCTGAAAAGGTAGTTGAAGCATTCACTCAACAAGAATCTGAATCTATTCAGAAAGTTCGAATTGAACCTTCTGAAATTGTGGGTCAGACTTCTAAAGAGCCTGCTAAAGCTGCTAAGCCTATCGTTTCTTCAAAAGCCTACCGTTTCAGCATTTCCAGTTTTTCTTTTGTAAAATTTCAGAAAATATGAAATAAAATGAAAATAGGAAATGGAAACAGGAAATGAAAATGTAAACCAAACAGACCCTAATTTTCTCCTAGATCATTGGCTTCCCACAGGACCAATTGCTGATAAGGTAAACTTTGACAACACACATGATATAACACTAAGAATCTATGATATCTGGAATGGTCTAAATTGGAATCTACAACTCCTTTGGACATCTTTGCCTGATCATATTTGTCAGTAAATCTATGCCATGAAACCTAGTCTATCTCAAGGATTTTCTGATGTGATTTCCTGGGGAAGCTCTAGTAATGGTATCTATTCAGCAAGAGATGGTTACAATTGGCTTTGGAATCAGCATAATCAAACTTCAGATGATGATAAATTATGGTCCTGGATTTGTAAACTACCTTGTAGTGAATCAGTCAGGTTCTTTGTTTGGCTGGCTGCACATGATAGTTTGCCCACAAAAAAACTGCTGCATCATAGAAAGATCATTGCTTCCCACGTCAGAAGAGAGCGGTGGAAAATCATTGGTGTGTCTGAAAGCATCACACACCATATGATGCATTGAGACAAATTGGTCTTCATTGGCCGAACAACCACTACCACTTGATTGACCCCCTAAATCAAAATGTGGATTCTCTTCTCCATGTTCAGTCCAAACCGAATAGTTTGGTTGAAATCCAAACTTGTACAAGTGTTCCTTGACCGTGCAAGGTAACAACAACTTCATACACATGCACTTGACACAAGGACACCTTATCCCACCCTCTGACTGAAAGTAAGGTTGCTCCTTAGCAGTGTTAACAAACTCATCAACTCCAATAATAAATCTAGACTTTAACCCTTTTCTGTGAGGGTTGAGCCTATCATACATCCAACTACGGCCCATTTCTGCAAAATCAACACAAATATATAACAAATACACCCTACTTATAAAATAGGAGCACACCCTATTGAGCTCAACTCTCCACTAACAAACAAAACAGATTATGTAACAAACACATGCACAATTTCTAAATAATCAGCACACAACCAGCATCCTGCTTATAAAACAGGATCACACCCTATTGAGCCCAGCTTTTCACTAACAAACAACATGAATTATATAACAAACACATGCACAATTTCTAAATACTCAGCACACAACCAGCATCCTGTTTATAAAATAGGATCACACCCTATTGAGCTCAGCTTTCCATTAGCAAACAACACAAATATATAATAAACACGACTTACTAAGAAAACATTTTATTATGCAACTGCTAGCTTACCCCTGACTTTGTGAAATGTATATTTGGTCTTGCTTGAAACTGTCTGAATTCAACAAATAAGATGCTCTAGAAATCTGTAAAGGAAATATCAACATATTAAAACAATAAGCTTGAAGTATGAAATAATATATCAACATATTAGAACAATAAACAATAAGCTTGAAGTATGCAACGATATATAAATGAACTAGTCATTTCAGTCAAACAAACCTTCAAGAAAAGCATAAACAGCTATGGCTCTAAATAGAATGGGGTTAATTTTGTTAGAAAGCTAAGACATGAATCTACTTCTTATTAAAATTTCAGAAATTTAGAATTTGATATGTAGTACCAATTTGTTTTTTAAAACAGGTCACTATTTGATAAAACAGATTTCACATCCTCACTAGGACAACCAACACTAACTTCTGTATAACTTTAGCTATAGAGCTCCAAATAGCATGGGGTTAATTTTGTTAGAAACCTAAGACATGAATCTACTTCTTATTAAAATTTCAGAAATTTAGAATTTGATATGCAGTACCAGTTTTTATTTTAAAATAGGTCACTGTTTGATAAAACAGATTTCATATCCCCACTAGGACAGCCAACACTAACATCTGCATAACTTTAGCTATAGACCTCCAAATGGCATGGGGTTAATTTTGTTAGAAAGATAAGACATGAATCTACTTATTAAAATTTCAGAAATTTAGAATTTGATATGCAGTACCGGATTGTTTTTTAAAACAGGTCACTGTTTGATAAAAACAGATTTCACATCCTCACTAAGAAAACATGTTATTGTGCAACTGCTAGCTTACCTCTGACTTTCACAATCTACATTACAAGCCGCCGATTATTTTAGAGTTGAAGATGAGGGTTTGAGAAGAAAGAGATTTGCATGGGAAAAGAAGCAAAATGCAAGAAAGAAAGGGTTATATTCAAATGTAAATGCAAACTGTAAAGAGTACAAAGAATCTTTTCATCATCCAAAATTGTAAAATCAAAGCAAAATTTCTTCCCCTCCCCAACACAATAGACACAACTAGTTGAACCAAAACAGCAAGGTCTTGACACTATCCCAAAATTTAACACCAAACTCCACCCATTTCTAAGCTATGCCTATGCATAGAAAGAATGAAACATTTTGGTTATTTACCGATCCCTGTGTTGTAAACGCAATAGTCATCAGAATTAAGTTGCATGAAATCATAATTCTATTTGACATTGCCACTAGGAGAAAATAGAAGCTTCTATGTATATTTGTAAAGTAAACTCGTGTAAGAATATACTTGTAATCTTTGAAAATCATTCAAGTGATAGTAATGAGAAGTACTGACCCTTAAATGATATTCAAATGGAGCACACAACAATGTTTCTTTAAATAATTTTCTATCCTTATTACCGTGCTATAGGTTGGTAGTAGTCAAAGCATCCAATTCTGCATCTCCAGTGCACCTTCTATGCTGTCTGAGAAGATTCAAGCCTATAATTCCAAAAAGATCAACTTAACCAAATTGACGGTGAGTAATGAGTAAGAACCCATTAAACCTGCAAATTATCAAAATTTAAACTTCTTTTGCTCACTGTCATTTGCTGGTAAATGTAATTTGTTTTAGCAAGATGATTTTATCAATAGTAAGAATTCTCAGAAAACACTCGATGGAGATGCCCATAGGAAAAATTCATGTTGTGGGATCAACCAAAATAACAAAGATGAAGACAAACTTGCTCCCTGTAATTTGAGTTGTTCACTTCAAAGTCTAAATTCATTTAGAAAGAAGGTGAGTTCACCTGAAGTCATAGAACTGAATTCAGCACAATATGGGAAGAACCAGATGGAAGAGCCTACAGAAGTGAGTCAAATTGGTCAAAAGCCAAAGGAAGGACCTCCTCACCCATTAGATGGTTTAGGTGATATGGCATATACACCATTAAACTCACTGGTGAAAGGTAGGAATTCTAAATCAATGAACAAAGAGCATAGATCTTTAAAGGACGAAATTAGAAGTAATTCAGTAGATAGCTTGAAAACATTGCAAGGTAGAAATGCCCATACACATGAAGAGCATGCAGCTTTTGGGGCCAAAATCAACTTAAGGGACAAATGCACAGAGAATCCAGCAGCAAGTGATGTCCAAAGGTGTCCTGCTGAGTTAGAAATTGGTAGAGGATACTTCCTGAGCAAGAGAGGTGGGACTAAAGATGAGGAGACTTATAGACATTATTATGCCTTAAATAAACCCACCTCAGAATGTATATTTGGTATGGATATTTCCCCTGACAATGTTGTAGGAGTTATAGGTGAAAATCAATTTTGGAAAGCAAGAAGAACTATCATCAAGTATATAAGTTTATTGGGTTCTAGTATTATGTGTTTATTATTTGGCCTTTCTCTCTCTTTTGTTAAACTGTTGACATTTACATCTGAACTCTTTTTGTTAAGTATTAATCAGTACATATATTGCATTATAGCATGGATATTTCACTCGTTCATTTTTTTTAATGTTTCCTGTATTTTGTTCCCTGCTTGGACCTTATACTGACACTGCTATAATCAGTCAACAGAGAATCTTCCTCATGCAAGTGTTTGAGTTGCATAGACTGATAAAGGTGATTCTAAGCCGAGACATTATTTACTGTTTGCTCTATCGAATATGCGTGCCTCGCTATCACTCAGATTATCCTATGAGAAGTAACTAAATTATTTCTTATAAGCAGGTGCAAAGATTATGAACATATACTAAAAAATGGTAATTAATTATGAACATAAACTAAATTAATAGCTTCTTTCTTTCAATGAAAAGCACACCCAAACTATCATTAAAATTCTCACATCTCACAAATTAAATCAGAAAATTAGCCTTTTTGGCCTATCTAATATTATACACAACACAACAATTAACTGAAAGTAATTAAACTATAGTTAGCACATTACATATGCTCTTCAACATATATACATAATTGGTCCTTATTTTTCTCAATTGAAATTGGATCTATAGAGAGGGCTCTATGGTACAATGAGGGTGAGATGATGCCAATAAGGTGCATTGCAAGTCCCTGTGGCAAGTGATTAAGTGGTCATTGGCAAGAGTTTGCTGCAACATACACAAATGTTGAGTTCATCAAGATTGATGTGGATAGTGCCAAAAACAAAAAGAACAAGAAAGAATAAGAAAGGAAGCCTCCCATATTGCAGAATATGCAGTGGAGGTGTCGGTATTCTTACAATTTTTTTCACTTTCCTTACAATTCCAAGAAACCCTAATACAGTAATTCACAAATTGCAGAATGAATAAGCAACAGAACATAGGTTAGCTTACCTCGTCCAAGCAGCAGCAGCAGGACGTCCCGGTGCAGATGAGCGGCGCGGCGCGACTGTGGAGCAGACGAGTGGGACGAGTGGGACGAGTGACGTCCACACAGAACGTGACTTCAAACTGTGGTTGCTGATGCGGTGGAGGTGAGAGGCGGACGACGAGGTGGGTAAGCGGTCGGGAGATGTGTAAGGTGGACGACGGTAAGGGTTTCTGAAAGTGAACGAAACTGCAAAGAGAGGGAAGATGGGGGAAGCTAACGCAAAGAGAAGATGGGGGAAGGGAAGCTGCTGGCTGAGTATATGGGAAAAAAGGGACACAAGCCAAAGTTTACATGAAGCCAAGGCTAGCCTCTACTAAAAAAAATAAAATATCATTAGCGAGGGCCAGCGGACGCAAAGTATCTTCATTATTTTAAAATGACCTGCTGGCGTTCTAGCGTGTGCTTTGCTAAGGCCAGCCTACGCTAGTTAAAAAAAATTAACGTACTTGTTTTTTTTCAGCTAGTTGCTCTTTTTCTTGTAGTGATAATTAGCGACGGTCTGCTAGTTGTCGTCGCAAATATTTTTTTCGAAAAAATATCCTTTCTTCCCAGATTTATCAATTGTGAGGATTGAACTCGCAACTTGCATGATACTAAGGAGGAGCATTATTGTTACGCTATGTTTGTTTCTTGAAATATATAGGGAAAAAATAACAAGAAATTAAGTACGGTCAGATCGACACCAACTTTACGAAGGCCAACGCAAAATATTTTTACCTCTAGCGTCAGCCTAGCCGACGCTAAATATAGAAATTTTTAAAAAATTATTTTACCATTAACGTCGGCCTAAACCGACGCTATTTAAAGTTAGGGTGACGACCAAATCGTCGCTAAATACTCACGTCTAAAAACGCGCTTACTTATAGTGATCTTTAACAATATATAAACAATTTCCTTCTGTGATTATCCAAACATGAAACATGTTCCTATCAATCTGCAATAATAACAATGCAAACGTATATTTAAAATCACACTCGTACACAAATTATACAAACAGTTTCGTACAGAATTTGTGCAGGTTGCTTCGCTTCAAAGTGCTACTATAAAGAACTAAAGCAGTTTTGAAAGAGAATTTGGTATTTTCACTAGGTTACGCAATGAAGCTTTCAAGATCACCAGTGCAAAATGAAGTTTTGTATTGCAATCACCGGCACCGCGCTCACGCACAAAGAACTTTGCCCCACTAATTGAAGATAAAGAGGTAATTCTTAACGCAACAGTCACAATCATTTCCCTTCACACAATATCTTCGGAGGGGACATAGTCAATGATAAGGTGGAATAAATTAATTTCTCCTAAACATGTAAAGGGAAATCTGAAAGAAAACCAACATCCACCATTAGATCGACTAGTATAATTTCTCAGGAAAAAAGAAATAAGATACCTTTCATGGCAAGTTAGCAAACAACGTGATCTGAATGGGAAATGCAACATAACAATTCGAATCATAATCTCCGGTGTATATATGATGAACAAATTCATGTTGAAACTGGGAGTTTCATTGTACACATACAGGGCGAGTTTTGAAACATTTCTGTGTCCAACAACTTCTTGGTGAAAAAAAAATTAAATAAATAAAAGAGGTTAAATGCATTTAACTTTTATATAAACTCACCTTCTTAAAAAAAGTTCTCTCATTTAACTTCTCCACATTCCACAAGTAATTAATTTTAACTTACAGAAAAATTAAATTCATTTGACCTCTTTAATTCATTCTAATTTTTTCTTCTAGAAATTCTTCTATAAAAGTGTATCCAAACTAGGCATAATGAAAGATGCTGATTTATACAATGTAAGAGTTTAATATAAGTTTTGTACTAGAGTTTAATTAGTATACATTATTTATGTAAAAAAATGATACTATAAAAGAATTTCAATGGTATTATTGATAATAACATGTATCATTAGATGACATTGTAAAAATTTTTTATAATTAAAATTAAATCCTTAAATTATATCTATTAAATTTATATCAACATGAAATCATTTAATATATTATTGATATATAGTATATACATTTTTAAAAATCTATAAAAATAAAAAAATAATTATAACACATTTTTTAAAATAAAAATTTACCATCCTACTGAATATATCCCCAATGTGAGTGTATATATATGAGAAAGAATTAGGAATGTCAAAAAAACTCGCACCCGCGGATACCCACGGATATACCCGCAATGGGTACCCGCATATTTATTAAATGGGTGGGGACGAATATTATACTACCCGCCCCGCGGGTACCCGCATACTCATTAAAACATATTTTTCTATTAAATATATTTGAATATTAAGATTTTTTATTATTTTATGATGAGATATAGTTTATTTTATATTAATTTTTGATAATATTTTTAATATATTAACATGTAATAGTATTATATAATGATTATTTATATATATAGTATGATATTATAATTTATTATATAACATCTCCTCTATTTTTTTAATAAAATTTAAATTCTTAAATATTAATGGATACCCGTGGATACCCATTACCCGCATGGGTACCCGTTATTTTTAGCAGGTACCTATATGGATAGGTACTACCCACACCCGCCCCGCTCGTTGACATCCCTAGAAAGAATCGAGTTATATCGGCATAAGACTTTAACACAGTTATGTTATTGAACAAATTTTTATCAGATAATTAATTATATTTCAAAATTTATCATTGAATTAAAATTATTATTATATTGATCTACCTATAAAATTTTACATTAATAAAAAATAAGGATATATATTAAGATTAATGTAATATATAATTTTAAAATATTTTAAAATAAAAATTATTTATTTTAAACTTATTTTTGTCTAAAGTTTATAAAATTTTACATAAATAAATAAAATAATAAATAGTTATAATCTAATGATTAAATTAATAAAAAAACATATTCCATCTTAAAAAGTTATTAATGGTGTTGTACCAAAAAAAATTTATTAATGGTGTAAGTTGTAACAACCCTAAAGTGTTACACTCTTGCTTCATTCAATAACTTTTGATAAAAATATTCTTAAAATTCACCATTAAATTTAAAACTACTACTATCAAAATACCTAGATCATAATTGTACATCAATACAAAACTTTGTATATTGATTGGGAAATTAATGGATATACACTTGTAGAAGTAAATACACCTATAATTAAAGAGATACCATAGAGAAAATATGAAATGCATGAATAATGTGATGAAAAAAATGAAATTAAAAGAAATAAAGACGAAAAGGAAGACAGGAGAGAAATTGAGTGTGTATTGATTATAAGTTTATAACAATTTATGCATCCTCTCACAGTTTACAAGGGTTTATAAAAGGGTCCTGTTGGGTAAGAACAAGAAATCAAAAGCTTAAAAGAAAAAGAATCAAAGAACACGAAAAGAGAGAAGAAAAATATGCCAGAGAAAACCTGTTTCTCTATTTCAGACAACCCAGCTTCAGACAAGCTGTTTCAGACAAGGTTACACCCTGTTAACTTCAGACAGGTTCTCCCGTAATCGTTCTCTAACACACGCCTTTACACATGCTACCTTTTCCTATACAGCAAGATACTATATATAGGCAGTTTAGAGAGCAACGACTAACTAACCTAACTGAAATAACAACCTAACAGAATAACAAACTCATTCCTAAGTCATAATTGTCATAACTAACAATCTCCACCTTGACGTTGGAATGACATTATTCAGACGAAGCCCACCAAGTTTAAGCATCTCTCAAACTTGCATCTTGGTAGTGTTTTGGTCAACATATCAGCAGGATTATCTTCAGAAGCAATCTTCACAATCCTTACTGCCCCTGTTTCAACCACTTCTCTGATAAAGTGAAACTTCGCATCAATGTGCTTGGTCCTTTCATGGTACATCTGATGATTGGCCAAGTGAATAGCACTCTGACTATCACAATGAATCTGAACACACTCCTGTTCGATTCCCAACTCATTCAGCATGCCTTTCAACCACAGACCTTCCTTCACTCCTTCAAACAACGCAATATACTCAACCTCTGTTGTAGATAGTGCTACCACTGATTGAAGGTTTGCCTTCCAACTCACTGCAGTTCCAAATAGAGTAAACACATACCCTGATAAGGACTTTCGTGTATCCACACACCCTGCATAGTCAGCATCAACGAACCCTTCAATTGCAGCTCCACCTTCAGAGAGATACCGCTTCTTCTGATATAGCAATCCTGAATCCAGAGTTCCATTCAGGTATCTGAGGATCCACTTCAGAGACTCCCAATGTGCTTGTCCAGGATCTCCCATGAACCTGCTGACAACACTCACAACATGAGCCAAGTTTGGTCTGGTACAAACCATCTCATACATGATGCTTCCAACTCCACTAGAATAAGGAACATCATCCATCTTCCTCCTTTCATCTTCTGAATCAGGAGCTTGACTCCTTGAGAGCTTCATGTGGTGTCCTAAGGGTGTGCCCACAGGTTTAGATTCATGCATCCTAAACCTTTTCACAACCTTCCTCAGATAGGCCTCCTGAGTTAGACGCAGTACACCCTTTAACTCATCCCTTACTATATCAACACCAAGTATGCGTTTAGCCACTCCAAGATCCTTCATCTCAAATTCTGAATTTAACCTTGTCTTAAGCTGATTGATCATGTGCTTGTTCCGGCTAGCCACCAGGATATCATCTACATACAAGAGCAAGTACAAAATGTCTTGTTCTTCTCTTAAAATGTAGACACAGTTGTCATAACTACACCTGCTGAAGTCCATTCTCATCAGAAAATCATCAAACTTTTTATACCACTGTCTTGGGCTCTGTTTCAGACCATACAATGATTTTTGAAGTAGACATACTCTCTGATCCTCAGCAAACCCCTCTGGTTGTTCCATGTAAATGGTTTCATCCAGATCTCCGTGTAGAAATGCTGTCTTGACATCCAATTGCTCCAGGTGCAAATCAAACTGGTTTACAATTGACATCAAAATCCTGATAGAACAGTGCTTCACAACTGGTGAGAATATCTCATTATAATCCACACCCTCAACCTGTGTAAACCCCTTAGCCACAAGCCTTGCCTTGAACCTCGCTTTCTCAACACCAGGAATCTCGTCTTTCTTCTTAAAGACCCACTTGCATCTGATTACCTTCTGTGCCTCATGTAAATCCACAAGTCTCCATGTGTTGTTCTTCTTCAGCGAATCAAGTTCCCCCTCCATGGCACGTTGTCATTTCTGCCTCTCTGAACTCTCCTGTGCTTCCCTGAAGTTTCTTGGTTCATCTGAACCCTGTATCTCTTCAGCCGTACTAAGAGCATAACCGATAAGGTCAGCATGTCCAAACCTTTTGGTAGGTTTTGGAACCCTCCTTTCTCTATCACGAGCTAGCTGATAGTCATTCTCAGCGCGTTTTGACCTTCTGAAGTCTTCATGCCCTCTGAAGTCTTCAGACCTTCTGAAGTCTTCTGGCCTTCTGAAGTCTTCAGACCGTCTGAAGTCTTCAGACCGTCTGAAGTCTTCAGACCGTCTGAAGTTTTCAGACCTTCTGAAGTCTGAACCTGCTGAAGTATCATTTGATGTACCTTCTGAAGTAGCACCTTCTGGAGTCTTCAGACGATCCTCCCTGAGTTTGCTCGTAGATGCCTCCACCTCAATGTGAGCTTTCTCCCTCCCATTTTCAGAGTCTCCACCAAGCATTCTCATTCTCGTCTCATCAAATGTTACATCCCTGCTGATAATAAGCTTTGAAGGTTTAGGTTCTAACCTCCATAGCCTATATCCCTTGACTCCCTCAGCGTATCCAAGGAAGATACATTTCTCAGCTCGTGCCTCCAGCTTATCCTGCTTGACATGTGCATATGCCAAAGCCCCAAACACCCTCAGATTGGAGTAATCAGCTGGTTTTCCACTCCAAACTTCCATAGGTGTCTTGTACCCCAAAGCAGACGAAGGGCACCTGTTAATCAGATACACAGCAGTGTTTACAGCTTCTCCCCAGAAGATCTTAGGCATCCCTGCTCCCAAGAGCATGCATCTGACTCTCTCTAGAATGGTCCTGTTCATCCTTTCAGCAAGTCCATTTTGTTGAGGAGTCCCTGCCACAGTTTTATGCCTTTTGATTCCCTGGTTCCTGCAAAAACTGTTAAACTCATCTGAAACAAATTCCAGCCCATTGTCTGTTCTCAGTACCTTCAGCTCGGTCCCCTGCTGATTAGCAATTTGAGTATGCCATTCTCTGAACTTCTGAAATGTCTCAGTCTTGTTCCTCAGAATGTATGTCCATACCCTCTTGAGAAGTCATCAATAATGCTCAGAAAGTAAGACCCTCCACCATGCGTCTGAGTCCTAGATGGACCCCACAGATCTGCATGTGCATATTCAAAAGGTCTGCTGGAAGTGTGTTTACCTATCCCAAACTGCACTCTATGAGACTTACCCAAAACACATTGGTCACAGAAATCCAGCTTCTGAAGCTTATCACCCATCAGCAGTTGTTGCTTCTCCAACTCCACCAAGCCTTTCTCACTAACATGGCCCAACCGTAGGTGCCATAGCTTAGTCTTGTCTACCATAGACTGACTAGCAACTGATGCATGTGCAATGACAGTTGATCCTTCCAGAATGTACAACCCATTACTTCTTCTCCCCTTAGCAACTATGGATGCTCCATTGGACACCTTCATCATTCCACCCTCCACCTTAGTGGAATACCCCATAACATCAAACATGCTAATGGACATAAGGTTCCTTTTGAGCTCTGGAACATACCTCACATCCTGCAGCAGCATCTCTCTGTTATCAAACATCCTCAGTCTGATTACCCCAATGCCCTGCACCTTGCAAGCTTTGTTGTTCCCAAGAAGTACAGACCCATACTCCTTCAGTTCTAAGGTCTCAAAGTAATCTTTCACAGGACACATGTGATAGGTACACCCTGAATCCATGACCCAACTCTTCAGAGAGTCTTCAGACGAAGCTACCAAAACACCTGCAGATTCATATCCTTCAGAAGCCTCTGCAACACCTGCAGTTTCGTGTCTCCTATGCTCCTGGGCATCTTTCTCAGGATAATGCTTCTTGATATGACCCAACTTCTGACACTTGAAACATTTGATCTGCTTCTTGCCTTCAGACTTTGCCTTCTTCCCTTTGTTCTCTGACTTCTTTCCCTTGCCCTTCACTGTAATTAGACCAGAGGGAACCTCCTCTACACCTTTCGAATCTTGAAGTTTCTGCAACTCTTTGGTTCGAACTGAGGTCACAACCTCCTCTAGAGTGATCATCTGATCTTTCCCGTACAGTAAAGCATCTCTGAAATGCTCAAAGGTTTTAGGTAAAGAATTCAAAAGAATAACGGCATTGTCCTCATCTTCAAGCTTCACACCAATGTTTTCAAGATCATCAACAATCTTGTTGAAAACTGCCAACTGCTCTTCAATCGTTCTTGACTCCACCATCTTGAACGAGTAAAGTTGTTGCTTTAGACAGAGTCTATGAGCCAAAGACTTTGTCATGTATAAAGATTTCAGCTTGGTCCACATCCCTGCAGTTGTTTTCTCCTTTGCCACCTCTCTGAGTGCCTTATCACCAAGACACGGAACGATTGCACTCCTTGCCTTGTCTACCATATTCTTTTTCTCTGTCGGCGTTAAAGATGATGACATGTTCACCTCCCCCTTCAACGCTTCCTCGCAACCTTGCTGTATTAGGATAGCCTCCATCTTGATTTTCCACAGCCCAAAGTCATTTGGTCCAGAGAACTTCTCAATATCAAACTTCGTTGCCATTCTTGATTATCTTTCCTTTTCACTTCTCCCCACAGACGGCGCCACTTGTTGGGTAAGAACAAGAAATCGAAAGCTTAAAAGAAAAAGAATCAAAGAACACGAAAAGAGAGAAGAAAAATATGCCAGAGAAAACCTGTTTCTCTATTTCAGACAACCCAGCTTCAGACAAGCTGTTTCAGACAAGGTTACACCCTGTTAACTTTAGACAGGTTCTCCCGTAATCGTTCTCTAACACACGCCTTTACACATGCTACCTTTTCCTATACAGCAAGATACTATATATAGGCAGTTTAGAGAGCAACGACTAACTAACCTAACTGAAATAACAACCTAACAGAATAACAAACTCATTCCTAAGTCATAACTGTCATAACTAACAGGTCTAATTGAGGATCATGAGTTAATTTTAATTTTACATTCTGTTATAGACAAGTCGATCCTCTGATATATGAGAAGAACCAATTCAAGCCTCAAATGATATGAGCTTTGTGATTTGTGTCGGCTAAAGAAAGGTGGCCCTACTCCCATTCCCATCACGCCCTTCACACTCATTCATCTCTCTTTCTGTGTGTGACCGACAGAATAGTGCATATGTTTCCAATCGTGTGAATTTGTCTACATATATAGGTCAATAAAAGAAGCTCTTGCAAGTTGTTTTTGAAAATCCAGAGCACCCAATGCCCTATTATGCATATTTTTCTTGTCACATTTATTATTTGCATAATTTGAGGTTGTATTTAGCGACTCTAATTTTTGGGGTTATTGTTATTTTTAAAAAATTGCGTAGCGGTGCTAGAAGCCTAGAAGGAACTCACTAGTGCCTTCTAGATCTATGTCTTGCGATTTTGTGGTTTGCTTCTTGGGAAACCATGCCTTAAGTTCTCGTACTTTTGGCATCCCAATCTCTATATATTGTTAGATTCGTGGGACATTGGTCCGTGGTCCACAATGTCAAACGTGTGAAAGAGGTTCTAATTAATCTATTTGTTTTTGTATTTAAAATCTCAAAAATCGCTCATAATCTTTCACAAAATATAGTTAATTGTTAATATTAGAGGTTACACCAATAATTTGATTTGAAAAATTGTATGACTAATTGTAGCCACATATGGTAAGGACATGTATATCTCTCCAAAGAGAAAAATACAAAAACACCTGTGGAGTGTGGACTATGGTTATTGTGTCTACATGATCCCCATAGCATCCCAAACGATGAATAACATTAAAGGTTCACTTCAGAAATAACTGAATTGGAACAGCAATTCCCAATATCTTGCACCTAACTCCTATTTAACGTTACAATGGATCTAGATTAATATGATTAATTTCCAACATTAGATGGTGTGTTGTTCATATATCTAATGTAATGTGGTTTGTTGCAATGTACATGATCTTCTTTTCTTGATTAATCATCTTAATTAAGGTTATGGATGATCCATACTAGAGTTATTATTCTAAGAGTCCTTCAATTATGCATGTACCCTCTCACATCAAGCTTTGTGGACCACTAATGGATTGATCCTGACCCACTCCATTCATGAAAATTTCACAGGTTCAAACGCAGCATTACTCATTTAAGATTCATGAGAATTGACTATATCAGAACCTGGCCCACATTTCTTTTCGCTTTAACTTTTTATTTGTTGAATTATTTATTCATTTGTTTATTCTTGGCCTTCACGTCCAGTCATGCTTCACTGAATAGAAACAGACACAACGAAGAGGTAGATGGTATGGTGAAAAGCACAAAAAATTGGGTTAATCCAGCTACTGCTTTCAGAACTCAGACAAATATATAATAAAGGGTTGCGTTATTTGCACACCGAATTTTATATACCTCTTTTACACTTTCTTGTATTGGTGTTCATGATTTGGTTTGATTTCACAGGAAAAATAAGTTTAAACCAAACAAAACTATTCAGTTAGGTTTAAATTTTTTCATTTTTTTATAAATGACTTGAACCAAACCCAATTGACTAAGTACGAATTAGGTCGGTTAGGTTCCATCGGATCATAAACTTTATCATGCAATACAATTAGAAATATTTTGCGGAATCTTTTATTTTAGTAAATAATAGAAAAATTCATTTAAGAAAATGACAATTTACGATAAAAACTCATGGTGAATTTTAATCTCTCTTATAGGATAAAAAACTGGTACCAATGTTTAATCTCTCATCTTTTCCAATTTTATTAGTATAGTTTTTTTTATTGAGGGGGTTTCAGTTTTACTTGGTTTGAGTATCAGATTCTTATGAGTTTAATTGGTTCGGTTCGGCTTCAACCTGATTTAGCTAAAAAATCCAATCTAATTATTTTGGTTCAGTTCGATTCATCGGGTTCATCAGATTGAACTAATTCACTGAGCACCCCTAAGTAAAATGTGTATTTTTCTTATTTTGTTATTAAAAAAAGAAGTGATATTAAAATTATGCATTGAAGGGAGAGTGTACTGTGTAAATAACATAGTATTAGAATAGAGAGCCATGCAATCACAATAAAATTTTACAGAGCCACATTTAAGACACCGCATCTACCCTCATCTGCATGCCTTCATTTTTTCTAGGCTCTCCAATCAAGTTAAAAGGCTTTCTGACATTAATAGTAAGAAGTAAAGTAGTAGTTACATTGGAAAAAAGAGAATGACATAATTAAGTGACCCTGCAAAGTGTAATTGAATGTAATCCAATAATTAAAGACCTTCCCTTTTGTCTGTAATGATCTATAATTAATTATTAGCATGCTTAATTTTCTAATCCCTTCTCAATTCTCCTTAGTTTCACCATTAATTCTCTTTGGAGGGACCCACTGATTTTCTTATTTATATCAAACTGTACTGCCATACTCTTCCTCCATGTATGCATCCTTTCTCTGAGCAGTCCCTCTCTCTTTCACTTCTCTCACCCTGCATTTATACACAGCAGTATCATTCTGCTTTCTGCTTACACTTTACCTTACTTACCTTTCTTCATGGCTTTGATATTTCTCTTTGCTATTTTACTCTTTTTGGCTCCTTCAAGCAATGCCTATTGGCCACCTTCAACTGGCTACTGGCCAAGTTCCAAATTCAGGTCTATGAGCTTTTACAAAGGGTTTAGAAACCTCTGGGGACCTTCTCACCAAAGCCTAGATCAAAATGCATTAACAATTTGGCTTGACAGAACCTCAGGTATGAATCTGATTAGAATGCTTTATCTACTTTGGATCAAATTCATATCTTTGAAATGTAACACAACTTCATTTGTGGTTATCAGGAAGTGGCTTCAAGTCAGTTCGTCCATTTCGATCCGGGTACTTTGGTGCTTCCATTAAGCTTCATCCTGGCTATACTGCAGGAGTTATAACAGCTTTTTATGTAAGATATGGTCCAATGATTTGATTAAAGAATAAGTTGAATGATGGAACCTTACACATTCATATATTTAGTTTAAGTTGGGTGCCTAATTGCTTGTTGATGATTTGATTAATGGCAGCTTTCTAACAATGAAGCACATCCAGGCTTCCATGATGAAGTGGACATTGAGTTTCTAGGGACAACATTTGGCAAGCCTTATACTTTGCAGACCAATGTTTATATAAGAGGAAGTGGGGATGGGAAAATTATAGGCAGAGAGATGAAGTTCCATCTCTGGTTTGATCCTACTAGAGATTTTCATCACTATGCTATACTGTGGAGTCCTAAGGAAATAATGTAACTCACTAATCATTTTCACAGTATATTTGTATGTTTGTGCTTGAATTTGGTAGATTTTTTAGTCCTAGTTCACAAAAAAGCAGAGCAAACAGGACAGGGTAGGCAACATTTCATTTTCTGCTGGAGCAGATGGAGAGATGATAAAAGGAATCAACAGTGTGAACTTAGGTTCTGTGTATGTGGCATTGATTTGATTGGCTCTTAAGAATAGGTACCACAGTTAAGGCACTACTGAGATATTTTGTAAAATGAAAGGGAAAGAATTTCTTTTTCTCTGAAATTATGGAGGGAAGCAAGAGACATTTCACATTTGACAGGGCTAATCATATAAAATCAAGATCACATGAATAGCACATAAATTGTGAGAATAGAACAATAGTAGTGCGGGATAGAGGGAAAAAAATATAATGACTCCCAACAAATGAAAAGTAACATTAATTTAGTGATTTACTTGTGCTTTTTATGGCCACTTAAGTTATTAGAAAATTAAACTCACTATTAATTATACAATTGCAGCCATATTGAAAGTGATTTTTTTATTAACTGATTTGTTTGTTTATATGCTTTTACTGACATTATTAAACAATAATGTCTCAGATTCCTTGTGGATGATGTGCCTATAAGGAGGTACCCGAGGAAGAGTGCTGCAACATTTCCACTGAGGCCAATGTGGGTTTATGGTTCAATATGGGATGCCTCATCATGGGCAACTGAAGATGGAAAGTACAAAGCTGATTATAGATACCAACCTTTTGTTGCAAGGTACACCAATTTCAAGGCTAGTGGTTGCTCAGCCTATGCCTCTCGTTGGTGCCATCCAGTCTCAGCCTCACCATATAGGTCTGGTGGGTTGACCAGAAAACAATATTGGGCCATGAGATGGGTACAAAGACACCACATGGTTTATAACTATTGCCAAGACCCCAAAAGAGACCATAGATTAACACCTGAGTGTTGGGGTTAAAACTTAAAAAGTGAATTAACTGGGGATGCATGCTTTTAGGTCCCCAAATACTATGCTAGTATGATTTGTTATGTTGTTATCTTTCATAAAGTTTTTCTTTTTTCTTTTGTTTTTTTATGGGGATAACATGAGATGGGGCCATCACTTGACAACAAGATTGATGCAAATGTACGGGATTGTATGGATTTTTCTTTTATGTTATATTTCTCTTCTGAAAAAAAAAATGGTGAGAGAAGAATAACATCAATGTCCTGTGAAAAGCAAAGAGGCCAAGAAGATTTATTGGATCAGGGTGAATGATGGCATTGTTGAGTGCGAATATTATATGCACACTCTTCATCTTATAATGTTATTGTCATTTTAATGATCAAAATAATTTTTCTATTTTATGTGGATGTGTGTAACTTGTTAATTCATTATCTGTGTAATGTAATTGTTCAATTCATGATCCCATGTGTAAGTGGATGGACCTTATGACCCGGAACTTGTTAGTGTTATCACTGTTGAGGAGACTTTGATATCACTGCTCAATAATAGTAATTGAATCAAGCCATATGAATCTTTCTTTCTTTCTTATTTAATCTTTTTCACATTCAGTTAACTTGTTTTGCAATGAAACCAACTCCAATGTCATTTAATCAGAGAAAAATGTCAGTACTCAGTAGTTCTGAAACTTCAATCAGCAAATTCTCTTTATGGGAACCTGCATGATTTGCTTAAAACCATTAACAATGCTACAATAGTTTCAGGTTGGCTCATAGATCCAATGATCAAGGATATCATTGGCACTCTGAACTCAACTCCACTGCAGTTCTTTCTAATTACAAAAGGTTATACAAAATTCTCATATATTTATTATATATAAGAAAAAACTGTGTAATAATCTTAGAATTTGTTTGGTTTACAATTCGGTGCAACTGATTTTAATAAATTTATAAAATCAATAACAGGAAATGAATGATGTACGATTTACAAAGTATATTAGATGAAAGTGATTTAAAATCTATTTTACATAATTGATTATAATTATTCTCAACTGAGAATCAAAAGACACTATTAGCGTTAAAATGTGGTAAAGTTACGTTTCTAATCCTAGAAATAGTTGCGTTGAGGATTTTAAACTTGAGTTTAACCGATTTTAACGCTAAAGCAAAACACACACTTAAAGTTGTGAGAGAAAAGAGTAATTTGCACTTGTAAGTCAAATACAATACCATTCATAACGCGCTCTTGAAGATTAGGTTGTGCACCTTTTGGTAAACTCGCATTGTTAATCATATTCATTTGGGTCCTAGCAACCAGACCATGCATATAGAAAACGGCAAAAAGAGAGTGGCAATACAAACATTAAAATGGCAACTTAATTGCATTTTGTAAATTGGGGAAACGCGCTTGTTCCTCCAAATTTGCATGTGTGATTACTAGTTGAAGATGCTTGGAGACTATGATAAATATAATCGAGAGAAGTGGAGACCCATAATGAAAAGACCAAACAAATAGTGTCCTTGGTGGGGAGCTTTCGGACCATTAATAGAATTAGAAAGATGGGAATGTTTTTTCTTTTCAAACAAATAGACGTGGTTAATACTATTGGTGATAATCCCCACACTCTTTCTTGTCACTTCTCAGCATTTGGCATTTTTTTATGGTTTGATTATTGACTTGAGATTCTGTGTTATCTGTATTTGAGGGATTACACAAAAAATAAAAAATGATGTTAGATAATTACCAAAAAAAAAATGATGTTAGATACAATTTCAACGCTTCATAATTCATAATGCTTTTAACTAAAATAAAATAGTCCCGTTCTCCCCTTATTCTGTAATCTAAAAGCTTTTTTTCTTTTTTCAAGAGAGAACCTTTCTCACATGTTACAATGATTGGAAGAGACCAGAATCACCGTAAAGCTATGTGCAACTGTGAAAGGTTTTTTCCAACGAAAATTTCCTTCTTATTTGTTATAAACGAGTTTATTGATAGATATTTTTTGTTGATTACTAATTCAATTTTGAACAAAAAAAATCTTTTCTATTAAATTAATATATATATTAAATTACATATTATTTGGTTGGAGAAAATTGGAGAGAAGAGAGAGGAGACGAATTTTAAGACGCTTTCCTTATTTCATTTATTTTTTATGAGGAAATGAATGGAGCCAAAATCCTTAGTGGGAGCATTATCATTCCTCCCCAATATTGAGAGGATTTGAAGGAGAGGAAATTCAGAGAAGGAAATTTAAAAATTAATTAATTAAATTACTTAAATATCAATCTTCTCATTTTTATAAAACCAAATGTTATAAAAATGAAAAACTATAAAATAAAATTCATTTTATTTTCCCTTTTATTATATTGTAAACCAAATAAGTATGGGTAATTTTCTCTCTCATCCTCTTCTTTTCTCCAATCAAATAAGATTATCTCCCACACCTTCCCTTCATTTAAGTCAAGTAGACAAAAATCCAAATCCTTAATAAGTTTTATTAAAAAAAACTTATTATTGTGTTCATTATAACAAATAACCGCCATTTACTCACTTAAAAGTGTGTTCTTGAGGTGGATATAATTAATCAGGTAATAATGTTTGATTATTTAACTAGATAAGTTTTTTTTATCAACTTTGTTTGATCTTACTTTAACTCTTATTATTAATTCCTTTAAAATTTGAAATGAAATACACGCGTAAATAGAGTCAGAGGTCTAATCCATGATGAATTCAATATGTTAGCATGATATGAGCCAGGAGTTCACATCCGACCTTAGCTCAGTTGGTAGAGCGGAGGACTGTAGTGGGCTTTCCAGCAGATAATCCTTAGGTCGCTGGTTCGAATCCGGCAGGTCGGAATTTTTTATGTTCTTTTCATTATCATGATTTTTTTGACAGTATTATTTCCATTGTAGTGTCAAATCTCCTTTTCCTTCATTTTTGTGTGAGCTCTCTCAGAAGAACTTTGCTAAATACTGACCATGGTATGAGTATGTTAGACTAGAGAAAAGAAATAGAAAATATTAAGAGAAAAAGAAAAGGGAAAGAAAAGTAAAACATAAAAATTCTTTTATATTAACACTTTTCGTATAAAAGAAGAACAATTATTATTTACATTAATCACCATTTTCCTTCTTAGAATTATAGTGTTTGAGTAGTAAGCAAGAGAGAATCCATGAAACCGGGTTAAAGTGTGTTTGATAAAACTAGTTAGAAAGGTAGATGAAAACTGAAAAAACTAGCTGATTTAATTGAAATTGTTTGATAAAACTAGTTAAAATGGTAAAATGACATATAATGACATAATTAATTGTTAGATTATAATGAATGAGTTATTAAGTAATAAAGTTGTAATAAAATTTCAACTAATAATTAAAAAAAATGAAGCTTTTATATATAAAAAAGGGTTAATATGTTTTTGGTCCCTCAAAATATGATGAAATTTGGTTTTGGTCCTTCATTTATTTTTTCATTGGTTTGGGTCCTCCATTTTTTAAAATCACATGCTTTTAGTACTCCATATTAACTGTACTATGTTAAGTCACTTTCGCAGTTTAACTACGACGTCTCCCGGGCAAATATTTACAGGAAATTTCTTGCGATTTTTTCTCTAGAAATTTCATGTATAGTAAATTTCTAAAAACTACAATTTTTTTTAGATAAAAATGCTGCTATGAAATTTCTTTGCTTTGTTGTAAAAAAATTAATAGTAAATTTCCCGCAAAATTTATAATCCAAACAAAATTTCTTTTGAATTTTGAAATCTGCAAGAAATATTCAAAGGTAAATTCATAGAAAAATCTACAAGAAATATTACTACGTCATCTGTAACATCCCAAAAATGGGAACCTGGGAAACATAAGAGAAGTCTTAGGTGGTGAACCCAGCCAAGAGAGGGAAGTTAGATGTAGGACGAGAATTCGGAGGTTAAGTGTGATTTCAGACAAGAAATTAGGGATTCCATTAGGAACCATGAGTTTTAAAAGAGTTCAAAAGAGGGACCGAGAGTTAAGCCAATCAACTATAGGTCGAACCTAGAAGGAATCACACCCTAAGTCAGAGGGAATATAGTGGTTAAGGGTAAAGAAATAAGGTTGGGTAAATAAGAATTAAGTTGAAAGGAAGGGTCAGGAGAAAGAGTTAAGGAGAAGAGCAACACTTGAGATCTTAGCCATTAAGTGTGGAAGAATAAGCTTTGTGGTCAAGGGAATTGATTTATCAAGAATTAGAGTGGGGAAGGGTTTGGATGGGAAGAACTACGTTAGAATAAGGATTCCGTGGAGAGGAATTAGGTTTGAGAAGGAGAGAACTGAATTGGAAATCAAAGAGGGGCAAAAACCAAGGTGTTGCTTAATTTCTGGCTTTAAGTCTAACGACCTTGGTGCACTAAATTGCAAATATCTAAAGTTATAGGTGTCTAATTGAGGTGATTTCACTTGGATTAGAAAGCTAAGATCCAGGGATTCAGTTTGATATGCTATATGATAGTATTTCGAGCTCATTTGCACCCCAAACAAGCGTATTCTCGCTCAAGCGAGAAAGTTGTCGAGAAACAGAGGAATTCCAATTTGTTTTCCTAGCTCAAGCTGCGCTCGATCACAACTTGAGCGCAGAAAACAGAAAGTTTAGGGGAGAAATTGCGCTCAAACTGTTCTCGAGAGCAGCAAGGAATCTCTTGCGCTCCAGCTGCACTTGGAGCGCAGCCTGAGCGCAGGAACGCGTTTAGCTCTTTAAAACACAGATTTAGGGAGTTCTCCCTCATTCCTTCTCCGTTCCTTTTCATTTTAGAGAGAGGAAAAGAAATTTCTAGAGAGAGGAACTCCTTGGGAGCTTGGAGGACGGGGATAAAGGCCAAGGATCTCCAACCCTAACCTTCCCCAATGTCCTTCCTCTTCTATTACAAGCTTCTTTGAGGTGAGTAAAGCTCACACACTTTCACTTTCATTGGGTGTTGATTCATCTCATGACCCCTATTTTGCTATTCCCTTTCCCTTTGACTTGTGGATGTTGTTTCATTGTTGGAGTTAAATGATTTTCCTGGTTTGAGTTGATTATGAGATCGTATGTGAACCCTAGGGTAGAGAATTTGGCGATTTTGGGAATATATGTGGAATTGATGGTTGTTTGATGATCATGACGATTATGTCTGCCCTAACTGGTAGGTTTGGGGGTTTTATGCTAATGTTATATGAATGTAATACCTAGAGTATGAAAAGATAGTGTAGTTGATTAATGTTTTATGTAAAGCTTTACCTATGTAATGAAGGCATATGCGCCGAGTCACAGTTCAGTTGAGGGCGTATGCGCCGAGTTCAGATGTGGGCGTATGCGCCGAGTCACCGTTCAGTTGAGGGTGTATGCGTCGAGTCACAGTTCAGTTGAGGGTGTATGCGCCAAGTCATGATTCAGTTGAGGGCGCATGCACCGAGTTCAGATGTGGGCGTGTGCGCCGAGTTCAGATGAGGGCGTATGCGCCAAGTTCAGATGAGGGCGTATGCGCCATTGCCCATCGGCTGGGTTATGTCGATCATGTGTTTTCTTGTTTAAGTTTCTTATCATGACAAGTTACTGAGTGTATAGCTAAATTTTATATGATATGTCTATTGGTTAAATATGATGTGATGATGCAGAGTGATTAGAATAATTATGTATGACTTATGGAATTGTGTTGGGTGTTGCATTGCATATGCCTATTTTCCCCACGCTGCATGTTGCATACTTTGCTCACTGGGACCGTAGTCTCACCCCACGTTACGGGGATATATTTTAGTTATGCGGGACGTTCCAGCTATATGTTCAGAAGGGAAGTGAAGCTTTTGGAGTGAATTCACCCATTCCCAGTGGTCAAGAGGAATTCTTAGTGGTTAATTAAATGTAATTAATAGTTTAATGATGTATTAATGTAGATACTTTAGATTGGCCACGGAGGCTTACTTGTAGTTAAGATTGTATTGTATTGTTGTAAATTGTACTGGTGACATTTTTGCTGGATTTTCAGGTTAAGATGGAATTGGTAAACCTCCAGTTTCTAGGGGGAACTCTTCCAGATTTCCGGTATGAGTTTTACGAACCATAACACCCCAAGGGGAAGGTTCGTTCCCTAGGCCTTGATTTAGGTTTTGTGTTGAAATCAATGATGTATGAATTTTGTGGAAGCTTAAGCAAACGTTGGATTGCCTAAGCAATTGTGTGATTTGTGTAACGATACTTGAAATGGCGCGAAATAATTTCAGAAATTCGGGATAGTGTTTCCAACAGACATTATTCTTGAATTGAGAATTTAGGATGTTACATCATCCCTTAGTGGAATATAACTAACGACAAGGACTAAAATCATGTGATTTTGAAAAATGGAGGACCAAAATCAATGAAAAATTAAACGAGGGACCAAAACCAAATTTCACTATATTTTGAGGGACTAAAAACATATTTAACCCTATAAAAAAACTACCTCGAGTAACTTCTAAAAGAACTAACTTACCAAAGGTTGATGAAATGATTTTAGCTACTAATTTTAGTTTTCATTCAGATGAAATATCTTACCAAACACACTCTTAATACGGCTTGACATGTAAAATCAGTCAACATATTTAAAATTTTGAAGCATTTCTTCTTTTCCCTCATTCCTTTGCACTTTAACACAAACTGAAATTACTAAAACACTGGATTTATGTAATATATAAGCCTATGGTAATTGAACATTTTGACAAGATTACTACCATTAGAATAGAGCTTTAAATTATGTTATCTAGCCCGGCCTAGCACGATGCGGGTAATAGGCTTTTGCGGATCAGGTTAAAAAGTCGGAAGTTATTCGGGTTTTTAAAATAAAGGTTTGAGCCTAGGAGTGTTCATATCCAATCAATTCCAATGTAAACTGCATAAACCGAACTGAAAAATCGAAAACCAAATCAAATCGAAATCCAAAAAACTGAAAGCTGTAAAAATAGAAATATTTTTATTGAATTTGATTGGTTTTCGGATACTATGTTGAAAACCGATCGATCCAATCCAAAACGAGCACACACACACGTATAATTACTTATAAAATAATCATATATTTATACTTGTATACATATATATTTATAAAATTACTTACACTAATATACCTTTTATGATTTCATATCTAATATCATATTAATATTTTTTATAAATATATAAATTTAAAACTAGTTTTAAATTAGTTTTTATGTCTCGTGTCCTTCTTTTTATATAATTTAATATTTTTTTTAATAAATATAAGTTCCAATAAAAAATGTTTACTATTTTTCACAATATTATCACTTTTATTTATTATTTATTGCCTCTTTGAAAAACTGAAAATTGCATTGTATTGGATTGGATCGAATTTGAGAAAAATCAAAACGATCGGATGATGAAATGATAAAACCGCAATGGTTGGATCGGATGATTTTTTTTGCCTCAAACCCGATCCAAATCAAACCACGAATCCCTAGTCAAGCCCTACATTTTTCTTGTGGATTTTACGAGGGTTTTACAAGTAACGAGTTTTATCAGGATGGGTAAAAAATTTAGGAATTATTTAGACCTCTAAAATAAAAGTTCAAGACCTATTTTCTGCGGACCCGACCAATCCATTCTGACATCTCTACGTTACAATATTTCACTATTATTGTGTTCATTTATAACACATTTGAAGCTCTTTACTTTATTTGTTTACTAAAATAGCAAGGTATCACATTTTAAAATATAAAATGAGCTAAACAAGTTTAAGTTACCTTATTTAGTTCATTTATAATTTAAATTTTTTTTGTTACTTTTATGAAATTTTTTTGCTTAATTTATTTTTAAAATGTATTAATTTAGTATTTAATAAATATTTTAATATTAAAAGATAATCTATAAAACAAAATATATGCTTAATATATGGTATGTATAGTAAAAAAAATTATATAGTATCATATTTACATAATTTAATATATAAATAAATCCATAATTTGTTGAGTAATATAAAAAAGGAACTTAAAACTAATTTTAACACTCTAAACAAAGTTTTACATATTTCTATAATGAATATATAAATAACATAAACGGATAAATTTCTTATCATCAATTTATTGGTAAAATAGTTTTACTCAAAATGTTGGCAACCTGGCACAAAATACAAATAAAAGGTATTTATAATGGAGACACTGAATTTAATTTCTCTTACTTTATTATTATATTAATTTTTCATAAAACAAATTTATAATTTAATGTTTATTTTTAAATTTTTTCTAACATTACTTTACTTTCACTATGTATGTATGAGCTATTTACGAACCCTTAACATCAAGTTTATAAATATTGAACTTTGCTTATTTAAATAATTGAGTCTAATTTTTAAATTTGAGTTTGTTTGTTTAATTATACAAACGAACTTGATCGAGTATTTAACTCAATAATTGATAAATATAGTTCAACTCATTCCCACCCCTATACATGGAATTGAGTGTGGATTATTAGTTTCTATACTCAAATAGATATTGCACCGATTGGAATATTGATACTTAGGATCTCGTATAATTAGTTTTTCCTATTTTAAAATATTTATTAATTAAAATAAAATTTATTGACTATAAATTGATATAATTACTAAAAGGGGAGTAAATAGTACAAGAGTGATGAAAATTTGCTCCAATTTGTGAAGGTATATGTGTATACATGTGTGTCCTCTCTAATTGAATATAACACATCCAAATTTTATAAAAGACCTACTAAAGAGTTGTGGTTCATTTGCACCGAGATTATAGGAAGAGCTCTTGCATTAGATCCCTACTAAACACATTCTTAGGGAGAAGTGATGATTCTTAACTATGACTAAGCCCTAAACATACCCCTGATATTAAGGGATAACTGTGATTAACACAATAAAATCTGTATATAGGATATTAAGAATACATGCAACTCTTTCTAAACATATTGTAATATGTTGTTTCAGTATAATTATGCTAATCTAGTTATCATCTTAAAAATCAGTTTTTCTGAATGATGTATTAATCATTAAATAATAATAATAATAATAATAATAATAATAATAATAATAATAATAAACTTTTATGCTAATTGTGCATCAATCTGGACAAAGTATACATTACGTGAAAAATGTGGACACTAATATGCAAAATTTTATATTTATTATAATATGCATATTATCTATGACTACTTTTAAAGTGTTTCATTTCCTTTCACATACATGATACATAATTGCATTTTCCCTAGAATTTGCAAATATCATTTAACTTTAGGTCTTATGTATTTTGGTCCACCGTTGGTTAATAATAAACTCCTCACCACCTCCAAAAACAAATGCTGAGAAGTGATAAGACAAATACTTACAGGAAAAAAAAAAAACACCAACGAGTAAAATCGAAAACAAAAGCAAATACTACAATTAATAAATTAATGAATAAAAGTCATCAAGCACCAGTGGTCTAGTGGTAGAATAGTACCCTGCCACGGTACAGACCCGGGTTCGATTCCCGGCTGGTGCACATTGATATCACATGTAGGTGATAATATGTGCATCTGAGCTCTATTTCACTTTTTAATTTTGTGTTTCATTTCTTCTACCGTTGAAATCAACTTTCAAATCTTTCTTGTGGGTTGACTCCATGAATACTAAGATTTTTGTTCCTGCTTAATTTCTAAGTTTATTTGTGAGTAATGTTTGTTTTTATATATGTTATTGATTTTTTATAATAAAATCAGCTTATCATATACATCAATTAGTAAAATGTAAAGAACATATTGTTATTATGTTTATAGAAAAAGAAAATACTAACAATATATCACTAACATAATTATAATTTTAGGGCTCGTTTGGTGGACATGATAAGAGACAAGATATGAGAACTTTATTATATCTTATCACTTATCATGTGTTTGTTGCACCAATAGGATATGATAACTTAATCATGTGGCTTATCATATCCTTTCCTCCTAGTGTGATTATTATCCTAAGGGGAAGTTGGGTTAGAGAGTGATAGTTGGGTTAGGGGGTGATAGGATAGGATAACAATTTTTTTTCCTCATCTATCCTCTCTTTCCTCTCTCTCCTCTCTCCTTCCTCTCCCCCTCTCCCTTTCCCCTCCCTCCTCTCCTCTCTCTGTCCTCTCCCCTCCTCCTCTCTCTCCCTCTCCTCTCTCATGTTCCCCTTTCTTTCTCCCCCTCTCCCTCCTCTCCTCTCTCTCCACTTGCCTCTCTCTCCCCCTCTCTTGTCTCTTCTCTCTCCTCTCTCCACTCCACTCCCATCTCCTCTCTCCCCCTCTCCTCTTTTTTTGATAATTTTGATATTATTTTTAATAATTTTATCATTTTTATTAAATTTAAATATTTTTTCATAAATAAATAATTTTTTTATTCATGTATGCTTATTGAAAAGTTAAAAATTAAAATTAAATTTAATTTTATTATAACGGTAATTTTGTCATATCAATATTTTTTATATCTTATCCTATCATTATTTGTCCATTTCAAACGTACGATAAGATAAAATAATGTTATCTGCCTCTTATCCTGGTGTGCACCAAAACATAGGATATGATAAGAGCTTATCATGCTCTTATCCTATCTTCTTTCTATCCAACTCGTTTATCCTATCCTATCTTGTCCACCAAACAGGCCCTCAAAGTGTATTCAAATTTGAAATCCCATACCATCAAGCACGCGGATCAATTGGTAAAGGGTTGTTTTAGCTTAACTTGTAGTCCTAAGTTCGAGCCTTTGGACATGTGGTTGTGTTAAATACCCGGAGGGAGAGCTTTTCCGCACTTAAAGGTCCTACCCACCTCGAGCAACATTACCTTCCATGGAGAAAAAAGATTTGAAATTCCACAACAAAATTACTTTAAACCTAAACATCAAATTTAATTAAGTCGTGCTATATGGCTCGAATCAATTCATGAGGATTCTACCTGAAATTGTTGTGCATGAGTGAGAGATAAATATTAAACAAAAAGAGTAAATCATATCTTGATGAAAACCATGCCAAGTCATTTGCACATGTAATTTGTGAATCAAGTTCAAGCCACAAAGCATTTATGAATTTAACAAGCAATGGAGCACACCACTTTACTCATGCCATTGCTTTTCCCACCCCCTTTTACTATTTCCATTATCATACGTTTTTTTATAAAAGACATTTCCCTAACTACCTCTTCCTCTTCCCCTTCGCCTTCACATTCACCACCACCCCACCTCCATCTCCACCCACAGCCACCACCACCCCAACCTATTGCAACCCTTCCCCCTTCCCATGTTCTCTCACCCCATGCATTGAAGCCATTTTTCACGAAAAAATGGCTTCCCAACATGTGAGTTAGTAAGTCAATTTTACTTTTAGCTTATGAACAATTGCGTTCGAAAGCCATTTTTTCAAAGATTAGGCTTTCAAATATGTGTGTCCAGAAATGGCTTTAAAACACCTATGTCCGTACACTAAAAAATTTGGGAAAAATACTTACGGACACAGTCCAAAAGTCTTTTTATTTTGGTGAAAAAGTGGCTTTCACACATGGGGTGAGAGAAGAGGTGAAAGGGGAGGGAGTTGCAGTGGCTGGTGGGTAGGGGTGGTTGTGGGTGAGGATTAGGGGTGTTCGCGGTTCGGTTAGGATCGGTTTTGAGGCAAAAAAATCATCTGACCCGATCATTGCGGTTTGATCATTTCATCATCCGATCGGTTTTGATATTTTTTTCAAATCCGATCCAATTTAAATTGGATTGGATTAGATCGGTTTTCGGTTTTTTAAAATGACAATAAATATTTCATAAAATTGATAAAATAATGAATTAATAGTAAACATTTTCTTATTAAAACTTATATTTATTAAAATTAATATAAAAAGAATGACATGATACAAAAGAATAATTTAAAACTAGTTTTATATTGATATATTTATAGAAATATTAACATGATATTAGATAATAAAATCATAAAAAATATAATTTTTTTACTGTAAAAAATCATAAAAAAGTATATTAGTATAAGTATTTTTATAAATATATATGTATACAAGTATAAATATATGAATATTTTATAAGTAATAATATATGTATATATAAGTTCGATTTGGATTGGATTGAATCAGTTTTCAACATAGGATCCGATTTCGAAAACCAATCCAATCCAATAAAAAAAATTCGATTTTTGCGGTTTGCGGTTTTTTAGATTTCGGTTTAATTCAATTTTCAGTTCGATTTTTACGATTTGTATTGGATTAGATTGGATATGAACACCCCTAGTGAGGATGAGGTGGTGGTGAAGGGAAAGGGAAAGGGAAAGGGGTGACGATAGTTAGGGAAGGATTTTATAAAAATTAAAAAGGGGGTGTAACTAGCAAAAATTGGGGGCAGGAAAAGCAAAACGCCCTTTACTCAGGCAGCTCCACCCATGGGCCAATGAAATCAATGGGCCAAGCCGCTTTGGTCCAAATTCAAATGACATCTCACTCTATTTTGTTTTTTTTTTTTTTTGTCTCTCTTTCTTCCCTACCTGATTCGGTTCTGTCAATTAATATGTCAGTGGTAGGCAACTGAATCAACCGTCCTCAGCTTTTGCGTCAACGTATTCATCTCATCATGGTATTAGCTATGAATTTCCCATTTCGTTTCTGCGATCAATTTTTATATTTTTCCTAAAAATAAAAGAAATTAAATTGAATGTTGTATTTGTATAGGTTTGCTTGGCTTGCTTGTTGCCCCTCTTCCTGGTCCCGATCGTCAACATCCTCCCTCTTCTCTTTGATTTTCTTATGGTAAGTGCGATTCCAATTCCCCAACCACCACACTCAAATTGCAAATCATCACTGCATTTTCCTCTCATAATTAATTATTTTTATTCTATAATAAATCTGTCTAATCTATAGCTATAGAATGATAATAAGCATGCAACTATTTTCAGGCAAAAATCTATCGGGTTTTTGGTTGGGAGTACAGGAAACCGGAACGGGCTCCTCCAGCATGTCCATACAAGCCTCAACCCAACACCAACAGGGTTAGTAAAGTAAGTGAATCCCTAATGTTAATTTTTAATTTATACAATCAGCTACTACTTTGTTTCAACTTCTCTGTTAATTAAAACAATGGAAATTGGAGACTGATTCTTTTCAATTTTTATAAAAACTTAGGGTGCATTTTTTTTTTTTACTAATAATATGAAATTATCATATCATTTTTACTTTGTTTTCTGTTTTTAAATATTTATACAGCACTTCATGAAAATAAGAAAAACAAACCAAACCAAACTCATCCTTAAGAATCCATTCTTTTCTGTTTTCTTTCCATCTTGAACTTAGGACCTCTTGCCAAATCCCTTTCCATTGGACCTCAGTCTGATTAAATTAGCAGAGAATCTATTAGTGCTCACTTTGGTGGTTTGGAAGGAAAATTCTTTTGTTTTCTGGTAGTGTGGAATAATCCATGGTTTCATCCTGGTCTATAAGAATAAGAGATAATTATTTGCTAGTTTATTTGAATGACTGATGTGATGCTGGGAGTGTGAGCCCCTTATTGTTGTTGTGTGAGTCTGACATGATTGATGAATGGAAGTTCCTTATAAATTGTGTTACACACAAAAGACAGAACTCTCAAATTTTGATGTAACAGCCTTTCTTTTAGGAGTGGGCTTTCTTCTACCTCATGATGTTGCATTTTCAGGGATCTCTTAGGAATATCAACTATCTATCCCATGTTTAATGTTATGAAGTTTGGGCAGTGACCGATACTATGTTGCTTTTGTCGATCTTTATGAACATTGTGGGTGGATCATCAATGCCAAAACATGGCTATTGGCTAAAACTTTTGAGTGCATGGCGGAGAAACTGCAGAGATTTGAGGTTTTATTAGTTTAACTAAAAGTGCATTACAAATCCATCGGACCGAGTAATGCCTGCTTGAATTGCTTATTAATGACTATTTCATTGCACTCCAAAGTTAGTTTACATCTTATGTCAATAGCAAAATTTAAATCAAGTAGGATATGAGTGATGCATACTAGAAATGTTGAACAGTTTTTCAGAGTGTCAAGCTGTATCAAACAGACCACAAGGTTTTGTCCTTTCAATAACTCTTTGTAGAAGTCTCTATTGGAGACATAATTTTGTAGAATGGCATTCTAAGAGAACCGCTTCAGGATAAATAGGAAATTTGGAAAATTTATTCAAAACATATCTCTGACTCTAGCTCAATATCAGAATGATATATAAACTGATGTAGAGATGCTACATACAAAAAAAAAAGAACAGAAAATATTCCTCCCAGGTATTTGAGAGACCTGGACTCTCCTACCACTGTAATTTCCAAATCCCAACCTGAAGTGCCTCACTAACTGTCCTCCCTTCCTATTTATACCAGGTCCCCCCATCCCATTACAATTTACTATCTTCTGGACAGTTACAATCTCTCCTAAAGTCTTCTAGACAGTTACAATCTGTCCATCTTCCCTATCAATTCCTGCCCCCCACTATCTCAATTAATTGTCCATCAGACAATTACTATTATTAATTCTGTTACCATTGCTATTGTAAACCTTCTTAATTGGTGGTTTACTAACATGTTCCAACAAAATAATATTTAGTTTTCTGCTATCAAGCTCGTTTATCTTTAATTTGTTTTTTAGTTGCACATATGATCTTTTTTACCAATTTACATGATAGGAGTTACTGTTGCTACTGCACCATAGGATATACTGGGATCTGGTTCCAAATATTATGATCCTAGCAGCATTTAAGTAACCCTACCGTTATTTTTTTTAAAAATAAAAAAAATATCTTTTTCTAGGTTACTTGATCTGAAAGCTATCACCAGCAATGTGATTTAGAAACTGAATTCTGTAAAATTTGTACATGGCCTTTACCATTCTGTGCCTGTTTCAAGTGGAAAGAGATCCTAATAAATGAAGAGTGATTGATGTGAAATTCCTGGTGTGTCTGTATTCTGTAGGATTCTGTGGCCATACCCTTGTTGTGAGGATATTTTTTATTGAGTTTGGATGACAAAAAATTTAATGAATAATAAAAGGATAATTAGTTTTGTTTGTTTTCAAATTTTAATATTTGCTTTTTATTATAACTGATACTACTTAATTGTTTTGATGGATAGTGATGATGTATTATTGGTGAAATCAATGAGAATTAGAAGTGAGATCTATTCTGCTACCTTTTATCCTATATTGCCTTATACATGGTTATTGGAGGTTGGTCGATTAATTTTAGCATGTCAGGAATAATTCTAGGCTTGGCATTGCTCAAATGTCTGTTGTCCAGTATGATATTTGGTTTAGCTAACAGGGGCTTATGTTACGGGTAATTACATACATCTCCCAATTGAGAGGAAATCCGGTTGTTGTCCTTTATTTTATCTTTTTTTTTTCTCTCAAAAGATGGATTCTGTATATAGAAGTGATACTTTAAACAACCAGGTACCCATAAGTTGTCCTTGTTTTGTATTGCTGCTCCACAAGTCCATGACTTGATGACGGATTCTATTCTGTTTTGGGCGTCTGCATCATGCATTCCGCGGCTCGGCATGCTTGAATAATGTTTGTGTTGACGCATGTGCATACTTGCAAATAATTTTGTGCTGATGATTTCATGAATATAAATATAATTGAAGTACAAATCTCTTCACGTTATAACAGGCTGAGGCAGATGCTGAACCAGCTCCAGCAGAACCTGTTAAACCCGGAAGTGTAGATGTCAAGCAGGATTAATCTGCGCTACTCTACAACAAGGCTGACAGGAGGGAAAAAAGTATGATCATATCTTATGGTTTATATCAGTAAATTATTGTTGTTGTTGTTATTATAGGGTCTGAATCTGAAATCGTTTATATTGTTAGTTGCTAAGCAAAATGGCTCCCGAAGCCAGTAGATCTCCATATTACATTTATTGCTTGAGGTAAGAAGTGCTAGAAATTGATGTTAAACGATGATTAACACAGATATTTTTCTGATTTTTAAATTTTTTTTTTGCAGGACGAATTTACTATTATTACTTTTAGCAACTTAAGTCGAAGTCTTTTGTATCTTTAGAAAATTAAAAAGATATTTTAGCCATAAATAAATTGAAAAACAAAAGAAGCATACGATAGCTTGTCATGAAGCTTCAAATTCTAACAAAACAGTTGTAGCAGACTTTAAATTCATAACCAATTGATATTGATATAAACATAAAACATGAACTTTTAATGCATAACGACATGGTTGATTGTTGGTGGATGCTTCTTTGGTGGCCCCATGGATCCCCATTTTTCATTCCTTTTAGGTTTACTGAAAACCAGCTCCCTCTTTTCTGTAGTCCAATGGACTATTCTATGTATCACCGTTCAATTTGGTATGGGCCACAAGGATGAGGAATTTATTGATGAATTTATTAATAAAATTACATTATGAATGCTTTATGAATTTTTTATTGGTTAAATTATTTTTTAGATTATTATAATTTTAACTTTTATAGTAAGTTTTTTTCAATGAGATGTCAATATTTTCAAATTTTCCGGATAAGTCCTTGCTCGACACTATTCATCTTTGCTAAATTGTAGAAATCTATTTGAAAACTCAAATAAGTACTTGTACTGTTTTTTGAATAAATTTTTATAATTTATCTGAAGTTTCAAATAATTTTTTGTAGTTTAGTAAAGGTTCTTGAGATTTTAACAGTTGTTAGTAATTAATTATTTGAATTTTTTTTAGAAATATAAGATTTTTTTTTCAAGAATCATTTAATTATAAGAATTTATTTAAAATTTTAAAAATTAAAACATTATAGGAACCTGTCAAATAATTTAACATTTTTTAATTCTATTTTCACCCGTCACAACCTAACCCTTGAGTATAAATAAGCTTCAAGTTAAATAGTTGGGAATGGCACGGACTAAGGGATTTTTTGCAAGGCATCATCGAGGCAAGATCATTTTCACACTTTTTTAGCCGCAAAGTGCTTGGTTATGGGCATTTGAAGACCATTGTCCACTACACCTTACCATGGATAACAACTTATTACAAGACTGTTCTAACTATTTCATATAGTTTAAGAATAGTTGGTTAAGGTATTAATCTTTTAAAAAATTACAGCATTCCAAACATACATTTATTTAAAAGTTACTATTTTAGAGACATTATTTGTCACATGGTGAAAGACTCTAAAGTCACTTTTTAATGGTGTAGTTGAGCATGTGGGTAAAATTTCATTAATTATTCACACTTGAAAATTAAAAAGAGTTAAACATTATTGAAGGGCAAATATGAAAAAAATAATTAATTTATCTAAAAATCTGCAAATGGTCTTATATTAAGGGACACTTAATTCTTCTAGAAGGGGTCTTATAAATAAGGATGGAGGGAGTATCATAAACAAAACATCATTATTCATATAAAGGCTGCCATTATACTTGCAAATTGTAAACATCAATATTCTTATGATGTATCATGTATGTAAGAGTAGGAGTGTGTTTGGTAAAACTAGATGAAAAACTAGCTGAAAGTTTAAAGTTTGTTGAAAGCTAAAAAGTTCGCTGAAAGCTTAAAGCCAGCTGAAAGCTGAAAAGCTATTGAATGTGTTTGGTAAAACTAGCTGAAAATGGTAAAATGACATTTAAGGACAACATTAGTTATTAAATAAATGATAAGTGGGGGTGGTTGATGGCTAAACTTGTAATTAATTTTCAGCTACTAGCTGAAAATTGGAGCTTTTTAAAAAAGCTAGCCCAATTAGTTTTTTAAGAAAAATTTGTACCTACCCAAAAAATCTATCTTTCCAAACATCGCTGAAATGGTTTCAGCTACTATTTTCAACTTTCAGCTAGTTGAAATGGCAAGCCAAACACACTCTAAATTAAAACTTTGAAGATTTACAAAACTGGTGTATGATTTACTATGGGTGTGTTTGGAAAAACTAGCTGATAAGCTAGCTGGTAGCTGATAAGCTAGCTGCTAGCTGATAAGCTCATGGCTTATAAGCTCCGAGCTGATAAGTTAGCTTATTGAATTAGAAGTATTTGGTAAAACTAGCTGATAAGCTAGTTGGTAAATTTAAAATGACATAACTACATAAGTTTTATTATATAAATCTATTTGAGTTCTCGGGACAAAAATATATTATTATAAAATTACAATTTTAGATTTTTTTAAAAATAATTAAATTCTTATTAAACCTTTTAGTGATAAAATATTTAATTAAAAATTAAAATAAATATTGAAGTTGATAAAATAAATAGTATAATATAAAAATAATTTCATAAAATAGTGAAAAGAAAATAATAATTTAATTAATTAATAATTATTTAAATTACTTATTATATAGATAATAATAGGTAAAAAGAAATTGAAAGGTTTTTATCATTAAAATTAAAAATAGGTAATAATAGGTAAAAAAATTAAAGATAATAAGAGAAATATATTAAAATATAGGGATAGTGACGAAAGAAAATTAAATAAGCTACAAGCTAGAAGTTTTTTTTTTTTGGTCAAACTACAAACTAGAAGTTAGGTGAAGTAGCTTATAGCTTATAAGCTATAAGCTCCTAAAATAAATTACTTTATGGTACCTTACCAAACACTTTTGTGTTGGTCAAACTAACTTATGAGCTATTCAAATAAGCTAGTAACTAACTTATTGACATTGTGAAACACACTCTATGTATCATAGTAATAGTAATGTGGGCCCGTTGAGAATATTCTTTGCTTATTGTTAAACGGTGTCCATGGAAGATATTCGTGGGGGTGGGGCCCTTTAAAGTAACTTGAGAGTTATTTTTACCAAAAAAAAAAAAGTAACTTGAGAGTTGAGATTAAGGTCATCATCGTTAACAGTTATTAACACTATTTGGGGGGGAAAATCATCCCTATCCGACTCTGCATGATTATATAATCGAAAACAAAGCCAGTTTCAGAAGAATGACATAATGAGGAGTGACTATTACTCATTTCTTAAAGCCGCGAAACATGTGGGTGCAATGTTCCCAACTTTCAGCCGTCAAAAAAAAAAATGTTCCCAACTTTCAGCCACTAATCATTAACCATGTATCTATATAGGTATTAGTATAAAATTAATTCATCCGGTAATCTCGCGATTAGAGGCCTGTCAAAAAAATATATTCAAATAACCATACAATTAAAATAATAAAATAAGAAAATAAAATGATTTTTGTATAATAGTATTATGAAAAAAGAACTAATATAATTCGACTGCATCGCAGTTTTCGAATATTCCATTTCCTGTTGATATTTTATACTTTGAATAAGCAATCCACATTAGGCCACCTCACATGCAGTATGCACCGTGGATAATTTATATAATTACATTATTGCTTTGTCAATAATTTAATTAATTTCAATCTATATCAGTATCTAAATGAATCTATGGAATCCATATCCACCCACTCACTGCCTACGATGCATCCAAAACTTGCTTTCGTTAAAAGTTGTCATTTTCCTGCTCCACCTCTTCTTTCTTCTAAACTTGTATGTATTTAATTTATAATTAATTTGGAGGGCACTGTGCTTTCCATAATTATATATGAGGAGTGATCAAATTACACCGGTGTAAGTTACACCAAATCAAAAAAGGATCATTTGATTATCGGTTTATTAGTGTTCAAATTTTATGAAATTTTACACAAATGATCAAGATGATGAATAAACATAATACAACGGTTGGATTAATAAAAATCACATTCGATTTAGAGTTATTAGCGGTGTAAGACTTGGTGTAACTTACACTCAGGGGTGAAGCCAAGATCTTAAGTCAAAGGGGGGCAAATATAAAGATGTTTTGATTAAAAAAATTAGTAGATTGGAGTTTGAGTCCGATTATAAATATTATTGCTAATAAATAAAGTTGTTAAAAAGAAAACAAAGAAGATAAAATATTGCATTTGTATAGGGGAATACTTCAACTAGTATAGGTATAAGTCAAACCATGAAGATTGAAAACGTTGATAATAATTAAGTAGATAGTTCAGACTTTTATACTCTGAAAGTTTGATAAGGACCAAAACTTAAATAAGCCCGTTGAATATGATTGTGTTGCTCAAGTGGATACTCCTAAATTTGTTTTGTTTCCTTTTGTTAGGATCACGCTAAATAAAATTGGGATATTTAATTTTGTTCAATTTCAATTCTAGGTGAATTAAAAAGTTGAGACTCTTTGGAATTAAAGTCTCAATTCTTGGTGTATATAAACTCTCAACTTCTTCATTGTTTTCTTTATCATAAATGTTTTTTTTCTTAAAAATTGAATCGATTCTAATTTGTTTTCCTATTTAAAGTAGAAAACTAAAGATAAAGGAATAAATTAAAATAATTATTTTGACTAAAATTGAATCATGTAATATTATAACTTTCCCTAATCAATAGTATAAAACACGCCCAAATGCAATTATATATCTAATATCCATATATATAATTTATAATATATAAAAATAAAAAACTATAAACTATAAATACGAAACCAAATAGTATAATAATTAAATATATATGATTACTTATTTATTAGTCTTTGTTACCATGGTCTCAGTGTGCGTGCACCACTTCAACAAACAATGAGCACCTGCATTGCAAATTTGTAAGGCATGTTAAAAAAATAGAGAAAGGTAGAAATAAATCAACATTATGTGTCGACTAACACACATATACAATTCACTACCTGTATCATATAAATTTCGAACAACTTTACATGCTTTCCGCTCTTTTTCTTTTGTTATATAAATTTAATCTGGACCAACTTCTGGCCTGTTTGCGCCGATATTGTTTTGGGCTCAGTCCCTTGATTAAACTTGTTAGGACCAACGTCCGCCGACATCTATCTGGGCTTAGTCCTATTTTGGACCGGCATCTGGCATACGTATGCCTCATGTCATTTCCGTTACGGGTCAACTGAAGCTGACTTATGATACAAGCGCCTACTGGCATAGGGGGCATACCAACATGCTACCTTTGAGGCTACTGTTCTCGACCGGCATCCAGCTTAGGTATACCGGCATCCACCTTGTGGATTGACTTAACTGCATATATATAACAAGTATGAACTATGTTCTAGACCGACATCCGACTTGTAGTGTCGGCATCCTCCTCACAGATTTACTTGGCTACGTACAACAAGCGAATATGGACTCTAACCGGCATGGAACGACATCCGGGCATATATGTCTCGGGGCGCGTGAGTCCACCTTAAATAAGGCGCGTTGTGCTCCTATTAAATTACTGTTACAACTACCTAACAGAGTTTCTCGCCTTTTACCTGTGTATAAACAAGGCTAAGTAAGCTAAGATCAGGTACACATTATTCTGACTATTATACTCATTCTATCTGCTACACATGCTGACTTGAGCGTCGGAGTGTCTGCAGGTACACCACCACCGGAGTTTGTCGTCAATCGCTGTGGACCACCGTTCAACTTACACCGGAAACCACCATCCGGAGGATCACCCCCGAACAAATTTTACTCAATCACCCAAATATATTCATACACATGTATTTATTAAAAAAAAAAATTGAGGGGGCCATGGCCCCCTTTGTCCCAATGATCCCCACCTCTGCTTACACTGGTGTAAGTTGAAACCTCCTCTCATATATATATATTATTGCTTTAATTTTTACAGTATATATTATTATATTCATTAGACAGCTGAAACAGTTCCGCTTTATTTTTTATTAAATTAATCTAAGTGGATTGTGAAATGAATAAGAAAGAAAGACAGAACAAGAAGAGGTGGCTTTGATGTGGCTTTGAAGTGCACGAGCTTAATTATGTGTTCACCGGCGCCGCCGGTGGTCAGTTTGGTCATGACCCACTCGTGCCATCCGACAAAAGCAACCGGCCCTATGATTCTATACCATTATTAAATTCAATGTTTATTGTAAACCATATACTAATAACTATTAAGTATAATGCCATCAATGGATAGATGGAATTTGTTTGGGGAATTAAATTTGGATATTCGTTCTACTTCTAAAGTGGATGGAATATATGAGTGGAATATTAACGTGTTAAATGGTTTTTGTGGGTCTTAAAATTTATAATCTTCCTTCCATGCGTGAATTAGATGCATACTGTAGTTGAATCTTATCCACATACAGCTCCGATCCCATTTACAATACAATATATACAACTCAAATAATTTAATGAATTGCATACTTCTTTTTTCCCTCTTCAATAATTAGAAATAAGAACACAAGCATTTAAAAGGAGTACACATCCGAAAAAGGATAGATGACACATAGGATTAATAACTAACACATAGGCATAACGAGTAGGAGAAAGAAAATGTTACATCATCATCTAGCACATACCATTTGAGGAGAAGTACTAATTGTAAAAAAAAAATTAAAAGGATAATTTAATTAATTTTTTTATAGGAACTAAAAGTAAAATTCATTAATTTTAGAGAAACTAAAAACATGTTTATTTATGATAGTATATATTTTCTTTAAAAATAGAGTTAATAACACATAGAAGATATTTTCAACAAGATATGTGTTCCTACACAACATATATAAAAATTACAGTTTAGTAAATTTTCACTTTTAATCTAAAAAGTAAGTAAATCATTTTCTCTGATCGTATTTATAAGACAATTTAAACTAAATCACACATATATAAAAATATAATTAATGCATTATTTTTCAAAAAATTACTCAACAAGATTACAAGTTTACCTCTATTTAAACCTAAACTCCACTACAATAATAATTGTGTCAATTCAAAACCTTTAATAATCAACAAGGGTAAATCAGAAAAAATATTAAATGTTTATAAATTTATGTGCTTTGTCTAATAAGACCATAAAACAATTTTAAATATTGTCTTATAAATAGAATCGGTGGGAGTAATTTTTAATAATTTAATAATTTTTTCCTTGTTGTTTGGGATGTTTTGTCTACCAAATAAGTTAGGGGGCATATTCAAGGAATGAAACACAAGTAAAAAATTGTGTAACGTTACATAAGTCCTTTTATTATTGTTAGATATAATAGTTTTTTTATTGAAAGGTGCTAGCAACACACTCTTTAGCACACTCTTTCACACTCCATGCGATTGGTTAAAAGTCACATGGGTCCGCCACATTGGGAATGGGACCCATGTGAATTTTAACCAATCACACTCTTTCACACTCTTTTCATGTGATTGGTTAAAAGTCACATGGGTCTACCACATTGGGAGTGAGACCCATGTGAATTTTAACGAATCACATGGAGTGTGTTCAGAAGAGTGTATGTGTTAGAGAATGTGTTGGTAGCACTCCTCTTGTTTATTTAACAATCATGATTTTGTCTGTACATCTAGTAGCCGACCATTTTTGTTTCGATTCATCCCCTCCCCTACCTTAAATTGTAGTAATTGCACCAAAAGAAGCTAGTGCGGTTGGAAAGTAAAACCAAAGAGCATTTTGGGTTTATCTCATTAAATGGGGTAAAAATAGTTAAGATTTGCTTATATTTTAGTTCACTAAATATGAGTTTTTTACTTATATTCAAGTCTGGATGTAGTACTTTTAAGGGCCCGTTTGGTGCACATGATAGGATATGATAGGATAGTATAGGAGAGTTGGATAGTGACATGATAGGATAAGAGCAGGATAAGCTCTTATCTTATCCTATGTTTGATGTACAGCGGGATAAGAAGACAGATATGATTATTTTTTCCTATCCTACGCTTGAGATGGACAGATTATGGTAGGATAGGATATAAAAAATATTAAAATGACAAAATTACCCTTATTACAAATTTAAATTATTTTTTTGCTTTTCAGCAAGCACACATAAATAAAGAATTATTTTTTATTAAAAAATATTTAAATTTATTTTATAAAAAATAAAATTGATAAAAATATTAAAAATAATATCAAAATTACTACAAAAATCGTTATTATAGAGAGAGGGGGAGGAGAGAAGGGGAGAGAGAGAGGAGAGAGAAATGAAAGAGATAGGAGAGAGAGAGGGAGGAGAGAGAAAGATGGGGAGAGAGGAGAGAGATAAGAGAGAGAAAGAAGGGGGAGAGAGGGAGAGAAAGAGAGAGGAGAGAGAGAGGAAAGAGATAGGAGAGAGAAAGAGGGGGAGAGGGGAGAGAGAAAGAGAGGATAAATGAGGAAGAAAATTTTTGATCTTATCCTATCCTATCCTGTCACTCCCTAACCCAGCTCCCCCCTCAGGATAAGAATTACACTAGAAGGAAAGGATATGGTAAGCAGCAGGATAAAGTTATCATATCATATTGGTGCAACAACACATGATAAGTGACAGGATAAGATAAAGTTATCATATCTTGTCTCTTATCCTGTGCACCAAACGAGACCTTAAATATGTACATAATTTTACATGATGGGAACAAGGGTATGTAAAAGAATTTTACATAGTATTTGTACTCCCCCGGAGTTGGATTGGTCGGATAGCCCAATAATAAGATGGTCTAGCGGTTGATCGAGTAGCCCAATAATAGGATGGTCTATGAGACAATTAAGGACATAAGAGCGTGAGTGGAAAAAACCCGGGAAAAAGGACAGACAAAGGAGATCGTGATAGGACGTTTTTAGGGGACAATAAACTAAAAGGAAGGAAGGTCGTCAGAAAGAGTGAGTTTGCTTTCGGCAAGAGAGAAGGAAAGCGATCAAGGGCTAGGGTTCATGGGCTCCTGATCGACCGAGTACTCTTGCCCAAAACATTATCTTTATACACTTTTCTTTAAAATCCTTATACTTGTTTTTTAAAAAATATGTCTTTTAAAAATATGTTTCTTTTGTTTTATTCTTTTAAAAGGATTGTGAAAAAGTACTAAAAAAAACACAGACAATCCCGTTTTATTGCCATTGATACGTCGACCACTCTAAATTCTAATGTCCAACTCATGAGGCTGACCCACCATCTACTAGTTGGGCTATCCCTTTCTTTCCATCTGGAGTGACTCGCAAAAAGTTCGTAATTAATAAACAAAACATGGACAATAAAGTCAACCACTTTAGTTATATAAACCAAGAATGCAGAAAAATAAAGACAATTCGTATGCTAATTACCAAAATAATCTCTAATGTCTAAACCACATGTGATTTAAAACCCTATTTAACTTTTTTAAATGTCTTTATCACCGATTTTGGACAGTTGGTCACACATCAAAGCTAATTGGTCCGACACTAGCTAGTATCATTAGTATGGCTAACTATGGTTTGGTTGTGTTCCCATGAGACATAAGAAAGCTTGTTATATGTTTTCATTTAAGTAATAGTCACGAATCCAATGTGTTTTCCAAACAGATGCACATGATATATACACAAATAAATTGATAGAACTGTAGAAGACATGAATTAGCCGGTAAGAGGTCGTTCCAATTTAATTTGTGGTCTCAAATTTGAATCCGGGGTATATAGTTGTGCTAAATATATATTTGGAGGAGAGCTTTACCGCTTATAAAAAAACATAATTGTCTCATGTAGAGGATATATACGTGGTCTTCACAAAAAGATTGATTGATAGATAATATGTGTCCCCTCTTATTTAAAATGAATTATTGATTGTGCTTTCACTGCTTTGTTTTCTCTTCGCCTTCAATAACTACATATTGCTCAAAATGTTATAATAAAATGAATTTATCTGAACTGAATTGTTTAATTTACTTAGGATTTTTATTTTAATTGATAATTGACTTTGATTGTTCGATCGATGTGGAAGATTTTGATTTTCAAAAATTATACAACCTTTATTATTATAATTTAATTAATTGAATTTGATAAGACAAAGAAAAATGTCAAGAAATGAAAAGAGTTTTTTTTGCTAAGCAAAGAGAAATATAATTAAAATGGAGTACAAGGGGTACTCCAACACATATACAAATACAAGAAACCAATAAAAAAAGAAAAAAAAAACTAGGATGACCTCTATTGTGAAGCCACCAAAGAAAACCCAAGTCAACACCTACACCATTACAATAACCAAAATAAAATCACCTAATAGAACCACCAAGCTACAAGAGAAGACATACACTTTACAAAACTAAGCAAGGCAGTACAAATTAAGACATGCAACTGGTTGACATGACCAACAAGAAAAGGAGTAACAGAAATCAGAAGCTTTAGCTGACAACCACTTTCAGGAACGTAATTTCACCAATTCTACCAAATCCTTTAGTACAATATGTTTATTAGAAAAAACAACTTCATTTATTGCCAACCAAAGACTCCATAGAGTAAACAACCAGATCACAGACCATTTATACTGAATATTAATCCCACAGCTAGGGAGACCCAATAACTGCTCAAAATGAGACCTGAAATTATTTTGATGAGCAGAAAAAAGCCACACCATTCCAAACACAACATCCAAACTTGGTAAGCAAAAGAACATTCAAAAAATATAAGACAAGAAGAATCAACACCTTGATTACACCACACACATCCAATATCCGAGGGTGATAGCAGATTTCTCCTTACAAGATTTACTTTTGTCGGAATTCTATCTAACATTACCCGCCAAGTAAAACATGAAACCTTGGAGGGGACAAACTTGCACTAGATAAATTTATGAAGAGTATTTCAGCAAAAATTGAAGCATTAACGATTACATTGTAAGCTGATTTGACTGAATACAATCCTCCTGGATCGGCAGTCCACCTCCAAGAATCATCAAAAGAATCATCTGGCTGGACACATGATAAATCCAACAACAAAAGTGATAATTGCGATAACCCCCACTGAAATAGTTGTCTCCTCCAACACCAATCTCACCCACATACTCCCTCCCTCAAAACTCTCATATCCGCCACAGACACTTCCTTATTATTTGAAATAGAGAACAACCTAATATAGCGCTCACAAAACGGTTTTGTCGTGCACCACGAATCTCTCCAAAAAGAAATACTACGCCCACTCCCCACTACTCGCACACACTCCTGGGTGAACCAATCACACGAAATCTTTTCTCCCTCCTCAATATTCCAAAGGTCATACCACCACCTAGAAACTCCTCTACACCTAACCCCCCTGTTAAAGAAGAAGCCCCATAAATAGAGGTCACCACTTTATTCCACAAGCTCTCCTTCTCAACTAACAACCACCATCTCCACTTTCCTAACAGAGCTAAATTAAAGTATCTCACATCCCTTACTCCCAGTCCCCCAAACTGTTTTTCTTTACACACATCATCCCAAGCGACCCAAGCTATCTTTCTATGCTCATCATCCCCACCCCAAAGAAAAATTTTAAATAAAGAATGGAGTTGAGAAATGATACCTGAGGGAGCCTTGAAGAAAGAAATGAAGTAGATCGGGATTGAGTTTAACACAGATTTCAACAGGACAAGTCTACCACCAAAGGACAAAAGCTTGCCTTTCCACTTAGCCAATCTTTTTTCCACCTTATTGATAACGGGTTGCCAAGTTGACAAACGGTTTGGATTGGCTCCAATAGGCAAACCCAAATAATAGAACGGAAACCGGCCAACTTTACAATTCAAGAAACTAGCCATGGGACCCAGTAACTCCACATCAATATTGACTCCGAAAAGCTTACTTTTGTGAAAATTGACTTTCAACCCAGCCACCAACTCAAACAGTTGCAAGATCGATTTAATAGCCCAAACATTATTCCAAGAGGCATCTCCCACAAAAATAGTGTCATCTGCATACCGTAAATGAGAAATCATAATACCACCTGACCCAGCAGAGTAACCTTTAAAAACTTGCATCTGAACAGCTTTTGACATCAATGAATTCAGACCCTCAGCAACAATTAAGAATAAAAAAGGTGCTAAAGGATCTCCTTGCCGCAGTCCCTGAACAACCCCAAATTCAGAAGAAGGGCTACCATTAACAAGCACTGAAATCCGAGCTGTAGCTAAGCATTCTGCTATCCAACCCCTCCATTTCAAAGGAAATCCCATCCGCTCCATCACAAACTGAAGAAAATCCCAGCTGACAGAGTCATACGCCTTTTCAAAGCCTGCCTTAAAGAATAAACATGCTTGTTTCTTCCTCTTTGCTTCCTCATAAATTTCATTTGCCACCACAACACTATAAAAAATTAGCCTTCCTTTCACAAAAGCAGATTGACACTCTGATATTACTGAACCAATCACTTTCCTCATTCTATTTGCTAATAGCTTTGCCAGTACCTTATACATGCAACCTATAAGAGAGATAGGGCGATACTCTTCCATTTTTTGAGGTTTATCCACCTTAGGCACAAGAACAACAAAGGAACTATTGGAGCCTTTGACTAACTTTCCATGTTCATGAAATTCATGAATGAAAGCCATAAAATCAGATTTAATTAACTCCCAAAAGTCCTTAAGAAAACTGAAATTGAAACCATCCGACCCTGGACTTTTTGAACCCTCACAATCTCAAATTGCATCTTTCACTTCATCCTCAGTGAAAGGCAAAATCAAAGTTGCAGCATCATCATCCTGCAGAGTTTTGAAAACTGAGTCAATAAGATAAAGTCTATTCCTAGATCTCTCCTGGAAGTGTTTTTCAAAAAAAATCCTTCACCGCTTCTTTAATAGCCAGAGGCTCATAATGCCTCTCATTATTCACCTGTAAGCACCGAATTTCATTCCTAAACCTCCTTTTGATAATACAGGAATGGAAAAATTTTGTGTTGCCATCCCCATCTCGCAACCATTGTAACCGCGATTTCTGTAGCAAGAGATTATCCTTCAAAGACATATAAGACACCATTTGAGCTTTCCAGTGCTTTCTCTGTAACACTTCATCCTCCTGAAGATTAGAAATTTCACTTTTGAGATCAAGTTTATTGGCATTGTCTCTGGCTTCACTAATTTTGTTGTCCAAATCACCAAAGGTGTCCTTATTCCACATCTTCAACTTGACTTTCGGTTGTTTGAGTTTTTCTTTTAGAACAAACGTTGCCCTTCCAGTCACATTTAGATCCTGCCACTGGCTTTTAACAAAATAAAAAAACTGGGCATCATTTCGCCAACAGTCAAGGACCCTAACAGGCTTAGGACCCCAGTTCACCTCCTCATTTTTTAGTATCACAACACAATGATAAAAAATGCCTCTATCCAGTCCCCACTGAACTGTATTAGGCCAATAAGATAGCCAGTCAACTGACACCAAGAATCTGTCTAATCTGCTCATACAAGAGCCATCAGATTTATACCATGTGTATTTCCTTCCACATATTGGAAGGTCAATCAACGTAGTCTCATCAATAAAACCATCAAAAACCCGCATATCATCATCTCTCCAATTAGTAGACACACCCCTTCTTTCCCCTCCGGACCTCAACGCATTGAAATCTCCTCCAAAACACCATACACCACCCTCGCGACTTGACTTTAACTGAATTAAGGTATTCCATAACTCTTTTTTCCCATTCAACTCACATGGTGCATAAATATTAACAAAAGAACAAAGAACACTATTTTCTTTCCATAAACCAGTCACACCAATGAAATGTTCACCTAAAAAAACATCCTGCATGGTAAATTTGTCACTCCTCCAAATAGAAAGTAAGCCTCCTAACAATCCATTAGATGGTTTGAATGCCCACCCAAACTCTCCACCACCAGTTAGAGTGTTACAAAACCCTTTCATCAATTACCTCCCTTTTAGTTTCTTGCAACAAAAAAACATCAACCCTCTCAGAGAAAAGCAATTTTCTAACCTCTAATTTCTTCAACCTCCCCCCTAAACCCCTTATATTCAAAGATGCCACAATCATTCACAACAAAAACACCCAATCACAATCCACCTCCACCGTATCACCATACTAGTTATCTCTACCAGCTGCCACCTGGTCACGATGTTCCATTTCTTTTAAATCTTTAACAATTACCTCATCAGGAACCATGCCCTTCACCCCCAATTGCTGCCCAATACCCCACACGTGTACAAGATTTGGTTGCTTACGTGGTCGTCCTCTTTTCCTACGATTCGCATTAACATTGGGTAATCCTTGTACACGAACATTCATGAGCTTTGTTGCCTCAGTAGCCAGGGAGATTGGCACCTCACACAGCTGGCCATCACATGCCACCCCATGATCAATCACTTCTTCTAGCCCATCGTTGCACCATCCAAACTAACACTCGCCTCTGGATTGGATCCATCAACACAATGTGCGACACATTTCTTCCCAACATATTCAGACTTTGAGTAATTATCCGGTCCAGTTCCCAACCCATCTACATTCTCCATTTGGTTTTGCCAGTTGATGGCACTTTGGCCCAATTGCACCGCACCACACCAAGCCCCAACCAAATCATTTGAAGCTACCTCATTTGACCGATCCAGCAATTGCTCACTGCTAAGCTGCGTCACGTTTTGCGGACCATGTAGCACCATCTCTTGCTCACCTATTAATTCAAATGAATCAATGAGAGGCCCACCATCTATTTTTATAGGCCCTACATATTTGTTTGGAGTACATTGCGTGGCATTTGGATTGATTTGCGCGACATTTGGATGACATTGGCCCAATTGCTTCTCATCACACCAAGGCCCAAGCATCTCAATTGAATTACAATGCGCGACTTTTTTGGATTGGTCCAGCACGTGCACATGCCCAGCTACACACTCCAATTGATTTTGCCAATTGATGGCATATTGGCCCAACAACTCCGTAACACACTGCGGCCCAATCAAATCCTTTGTAGCCACCTCATTGGGCCGGTCTAGCAATGGCTCACACACAGGCTGCGTCACATGTTGTTGGCTGTGTATCCCTAACAATTGCTCACCTACTGATTCAGAACAATCACCGTATAGCTCTCCAGGCGCAATTGTAGGCCCACAATCTTGTTGAATAATGTTAACTCCACACACCAGCATAGTATCCCGCACAATCTGATCTTCATTATTCTGATCATTATCCTTCTTTAAAACCATATCACCATTATTATCAAAATTAATACCAATTAATCCGGCTTCCTTTTTTCAGCAAACATATCGGCCTGATCAAACAATTGGATACTCTTTCCTTCTTCCATTTGAAATTCAAATACTCCATCTCTCTCCTGCAGATCATGACTGAATCCAACTGCTTTCCTCAAAAGATGAATGAGATGAAGAACTATAGCTCAACAGATTACTAGCTCGACCGCTTGATAAAATTCTCCACGGATTAATAAATGGATCCTCAATGATGCTAATTGAAAATAGATAGTCATTAACTTTAATTTTCATCCATCTATTAATCACCTCCAATGAAGTGGTATGAATTAACATCCAAGCGACGTCCAATCTATCCATATTCTTCGTGCTACTGTTAATGCTTACAAATTTGCCAAAAATAGTTGATATCGATCTGAAGAATGCTTCTGACCATATTTGCACAGGAACACCGATACATCTTACCCAACAATACCTTCCCCATGAGAACTCATCTTGACCCCGTGGACATATTGATTCAAACCAAATAGAGAACATATCTTCTAATTCTTTCATCAATTCCTCAAAATTCTCCTCAACTTGTGGTTGTATCAGTACTAAATCATCACCCATGGGTATAATCTTTATAGAACGAATGCCCTCAGATACAAGCTTATCATTTAATAGAAACACTTCATCAGCTTGTCGCACCTGACCAATATAGCATCTTTTTAACCATGCCATCTCCTCATTAGTCACGAAAAATTCCATCCTATTCCACTTTTCCTCACCTTTAGATTGTTGGGTAGATTTCGGCTTCCAAATCCTCTCAGTATTGCCTCTAACCACATCCACACAAGCTTTGCCCCTGAATTATACCATTCACGGTATGTTGCTTCTGATCACCCCCTTTTGTAACACCACCTAACTCTGATCGCCGGCCAGATATCCTCTTCACCTTAGAAAAACGGGATAGATTAACACGGAGCTTAAAAGTGCCAATCCAAATCTGCCGCAGTCTCGTCTCCAAACAGCCCGGATGTTCATTCTCCAAGAATCTGACAAAACCAAAGCGATCACCTTTCTTGCTCCTTCTATTTGGAATATAAACATCAATCACCTTTCCTCCCCACTTTGAAAAAACCTTCCAGATGTCTTCGGTACCAAAAGTCTATGGAAAAGTGGTGAAGAAATACGACACCGCATCATCATACCTCTTAACAATACGTTTCCTATGCCGATTCCACTCATTGTCATTATCCTCGGATGTCCCTTTGTCCCGTTGAAACTTCAATCCCGATTGAAATTCTTTCCTCCTTCTTGATCTCACCACAGTCCATTCTCCCTCACTCTCGTTCTTGCTCTCTCTCATTCTCGCTCTTACTTGTGGATGCTCTAATTGAGTAGAGAGGTAAAAAAAGGAAAAAGGGAAATTTTCTTTTCATATAAAAATATTTCTACTCATGTGTAAAGTAAAGCATTGTGAAAAAAGTGAAAAAATCAAGAAATGAAAAGAGTTCACAAACTTTCAATGACTCAACTTGTTTTAGCTAGGCATTACACTGTGTTAATTTTAATTTATGACAATAACGAAGGGTAACCAATTTAATTAATTAGATAAACACATAACACCCTCTTGACTCTTGTCGTGGAGTTAATTGCGGGGGGTTTTCTTTTTATATTATTTCTTCCTATAATTAAAAAAAAAAACACAATTTTATATAATAATTTTTTTTTGCTCTACTCAAGTTAATTGTGAAGTGATAACTTTTATGAAATGAGATAACATATTCATAAAATAAAAATATATTATTATATATTTTTTTCACAACTTTAATATATTTTTTTTCTCTCTCTATATATATTTTTATCACATCTCACACTTTTTTTTCTCTCTTTTCTTTCTTTATATATCTTTATTGTAAATGTTATAGTTGTACAAATAATATATCTTTTATGTAATAATAGGATTGTAAAATTGGAGAAGACCGTATTACTTATAAATCACATGGCATGCACTCCTATCCCACCAATCCAAGGAGGTTTTTTAGGTGAAGACTCGATCTATACATCGTAGGATAACTCAATGTTTATATACTATAATTTGGCTTTATCTATAGGTAATGTGGGACTTGAGCCTAACTCAACCCCAAAAGCTAACTTGTAAGGCGATGATTGCCCAAGGTTTATATACTTTTACTTAGCCTTATCTCTAGTCAATGTGGGACTCTCCAACACAACCCCCTCATAGGCTCTGATACCATATTAGATTTTGGATCCGGGCCTAACTCAAACCCAAAAGCTAACTTGTAGGGTGAGGATTGCCCAAGACTTATACTATAATTTGGCCTTACCTCTAAGCAATGTAGGACTCTAACACGTAACAAGGGCACAAATGCTGCCATGCATACATATACATTGAGAGTAAATCATTATTTTAATTTCTGAAAGTGTTCAAATTGATCATTTTAATTTTTAAAATTAGGAAATTAATTCAAATATTTTTGAAATTGAAATTTGTCAATAATTTTAATCTTTGTGTTATCTTTAGTTACTTACACTTCCTGATATGGGATTTTAAGTGTCATATATATGGAATGTTTAGGTAAGAGAAATATTATGAAAGAGAAGGAGAGAAAAGAAACAAATAGAGTTTTGTAAGCCATATAAGTAAAGAACCACACTTGGAGACAAAAAGGAGGGGATATTTTCTTATAAGTCTCCCTCTTTCTTCCCATCATAATCCATATATATTGCGACATAATGGGATTACAATGCCTTCCTTCGATCCCCTCCATTTGTTCACTCACAAACCCTCACTAAGATTCCATCAAATCACCACCCATCATTGACTAATATTAAAAGGGGTAGTTTCACTAAATTGACACTATGGTGTTTGAAATTTGGACCAATCAAATCAATTCATTTCCAACCATTATTAGATTAAAATTTGAATTGGTTGGAATTTTTAGGCAAAACTTATTTAGTCTTGAGTTGTAAAAATTCAAAATCGTGACAAACCAACCTAATTTGATGTGAAAATAGTTCATACATCTACTTGTCTACTAGTTTAATATCCAATTATAGTTTAAAGAAGGATAAACCTAAAGCCAACCAAGTAGCCCAATCTATATACAACTTTATATATACTTGACGACATACTCATGTAACCATGATGAGGTTGACACATAACTCAGTTCAATATGAAAAACAAAATCCTAACATTATATTAAGTTCCCAAATATCTGTAATAATGACAACCCGACCTGCATATAAAATGTTGCTTTAGTTTATACAAATATAGAACTTGCATTATGTGAAAAGAAAGTCAAGATAAAAGATTCAACCACAAGGCTTCTACATGTGTATATGTATTTTGTCTCACTTACTAACATGAATACTGAAAGGAAAATCATTTTATGATAGACAAAGGTCAAAAGGCGTACGTAATCTTAATAGATAATACACATGAGAGCAAAAGCTAAAACATGAATTGTCTATATTAATTGCTTGTTGCTAACATTAGATCAACAACAAATACTTTAGATCCTCCTATAAAATTGTCAAGTAACCTAGAAATCATATATAGGAATATGTAACAAAAGGAGTTATAGCATTCAACCGAACAAGTCTAAAGTAAGAAAAGTAATGGGGCACTCTATGAATCTCACCCACATTTTAAAGAAGTCATATGTTAGAAGTGAGAGGAAAAATGAAGAGAAAGGAAATAAAAAGAAAAAACAATAAAAGAAAAAGCATATTTAAAAATGGTGTTAGTTTGACTGTGGATTGTTGCTCAACCTATTGAAAGGTGCAAGCTAATGTTAGAACTCACATTTAAGGGGAGAATGTTGAAATTGAAGTATAGGTGATAAAGCTCCACATAAATTATGAACGATGATATTTTGGTCACTATTATAAACAATATTAATGATAAAAATAAAAATTAGTCACAAATAATATTTCATTAATAACAAATTTTATTTTCATCACTAGAAGATAGATTTCTTGTAGTGATTAAAATAGACTTATATATTCATTGCTTTTAAGATTTTGAATTAAGATGTGTTAAGTTTGTTATATAATTTAGTGCTTAACTCATTCATGCATATTTTCTTGGTTTTAGACTTTTTAATTTAGATCCCTAAAATATAGATAATATATAGAAGTGATAAATGAGCGATGAAGATGAAAGAGAAAAAAATGAAAGAAACAAAAAGGTTGGATTGAAAAGCAATAATGGAATGGCTAGGGATGTTCTTTAAAGGGGGGTTATACAACTTTGATTTGGAGAATTTTCTAAGACCAATTCTATATATAATAACCCGTTTAAACTTGGTTTTGAGTAGATTCTCCAAAAGCCAAACTGTTTTTGATAAAAATAAACTGATTCGGTTTAAAATATCAAACCATAAGTCCATAGCCATACTATTGATTTTAGTTTTATTTTATGCTTTTACGTTGAACTATACCATGTCGTCCACCGCTGGGAATGGCGAGGGCGACCATGAGAAAAGACAAAGAGGGAATCCAAATCCTTGCTAAAGAGGGCCACGTTTTACTCAAAGTCAAAAGTAATTGATAAAGAAAGGTGTCGTGGTTTCCTCTCATTTGACATGTATAAATAATGTATTGTATTTTTTTATAAATATATTATTTTCAGACTTTATTTAATCTCACCCTCTTCTGTCCTATTTATAAGAAAATATTTGAAGTTTTTCTATGATTTTTTTATAAGACAAAGTACACAAATCTAGAAACATTTATTATTTTTTCTCATATTCGTACTTATTGACCATTAAAAATTTTAACGTGACACAATTGCATGGTGGTGAAATTTAATTTCAAATAGGAGTAAAATTATAATGGGTCGCAATTTGGTATCCTTCAGTCAGAGAGAATTTTGGTACCTTTTTGTTATTTTTTTATTGAATGGAGGCATAAAGGCCAAAACTACATAGGAACAAATCGTGTACTTTGTCCTACATTATTTCGAATACATAAAATAGATTTTAAATGGGATACGAATGTATTACAAATGAGAATGTGAAAAATTGGGGAATACAATAAAAAATACATGATAATGGTTATACGAGGTCAAAAAGTCTTTTCAAAAATTAAAAATACAAATTCTAATAATTAAATATTGTTCCATAAATATAAAAATACCAAAACCATTTAAGAAAGTTGAGAGCAATTGATTAAATGATCAAAGAAGATACCAAAACCCTCTCTCACTAGAGGGTACAGTAGAATTTCCCAATTATAATTTCGTAGAATAATTTCTTGAAAACCAATGCATTAATTACTTTTTTTAATATATGTGTTTTTGTCTGAATTATTTTAGTAGCAACTGACCATATATGGGGAAAGTGTAAGTGACGAAAAATTAAAACAAGTTTTCGTCCATTTTATCATAGAAGAAAATAAAGAATGAAAAAACCAAACACAAGAAGCCATAAAGGGTGAGGCGAGGCATAGGGATGGAATAGGATCCATCATGGTAATTAAAAGTTCACACATGGTAATGATGTAATAGGATCCATTATGTAAATAAATAAATAAACGTAATGTTTTTACCCATAGAAATGAACATTTCTTTCTTGAACCCGCATTTAAGACTTTCTGATACTCACGTGACGGGACCATCTTTACTGAAAATGACACGTGATGCCCTTCTGTTTATTTATTAATTATTAATTTATTATATTCTGTCTACGGTTCTGTGTTGCTTTGACCCGGTTACGACCCGATTCGAGTAGTGGGTAGATACGATACGAGACGAGATGGTACCTTCCTACTTCTCCGTAAATGAGTTTATGTATTGTTGGAGATTGGAGAAAGTATATATATTTGCTACAATTCTTTTGGCTTTTTGACCGTACTGGTGCAAAAAAAAAATAATTACCTAAATAATGTGAAAAAAAAATAAATTTATCAAAGTGGGGTGGATTGTACCACGGTGGAATAAGGATGCACTAATTGAGTTGACGCTTCATGAGACACCAACTCAGTTAGCGCATCATGTATTGGCCATTTAACACATGATGCGCTAACTCAGTTAGCGCATCTTGAAGCGCTAACTCAGTTAGCGCATCTTGAAGCGCTGACTGAGTTAGCGCATCATGTGTTAATTTGGCCAATACATGATGCGCTAACTGAGTGTCTCGTGAAGCGCCAAATTATTTGAAATCAATATTGCAACAAAATAATTTTAAATAAAAAAAATCTTGGCAGAAAATAATTTAATATAATTATATGTTATTTATTTAAATGATGGTATTTAATACAAGTTAATTATTTGGGGGAACGGAGAGAGAATACAATGTCGTCGACGGTTCCTAGCATCCCGAGGTGGGTTTCTTCTCGATTCTATGTCGTCTCGTTCACCTTCCACTATGTTTCCAGATGCACTGGCTTCTTGGGCAAATGCTTCATTTAAGTTAAAACCTTGGCCTGGTGGGTCATGCTGTGTGGAAGTGCCGGCTTGGTATGTGAACCCACCATATGCTGGTGACATCATTGGAGATTGTGAGTTGTTCATGTGGATGTATTATGTGTCATTTAACAAGTTCCACATGAACAACTCACAATCCCACCGGCGCCACAACCTGAGCCAGGGATGTATTATGTGCATCCCGTAGATCCTTTTCAACCGGTCTCTTCTTATTATTTTCCGTCTAACCCTTCGCCTCCACATATGCCTTCTCCAAGTTATAATAATCCCCCACACTTTTCAATGGAGGACTGTTATATGCCCACACCGGCAAATGTTACTCCACCAGTGTATTCCCAACCAGGTGTATCACAGTCAACACCCAATCATTGGATTGATCAATGGCAACATGCTCCAATGATGTCACCAGCATATGGTGGGTTCACATACCAAACCGGCACTTCCACACAGCATGACCCACCAGGCCAAGGTTTTAACTTAAATGAAGCATTTGCCCAAGGAGCCAGTGCATCTGGAAACATAGTGGAAGGTGAACAAGACGACATAGAACCAAGAAGAAACCCACCTCGGGATGCTAGGAACCGTCGACGACATTGTATTCTCTCTCCGTTCCCCCAAATAATTAACTTGTATTAAATACCATCATTTAAATAAATAACATATAATTATATTAAATTATTTTCTGCCAAGATTTTTTTTATTTAAAATTATTTTATTGCAATATTGATTTCAAATAATTTGGCGCTTCACGAGACACTCAGTTAGCGCATCATGTATTGGCCAAATTAACACATGATGCGCTAACTCAGTCAGCGCTTCAAGATGCGCTAACTGAGTTAGCGCATCATGTGTTAAATGGCCAATACATGATGCGCTAACTGAGTTGGTGTCTCATGAAGCGCCAACCCAGTTAGCGCATCCTTATTCCACCGTGGCACTTTCCATCCCACTTTGGTAAATTTATTTCTTTGCACATTATTTAGATAATTAATTTTTTTTTCACCCGTACGGTCAAAAAGCCCAATTCTTCTTATAGTAACAAAATTTGGATCCACATTAGTGGTAATAAACAAAGATAGCAATCAAGTAGAGTTCCAATGGTTTTGGACCATGATAGCAAAACATTGTTCAGACTCACAAGGATCTGTCAAACATAATTCTACTCTCTAGTCTCCAAAAATTACTCTGATTCATAATTCCACTTTTACTGAAAACTACCATTATTTTCTTTTATCAAATGTCGGTTTGCAGCGAAAATAAATTGAAACAAACAAATGGTAGGTGGGTTTTGAATTTTCTTTTTCTTTCTTAGAATGCTTTAGTTTTGTTATTTCTATTATAATTAATTGCATGTTATATGCAGAAAAATTTCATATTTATTTTAAGATGAGACAAAATACAATCTTTAAAGCTCAAATTACATTAGTACTTTTTAAAGATACTAATTGATAAAAATATAACATTTAATGTATTTAAAATTTTATTTCTCACATATATTTTTAAATTTTTAACAAATATCCCTAAATATTGATTATCACTTGTCATATATCATATATATTAAAAAAAACTTCAATGTAATGTAGTGTGATATATTGCTTGAAGCAATATGTGTCTTTTTTGTTACTGCGAATGACTTCTGAACTTAAGCATTGTTTAAGTATCCTACATTCAACCTTAAACCTTTGCATCTGCCCAAAAAACACAGTTAACCCACAACTACCACCATCACTCATAAATCCCTCTTTCTCGTTTTCTCAATATATCGTTGGCTCCAACTTCTCGACAAGGATTCAACAACACCAACCAGTGAAGCAGAAGCCATAGTAAGAAAAACAGAAACCTCTGGTCTAATGCTCCCCCTCCCCTGTTTCTCTGCACAGTGAAAAACGTTTCAAACACCCAACAACAATTGCTGATCCTGCTCATATATTGGATAGCCTAAAATCAAAATCAGAATCAGGTCAAGAAAAAGAAGAAGATTATGGGCATACTATACGACGACGTAGTGATTATCAGGGAGCCTGAGAAAGAAGGTGACCCAACTGTGATTACAGTGAATTGCCCTGACAAAACTGGTTTGGGTTGTGATTTGTGTCGTATCATACTCTTCTTTGGTCTGAGCATTGTCAGAGGAGGTAAACCTACTAGCCATGAATCACGATTCATATCATGCACTCATCAAATTTGCACATACTGACAATACTTTCTTCATTGTTAAGACCCTATGAACATACTTTCTTCATTGGTGAGATTTTAGTTTAAAAATCAAATTTTTATCCTTGTGTTTTCATTTTTGTTTGAATTTGAGAGATGGGTATGTGAGTTAACTGAATTTCAGAGATGGGTTTGTTTTGGTTTCTGTGTTTGACCCTGTGAAGTAAATTTCATAAATTTGACACTGAGGCCAATTTTTATTTTTTTTCATTTTCTGCGATGAAGACGTATCAACCGATGGAAAGTGGTGCTACATAGTTTTCTGGGTGGTTGGGAAACAGAAAACGAGGTGGAGTTTGTTGAAGAAGAGGCTGGTTGGGGCATGCCCTTCTTGTTCCTCAGCTTCTGGAATCTCTTATTACCGATCCGACTTGCACCCACCGAAGCCTCCTGATGTGTTCCTTTTGACGTTTTGCTGTCACGATCGAAAAGGGCTATTACATGGTAATTTTGGAAACTGTACTTGGGAATCCAAGTCTTGAATTAGCAGTTTATATATGTATATTATCTTACTCTTGTTGATAGAATTTAGATCCTATTGGTTAGTTAGTGTATGTTTGGTTTGACATTGAAAACTAGATTTCTCAACACAATTATTTGTAGCATTGAAAACGTGAGTTTAGCACATTCCAACGCTGAACCAAACATGCTCATACTTCCTTCTCAATATCAAATTCAATCCATTTAACAATAGATAGAATCTATTTTTTGTTTCTACTTTCTATATAAGGTCAGGTCAAGAATCAGGACTTTGGGGCTTCATGATATGATGATGGTTTTGGTTTCTCCAACTTCTAGGTGTTATTTCCCCCAACCTCCTTTGTTCACTTGTTTGGCTGAGTGGTAGATGGACCATAGGGTTGGGATTATTTGCTGCGAAAATCATGCAAATAGGAAAATGAACTGGCTATCTTAAAACAGCCATTGATGTCAAATTCTAAAATGCATTCCAATTCTAAACCTTCATTTTTTGTTATTCGTGGCCATGGATATAAATACTATGTCTGCCGGTCTGCCCTAAATTTCGCTGCATTTCCCTGATATGTTGATTAGAAGTTATCTCGTGTTTTATAAGATCATCATTACTTTGTGACATTGATGTTGTGTGGAATTGGTAGACAGAACAATATAACTGAATGTCTTTATAATGGTGGCAGATGTTACAGAGGTTCTTTGTGAGCTGGAGCTTACGATAAAAAAAGTGAAGGTATCCACTACACCTGATGGCAAAGTGATGGATCTGTTTTTCATCACAGATACCAGGTTATTGCATTTTCTATTTTCTACCTCTAATTGCCAGTTCATTTCTATTGAAACTTCTTTATCATTTTACTAAAACTGCGGATGAGTTGGAATGAAAATTGTTTTTTGATTCCCATGAAAAATGCTACTTAAATGGAATCAGTATATAAGGAAGCTTAGTTGAAAAGTCAATATAATCACTCTTGTGAAATTGTGTGCAGAATTACTGTCATTCTCCTATTCGGTTCTATTTAAGTCCTTTTGGTATTGTTCAGGAAAATGTGCTAATACCCCAAGTCCAAAGTCTTTTAAATAGCTGAATTTTTTTCATTAGAGGATGTTGAAATGTGTTTTATTAGAAGAATGGAAGTTGATTTGTGGGTGTACAAAATGGCAATTTGATGACAATTCCATCTCATTTGAGCTAGTGTAATTTACTCCTTAATCTTGCATCTGTATAGGGAACTTATGCATACAAAGAAGAGAAAGGATGATACAATTGAACAGTTGAAAGATATTTTGGAGGATGCCATCATTAGTATTGACATTGAATTGGTTGGCCCAGAAATTACTGCTTGTTCCCAGGCATCTTCATTCCTTCCACCTGCAATCACAGAAGATGTCTTTGACTTGGAATTGCCTGATTTAGTTCGTAGTGGAACTCTCAGATCAGATTATGTGTCTATCACAATGGACAACATGCTTAGTCCTGCTCATACCCTTGTCCAAATTATGTGCCAAGACCACAAAGGTCTTCTTTATGACATCATGAGAACTCTAAAGGACTACAACATTCAGGTATAGTAATTTGAAATCTGAATAAAACAATATTTCTGAAAAGTTGATTTTATGCTGCTATCCATTGGATAGTGTCAATGTCATCATAAAAAATAACTGATAATAAGCCTATAAACTTTATTTCATATTAAATATGCAGCATTTTGTATGTGAATACTGCATAATGACATTTCACTTTCCTCCCACCCACGCTGATTGTCTTTGTTATTCTAAGCTACTTGAACACTGGCATACATATACTTTTTTAGTCAAAGTATCCAAAAGTTACTACCTAATTTTTTATTTAACCAGATTTCCTATGGACGTTTCACTACAAAACCTAGAGGGAAATGTGAGATTGACTTGTTCATCATGCAAGCAGATGGCAAAAAAATAGTTGATCCCAACAAGCAGAGTTCTTTGTCATCACGCCTTCGAATGGAACTACTTCGTCCACTCAGAGTAACAGTTGTGAGTAGAGGCCCTGATACTGAGCTTTTGGTTGCAAACCCTGTGGAGTTGTCTGGCAAGGGAAGGCCTCTAGTTTTTTATGACATTACTCTTGCTCTCAAAATGCTTGGCATTTGTATCTTTTCGGTAATTACTACTCTACTTCATGCATCTTTCACAGTTGCTTACAAAAAAACTATAGTGTAGAAGGAACAAAGTGGAAGATACCAGAAAGAGAGTTTTGCTAGATTTTTCAAACTTTGTGTTATTTGTTCTAGCAACTTGATATATTTGAGTTTACATGTTATTTACAATTTTTTTTCTGATCTTGTTTTTGAACAGACAAAATGTTGATATTCTGATTAATTGTTTCAACAGGCTGAAATCAAGAGACATGTGATTGGAGACCGTGAATGGGAGGTTTATAGAATCTTGCTTGATGAAGGGGAGGGGTTGTCCGTTCCAAGGAACAAGATTGGGGAGGGAGTTTGGAAAATGCTGATGGGTTGGGAGTAATTCATGGTTGCTGTCATGACACTAGTCCACCTTTTGGATGAACCTCTCTGCCTTTTACAGATAACAAGCATGATATCATATAGTTTATTAGATGTAACTGTGAAATATGATCTTTGCCACGTTATATATTTTAGAGCTATTGTAATTCTAACATAATGTATATAAATGAGAAGGCACTAGTAAGTAGATGCAATGGAGGAGGGCGTTTAAGCGTTTTGCTCAGAGCTTTTATTAAATGAAAATGAAATGAAATATTGTAAAAGTGGTAAATGTATTCAGTTCTGTTCTGTTGCGATAGCAATAATAAGAGTATGTTTGGATTGGCGTTTCACATTGTTAAACTCACGTTTTGGACCGTAAACGTGAGTTTGCAAAATATGCATCTTGTTTGGCTTCCCACATGAAACGCACGTTTGGGTTCTGAAACTTGAGTTTGCAAAACGCAGGTTTTTGTAGCTTCTGCGTGAGAAACTTGAGTTTCCTTAATATTCACTTTCTAAAACTCACGTTTGCAGCAAAATATCCAAACATGAAATCATGTTTACTCATACTCAAGTTTATCATAAATCGCGTTCACTAAATTCACGTTCATTCAAACTCAAGTTTGCAAACGCTAATCCAAACGCACTCTAAATCTCTAACCTTTAAGCACCTTTGGTCACCCATTTTTCTTTTCTAAATTTTTCTGCGTGCACTTTGTTTAAAAATGAAGAGCATCAGAGCAATCTGTTTGAGAATTCAGATGAGTTTTACATTAGAAATAAAATGATTAAGTGAGAAATATGTCAGTAGAAAAGTTCATAACGGCTCAGGATGAAGAAGTAATATCAGGCAAACAATTGTGCTTGTTTTTTAACCAAAGGTTTTCATTTTCAACCATTGTATGCCAAGGTGTGGTACATGTCACTGTCAGTATCTGATTGCTCTTTGTTTGTGGTCCTTCATTTTCACGACTCTGAAGGGCAAGTTGTTTCGATTTCGATTGTGATGTTTTATTTTTTGGTGTTTTAACTTATGTATATACTCCATTAGTTGTCCCTCGTACGGACACCAAAGAAGGCATCATGTCACATTCAGAGACCTTATAAATCTTCTGATAGTTCATTTTTCTGTCCTTACATGTCCAACGGTTCTTAATCATTGTTTGCGCTGGATATTTATTTGGACAAACTTTTTTTTATTTTAAAGTAAATATTATTGAGTATATTTTTAGAGTATTTGTTAAAAAAAATATTCAAAACATAAAAATTTACAGTACTTGATTGTCCTTTTTAAAATATTAAATATTGTATTTTTATTTTTTTTACTTAATAAATGTTCTTTAACACACTTATGAAGACACTCATCCACAGGAATTTTCTTGTTACTATTTGTCAATCTTACCCAACTTGTTATTAGTCTATTTGATAAATTGATAAATTCCACCCCACCTATCTTTATTAATGAAACCATGGACTTTCAAGATGTACTGAATCTGAATTACTTTGTGTTTTGAGGTGTTCCATTATAGACTCCTAGTCCTAGGACAGCTTCTAGCCATTAACATTGCCTGGCCATTGATTACTGTGGGAGATATTATAAATTGTGGGGTTTCTCTGGAGATTGCAAATTAAGAAACGCCAGCACTAATTTTACCTTTATATCTGATCTTTTCGAGGTTTCCAGGGTGGAAATTCATATTATAAATTTGGGTTTTTATTTTATTTAATATGTTAACATGAAGAAAACACCCCCTTTTACTTCTTCCTATTTGAGCTTTCCATCGGTAACTGATATTTGATAGATTTTTTAACATGTATAATATTCCATGATAATAAATTAAAAATAAAAATATTTTAGTAAAAAATATAATATTTCATACTATTAATGCATTTAATGTTGTAATCTTCCAATTCTTTGTTCTGATTCCCATATCTCAGCATCATGTATAGACTGTGGTGTTCAACAGTAGAAGATCACATCACAAGTCTGTCTCAGATATTTTTGGGTTCTGCGTTCACATTTTGCTTGTAGTACTGGTTCTTCATTTGTCAAGGTGGCCAACTTTTTAAATTTGGTTTGTCAAAGTAGGATTTGTCTTTGTCCCTTTATATTTTAGCTTCGAGTCCATTCACAAATTGCACCAAAAGAATAAAGATAGAGATAGGTTACAATAATAATGGGTTTAATTTACCTTTAAACCACACTGTAAACGTGAATTCGGATTAACGCTACTCTTAGTAATATTTGTTTGTATCTACATTTGAAACGTGATCTTGATGGAAACCAAACACACACTAAGTATGAGTTCTTTTGTTCTCTTTGCTTTTGGGCCATCATTTGGAGCTTTGTGGATATACTGAGTCACAATTTAACACCACAATGAACAAAAAGGCAAAGAAAGAAGAGTTGAATACTACATTTTGCAGGTCTTCTTTTAATTAATTAACATAACATGGTTGATACTTAATTAGGTTACAATTTCCAGTATATTCCTAATTTGTGCAAGATGCCAGCAACCACTCCCCAGAAAGTGATTTCTGCAAAGATGACATATAACAGAGTTCCCAACCTCTCTGAGTGCCAAACATTGATGAACACATGCTTCTGTATCCAGTTTACCTGGTTGATGGTTTTCATATGCCATAAATATGGTTAGCTCCTTATTCCTATTCCTAGTTACAACATTTATGATATAAATCAAAACAAAGGGTAGGCTTCTTACTAGTGAATTATCTGGATTTTTATAATACCATCCATTTACAAATGCAGCGAATATGCCCTGTGCTGCCATCACAAACACTAGCATTGCATTCATTCCTATCCATTCCAAAAACAAGAATGGAGTTCTGAACCCCCAAACATCAATCTGTTTGACAATTATCAGGAATATTGAAGAAGAATCCATTAGGTGGGAGTAACAAATTAATGACCAATAGAGAATTTTTCTGCTTTGGATACTTTATATTCCACTTACCAGTATGTACAACACAGAGAAGACAATTCCAGCTGCCCCAGCTGTGAAACAAACATAGCTGAAGCTGTAGAGTTGTTTGTTAATTGGGATGGCTGCAGTATTCCATGGAAATTTTGTAAGGATTATCTTGTAGTCTTGTACTAATGGTATATATCTTGGATGAGTTTTAACTATTAAGAAGTGCAAGGGACATGTCTCACTAGCTTACCATCTGTAAAATGAAGGATGATGCCTAGGATGAATAACACAAAGCCCATTGAGAGCCATTGCTTTAGTCTCTCAGAATGACCCTGTCAAAATGTTTAGTTAAATTATGATGCTATCTAACTCATATACAGTAATGTGTCATTCTCCAATTATCTAATTAATTTCCTTCATCCAAATTTAACAGCTTCATGCATTAATTCACTAACTTGCATTTATGAAGTAGATCTTTAGTGTGTGCACATATAGCATAAGGTAAAGTTTCTAACCTTGAAGTGAATCAAGACATGCCCATAGTGGATGCCAATGGTGCCAGATAGGATAGCTGATATGGAACTAGTTACAAAGAAACAAAAGACAATTAAAACTTTCTTTGTTGAAATATTTCTATGTGAGCTCCAGAGAAGTAAATCTTAACCATAAAGTAACTTCTTTCGTTACTGAATTAATGAAAATCTATTCTTTAAATAAAAAAAAAACCTCAATAAACCCTCAGGTTCAAAGGGAGCGCGACACCAAGTGGGAGCATCTCTACGAAGAGGACCATAACCTGGAGAACTAAATGTGCATGCCTGCAAAACAAAGGAAAAGGATGATGTTAAAACCAATTTATCTAGAATACCATCAGAACAATGGTTTAACATAAACGACTAGAAGAAATAATTTAGGAAAGTTCGGAGTGGTTGCGAGTTTTCAATTTTTTATTTTTAAATATTTTAAATCAATTACTTACAACTCAAAATAAAAAATTATAAACCTCTTTCTGACCACAAGAGGAGGTTTTCAGTTTTTGATTTTGAATTGTAAGTTTTTAAAAATCAAAAACTGAAAACTCACAACCAGTGATTTAACAAATTAATGTTATGATTCAATGTCTACTAGAAACTGATTACCTTCAAGCGTCTCCAAACAGGCTGAGAATAAAGATGATTAACCCCCCAAACTTGTCTATCCACATACCCAACTGCGTTACATGCAGGACCTAGGTGTCCTCGCATCTCACACATGACCTAGTAAGAAATAAATAAATAAAACTATTTATCCAAGTAACAATTTGAGAATATAGAACATAATTAGTACATGTAGAAATAGATTAAGTACTGTGTATCTCTTTGGTTCGTCGCTGTTATAATCCACAAAACTCCAATTTGGAACATAGAGGGCGAAGGTTGTGACCATGTAAATCACAAATGCCACAAATCCCCCAAACCTATGTAACACATATAAATGAGGCATTAATTAATGAAAGAAAATTTGCAATGTCTATTTTAATTATTCAATTTCAGTTGAATATGTGTTGCTTTTTCTTTTCTCACCATTGCCATCGATAGGCAGTAAAAATGGATAGGGATCCGGGGCTCAAGGTAGTTGGTCTAAGCTTAGTGGTAAATGTCTCTATTAGAGCTACAATACAGTATACAAGAGCTATTCTCTGCATAGACACACAGAATCATGGTTAATTATTCAAGAGTTGCTGGGAATTTGGATAATATGCAACTTAGGCCCAAATATATATATTGATTCAAATCAATAGCCAAACCTGGAGAATGCCACACCATCGGATAAATTTCATGTCAACTCCATATGAGAGATCATCAGGGGCATGAGAGTATCCACCTGCATGCGGTTTGTTATATAGTCAAATTTGAATATATGGACATTGGCTACATTCTATTAAATATTTTTAATTACTTAAAGAAGTAAGTAATAAGTTATTTTATTAAATACTTTTTACTTTCTTTTTCAATATAATAAATTCCTTGACATTTGCCTTAATTTTTCATTGTTTCATTTCTCTACAAGTTCATAATGCCAGAAGTTTGAGTTTATCCTTTAAAATAGGGATGTTAAACAGTGAGCTAGAGGTGTTTTCTGTACCTTGCAAAAGTAAACCCCAGAAGAGAAGCTTCAATGTCCTAAGGATTATCTTCTTTACAGCATACTTAACTTTGGGAATTCTCTGTGTTGTTAAATTACAACCGAAGTTTGTCAATGAACTAGTACTTACATTACATTATATGCTGATTTGGTACATGTATGCATTAATGACAAAGGAGGTAGCCAAGTGAAAGCAATTTACTAAAGAGATCATGGGTACAAATTAATGAAATTAAAACAGTTTGTCACTTTGTTGTAATAAAAAGAGCTAGTTATAAATAACATTTTGTAAATTGAGCAATGAAATTAAACCTTCAAGGTCAAGACAAGAAGACTAAATAACTGAACAGAAAAACAGGGCATGGAACAGAGAATATAAGTCTAAACTTAAGTGGTGTAATAGTGATATACCTTTAGTGCAAGGGCTATAGCAACCCCAACAATGAAAAGAAAGAAAGGCATAACGAAATCAGCCAATGTACATCCATTCCATGGGGAGTGATCAATGCGTGGATAAGCTCCACCAGCATCATCTACTAGTATCATCAGCTGCACATAGTAACATTTATAGACAATAACCTTTATTCTTCATTCCTTTTCATAATGGAGTATTATTTAAGATCTTATATGTAGAAAACTTTGCAAAATATATATATAGATTAATTATGTAAGAGCTATGTAGAAAACTATATATATGTGTAAAAAATACACTAACCAGGATGGTGAGGCCCCTGAATGCATCAAGGGTTGCAACCCTCCTTGTCTTCTGCTTCACCAATGATTGTGTTTCCTGAACGGACTCACCCTCTTGCTCATGTTCAATAGAATCTCCACCACCATTGGTTTTTTCTGTTTCCATCTTCATGTCCTCCTTATGGTAATCATTGTGGGGTGTACTCACCCCTTCTTCCATTCTCTTGGCTTCATCCATTGCTCAATATTCAAAATTCTTTACCCTTTTTCTTTTTCTCTTTTGGTGGAATCAATCACTGTGTTATTGAGTGATGGCAGTTAGCTAGAGCATAATACAAATGAGAAAGAGGACACGACCCAAATGAAGTGGAAGAACGGTTGTTTTATTAACCTTGTAATCAATAGACTATATATGGTAATTAAATTCACAAGAAACAGATAAAACGTCTTTGGTGAGAAAGACAGGGAATGGGATCCACATTCTCATTTGATTGAGAAACAAATACCTTGTTTGAACTTTAAAAAACTCTTTTCAGCTTCTGATCAATGGTGTCATTGTCAACATGTTTGTTATTGGACATTTGGTTTGTTTTTCTGATAATTAAGCATTTGAGATTATGTTTTCTGGAAGAATCTTTAAAACATTAATCATTTGAACTTATTTCTCAATATAATCAAGTAAGGCAAAATCATTTTATTTTATACAATGTAAGCCAAACACATACCTTGATGTTGTTCGGTATACTATTTAGGTTGGTGTTTAGATTTCCTAATTTTAGTTATTTCAAGTTTGGTATACTATTTTAGGTTGGTGTTTTGACTTTATTAATTTAATTTATTTTAGGTTGGTCATTTTAAGTATTGTTATAGAAAAATATATTTTTTATGAGCATGATTGGGATAGGTGAAAAAAAAAATAGCATGAATCACATAGGTCAAATGCATTTAACTTCTCCATAAGTTAAAATTAGTTACTTTTATAGAAGTTAAATGTGAGAGCTTTTGGAGGAGGTGGTCTACAAAGATTAATTTTAACTTATGGAGAAGATAAATGCATTTGGCCTCTTTGATTCATGCTATGAAGAAATAGCATATTAAAAAGTATAAGAAAATTAAAATATAATTTTTATATGAATGAAAAACTGAATACTTTCTAATCTATATGCTATTACTTTAAACTTAAACTAAACCATACTTAAAAAAAAATGAATAGAGCAATTTTTAAGGCAAAAGTTTTCTGTAAAGGATTTTATTTATAAACTATTTAAACAAAAGTAAAATAATGGGCGTTGATACCAGCAAGGAGCATTTAATAGAGAATGCAGCCCGTATTTTGTTTCTTGTTGCTGCAGAATTGCTGTCAACTGCGTGAGTACGTAATTGAACTGAGAGTCTTTGACAACAAAAAAAAATTATCCACCTTTCTGTCCCAAGCTTTATAACCAAAGTTTCGTCACATCTCAAGCACAACCTTTCTTGTTTGGGAATCTCAATAGTTAAGAGTGTGTTAGATAAATTAGCTGAAAAATTGACTGTAAGATAAAAAATTATATGAATGCTGAAAAGTTATCTGAAAACTAAAAACTAGCTCAAAGCTGAGAAATTAACCGATTTGATTGGAAGTATTTGGAAAAACTGGTTTAAGATGGTAAAATAACATACAATAACATAATTAATTCTTAAATAATGATGAGTGAGGGTAGTTGAGGGATAATCTTGTAATAAATTTTCAAATAGGAAACGAGAGTTTTTTTAAAAAAAGTAGTAGCTTTTTAAGAAAAATTAATAGTTACCCAAAAAAAACTATCTTACCAAACACAGTTGAAATGATTTTAGTTACTAATTTCAGCTTTCCGCTAGTTAAACTGACTTACCAAACACACTATAGACTTAAGAAAGATACATGACAAATTAATTTTTACTATTATTATAATATATGTATTTACCTAACAAAATAACTATTTTTATTTTTATAATTTTATTCCACTATTTTTAAAAATATTTTAAAATAATACAAATAATATATATAGTATCAATTGCATGATTTTAGTAAGAAACCAGTGAGATACCCGTGCTAAGGCACGGGTAAATTGATGTTACATTGATGTTACGTTTATGTTGTGTACGGGATAAAATATTAGTCATAATAAATACTTATATTTTAAAGTAAATCAATAAAATCTTTATAGAATTTATCTCATTTAGACAATATAAAAGATGTTGAGAGAGTCAATCCTTAACAAAAATCAATATATTCTCCAAATTAGCAACGGTGTTAGTTATCTCCAGATTTTCCTTTCCCTCCAAGTTCACCCAAAATGTGGGTTAATGAAGATTGTATTATTCAGTTCTAAACTATAATAATTATTATTAATTATGGTATGAATAATGAAGATGTACTCATGCGAACGACACATATAATTCACGGTCACCGGTAAGTATAAAATCAAGAGTTTAGCTAGAAGCGGAAGATTATTGATTAAGAAATTACAAATTTTAAAATATTCATTTAAAATATACTAAGCACTAAAAATATTGTATTTAACATTCTTAAATTTTTAATACTTTGTTAAACTAATTGGTAATTGGAGGATATTTTAGTGCTTAGGGTCTATTAGTAAACTGTATATATTTTAACTATTTTTATTCAATAAATATAAATTCTTAACACTTTCAATTATTTTTTAACCAATAGTTATTATATTTCAAAAAATCTCAATGAATATCATAAGCATGATATTGTTGTTCAATTACACTTGTATAAATTGTGTCAATAGTAAAAAGTAAATTAATATCTATCATGTTCTTTCACATTACAATTTATTTAAGAAATATGATGATTAAAAGCAATATATTGGAATTACTTTCAACCGTGCTTGGCTGAATGACTTTCATGTTTATGTTGTACAGTAATGAGAACCATAGTCTGGGGTTTTAAACACAGACTAGAAAAGACCAGTAATAAAATATTCATACAACAGTATTCTTTTAAATACCATAGGAAACCTTTTGCTTTACTTTTCTATTCACTATAACTAAATTTCAGATTTTCATGCTTTGATTAGTACTGTACACAAACTCAGTGATAAGTTTCAAGTACTAACTTTTTTCCAATCACAAAAAAAATCCGGTATTTAGCTCAATTCATCTAATTTCAGCAAGAAATGGGAAGGTAAAGTATCCTAGGCATTAGATCATTGAATCAGTACACACAATATAAGCAAGTGCAGTAAAATTAATATATAAGCAAAAGTCAAGAAAGCAGGACTTTACTCCTTCCTTTTCGCCAAGATTTAAACATAATATCATTACATGGCTAACTTTTATTAGTTAATAATTATGTATATTCAAAGTACACCAGAATTTCAATGATGGCTAGCATCTTAGAAAATGGAAAAGAAGACACAACACCAATACTCAAATATCACCTAAAGCTAATTACTATGGTTAGAAATACAAATCAAATCAAATTCCCGAACCGCGGTAGATGCTACCATGCAGAACCAAAAAGAAAAATGATAAGGACACTTATTTGATGATGACATCATATGAAATCAACAGCACCAGCGCCTACACCAAATTAAAATTAAGCATGAAAGGAAGGCACTACAGATGCAAACTAAGTATATAAGCAGAAACAGATTATAGCAAGTATGAAACCAGCAGTGGCAATAAAACATCAATAAACAAACCAGCAGCGGACAATACCAGAAAAAAACAGCAACATAAACATACCAAGACACATATACAACAGTTGAAAACAGTATAGAACATGTTAAAGATCATAATAATACAAAAATAAAGTGACAGATGCATGTTAATATTAAAATAGATTATCATGTGAATGTCTTTTTAAATTAATAAAAATGATTGAGTAAAGTAGTTCTTACATGACATTAATAATTTTAAATGAATTTTAATAATATTTAAATAAAAATAAAATAAATAAAATTCAAAATATGAAGGTTTTAAGCAATTTAACTTTTATAGATTTTATTGATTATAAATCTCCAAAAACTATGAATAATGCAATAAAGCTACTCAAGAAAACTCATGTAATGTTTAAAAGATTCCGTGTAATGAGTAATATAGCCAAACACATTATGGAATATCAACATAAAATTAGATGATAATATATATTTTTTACAAATATTACATCAAATTTAAATGTTAAAAGTAAATATGCATTACTAGGATGATAATAGGGATAGGATAATGTTGTGATGAAGACTTTGATCACTGAGGAAATCTTTTATTCTTACTGTTTTATTAACTTGATCATTCAATATATAAATTTAGAGCAATTCTTGCAATTGAAAATTGGAGAGAAACTTGGAACTGAAATAAACATGCCAAAGAGAAACAATGATTCTTATTAGGATTGTGCTATTGGAAGAGTTGCTTAAAAGTTTCCTATCAAGCATCAGGTTTTTAGTTAAGAATTTACTTGCTTAAAATATTTGTAAGCCATAATGTAGCTCTTAGGTTTGGACAATAAATAATGTAAGAATGTAAGGTCATTTATGAGGCCCATTTTGTTGAAATTTTCATAATTGTTCCATTGGAAAAAGGATTCGTTGAATTTGAGAGAAGTATTACTTAATTGTAAAAAGTAAAAAAATTGATATGTTACAATGGGACCATTTAAAATGTGTAAAAGGTAAGAGAGACATAGTTGTTGAGATAAAAATGGCTTTAGTTCTTAAATCTAACATGTTCTCCATGGTTAAAATCCAAGGGTACAAAAAATTTTAGTATAAGGGAATAACACCCTAATCCAAGGATTAATACTATATATTTTATATATTATTTTATTTTTTTTTGTTTAACCACAGGTATCCTTTATGGGAGGCAATGTTGTTCAAGCCGGAAATATCCACATCATGGTAGGGCTAGCTCTACCCGCCGGGGATTTTTTCCATTCACAAGACTCGAACTCGGGACTTTGCTTAAAGGGAATCAAACATGTATCACTTAAACTAACCCGGTTACTTTACTTGCACAAACCCTTATGATTAATCCAAAATAAATGTATAATATGGGAGAATTTTGGGGGAGGGGGGCACAGTGTTGAAAAATCACAAGAGCCGTGTTAGGAGTTGAATTTGAGCACTCTTCATTTATTGATCTTTTTCTTCTTAAGTATTTTTTCTGTTATTTTACTATAAAGCCTAGCCTACAAAAGGCATCTGTATGAATCATCAAATCAATTGAAATTCTAGGTAAAATAGTACAAAGCACTTAGTGTAAAAATTTTGCATTATATATGTTGTGGACAAGTATAAACAGCAAACATCGGATTTCCTTTATTCCCTACTCCCTAGTTTCCCACTGAGTTCCATCTCTTCTCTTCGCTTAATGGCAGCATTTTTTAGTGCTTATAATTTAATCAATTTATGCAATCATGTATGAACCTAGTTCCACTTTTGATGTAGAATCAACTTTACCACTAGTGACCTTTTTTTACTCCTCAAAGCATGTAAAATGTAATCTTATCCCAGCATCCTCCTCTGTTCAACAACAGTGTCTCCACTAATCAAGCCACATCATAGTTCTGTGCGCAATATATACTCACATATGTATGATTGCAAGTTGTCTCAGTGCCTCCCCTTCCACAATAAAAGAGGAATATTGATACAATTACCAATGAAAATGAAGTTTAATTTTAAATAGTCATAATTTTAAAATTAAAATAGGTCACATGTTTTGGTCTAAATTGCTTATAAATGCTACCATAGTTAGTATGAATCTTTAGCAACAACTCTGTGTCTCTTTCCACTAAACACAAGAGATGAAAAAGGTGTTTTCAGAGCTCAGAAAAATGAATACCTTCTTCTACCATGTCCTTTCTGGCAGGTGGTTCATGGTCTTCGCCTCTTGTCTAATCATGGCCGTTTCAGGATCAACCTACATATTTAGTCTGTACTCAAACGAAGTGAAAACCTCTTTGGGTTACGACCAATCCACTCTGAACTTGATTAGCTTCTTCAAAGACCTTGGTGCCAATGTTGGAATCATCTCAGGCTTAATCAGTGAGATAAGCCCTCCCTGGGTAGTACTAGCCATAGGGGCCACTATGAACTTCTTGGGATACTTCATGATATGGCTTTCTCTTACTCAACGCATTGCCAAACCCCAAGTTTGGCAAATGTGTCTCTATTTTTACATCGGTGCTAATTCAATGCCTTTTGCCAATACTGGTGCCTTGGTCTCCTGTGTCAAAAGCTTCCCACAAAACCGTGGCAGTGTCATTGGGTTGCTAAAGGGTTATATGGGTCTTAGTGGTGCCATTTTAACTCAGCTCTACCATGCCTTCTTTGGTCATGACAATCTCAAAGCTCTTATCTTTCTCATTGGTTGGTTTCCTTCTGCCATTTCCTTCATCTTCCTTCCATCAGCTAGGGTATTGAACCCAATCCCACAACCACAACACAAGGAGCTCAAGGTCTTTTACAAATTTCTATATACTTCACTTGGTCTTGCAGGGTTTCTCATGGTGTTGATCATCCTACAGAAGAAGTTCAGTTTTACAAGGATTGAGTATGCAATGGATGGCATGGTGGTTCTTTTCTTACTTTTTCTCCCACTTGCTGTGGTGTTTGAAGAGGAGTTCAAACTCTGGAAGACTCAAAACCAAACCTTCACAGATGCTTCCCCTTCAAGTGTGGAATTGCAATTGCAATCACAGGAAAATAGGAAAGTTCCTTGTTTGAGCAACATACTCAAACCACCAAACAGGGGTGAGGACCACACCATCTTACAAGCTCTGTTGAGTATTGACATGTTGGTTCTGTTACTAGCAGCAATGCTTGGTATTGGAGGAACACTAACTGCACTTGACAATTTAGGACAGATTGGGAACTCATTGGGGTACCCGAGAAAGAGCCTCACCATTTTTGTGTCCCTTGTGAGTATATGGAACTATCTTGGAAGAGTAGTGTGTGGTTATGCCTCTGAAATCTTGTTGACCAAATATAAATTCCCTCGTCCCTTGATGTTCACAATAGTTATGCTTCTCTCTTGTGTTGGTCATCTTCTAATAGCTTTTGGCATCCCAAACTCCCTCTACTTTGCTTCAGTGATGACTGGGTTTTGCTTTGGCTCTGTGTGGCCGTTAATGTTTTCCATCATATCTGAATTATTTGGCCTCAAACACTACTCTATGTTGCTCAATTTTGGAGTCACGGCAAGCCCTCTTGGGTCTTACATACTGAACGTGAGAGTCACTGGTTATTTGTATGATAAGGAGGCTATGAAACAATTGGGGATGAAGGGACTCACAAGACAAGCAGGGAAGGAGTTAAGTTGCTTGGGAGTAGAGTGTTATAGGAAGGCTTTTATCATAATCACAGTTTCAACTTTGGTTGGATGTTTTGTTTCTTTTATTTTGGTGTTAAGGACTAGAGAATATTACAAAGGTGACATTTATAAAAACTTCAGGGGGGAACCACAGATAACAGAGACTTTTGCAACATTAAGCAGTACTAATGCCAGCCACCACGAACCGCATGGAAGAACCAGATAAAATCAATAGAAAATGATGTGATATGTATATCAAGTTTGGTCGGTTTGAGCAAAAAGAATTACTTGCTCATCCTGCATCGAGAATGAATGATGGACTTTTCAGGGATGTCAAAGTATAATTATATATTAAGAAGAAAATCATGCATGCACCAAGTATTTGATTAAATCTGGTATTCCAGTATTTGTTTATTCGAATAAGTAATTATGCTCTAGTAAGAACTTTTCGTTAATTTCTCACTAATTATGTTCCATCCTTGGAAACGCGCTTATTTTAGCAAAATTACTCATCTTTTGTTCTTTCATACGGTAAAACCGAAATATGATTTTTTTAACTTGTGTAATATTGCATTTTATTAAAAAATGTAATATTTGATATTATCAATGTATTAAATGTTGTGATAATTATATTTTTTAATAATTTTTTAATTTTTGATTTATTATCATTTACAATATTATACAGGTTAAAAAAACCAAAATAAAAAATACACACAATTTTTTGATAGTTTGTTGTTTCCATCCAGCCATATGTGCGAAGAAGGGTGATGTTGCGCTTTAGACCAAGGTTATTAAACCCGGACCGGTCATTGACTCGGCCAATATACTGAGTCAATGGGTCACTGATTCAACCAGTGAGTCAGTGGTTGAACCGGTTAAACCGGAAATTTATTAAAATATATATTTATGAAATATATATTTTTACATAAAAGTAAATATGTATATTACTTATTAATTATAGCATAGTGATTTAATTTAATTTGTATGGATTAAGACTTTTATGTTTAATATATATATTAAAATTGGCACATCTATTACAAGAAGCATGAGTAGTCTGGTGGTTCAGAAGCTTGTCTTCTATGAGGGGGAGCAGGGTTCAACTCCCACGGTTGGACATTGCGCGCGCTGGGCCATTGTGTGCCTCATTGACCCGGGTTGATCCGAGACTCCGAGGGTCAAACGCATAACCGATCTGCACCCGTGATCGGACCGGTCATGGGTCCGGTTCCGAACTGTACCGAACCAGAAACCAGTTTGAAAGAACCGAACCAAACTGGAAACCAATTCGAATGAACTATAATCGAATTGGTTTTAGAGTACAGTGGACTGGTTTTGAAACCTTTTAACCGAACTGGTTTTTGACCAAATATACCAAACTAATTTACTAAGAACTAGTTTGTTAACTGGTTTTTTAAACTGTATTGTTAGCTTTTTGAACTATTGTTAGTTTTTTAAACTGCTTTTATTAGCTAAAGGTATGCTAAATTTGGGAATTTCATACAAATAAAAAATATAAAACACATATTATTTGTAACTAATTAAATGACTTATAATTGCTGGTCTCAATCCCCATTGAGGAGTACGCCATTCTACATATTATGTAATTAACCAAGTGTCACTCTTAAGTTAATTCAATTTTCAATTGCATAATTAATAAATTTCATAGGAGCTCACTAACAATGTAGTAGTAGTTTCTTACTTACCATTAAAATTTATCAGTTGGAAGGAAGGTAAATTCAATATGAAAAGAACACATCACATGAGAAGTGAACTACTTACAATGAGAAAAAAGTATTGAGGTGAAAAAAAAATAGGGACTAAAAACAAATTGATTATATTTATAGGGACTAAAAATAAATTTAAGTTGAGCCTAATCAACACATGTGACAAGCTGATGTGGCTAAGAGAGCAAGGACCAAAAAGCTAATTACGGAAAATTTTGTAGGGATGAAAAATAAAAAAAAATTACAGGGACTAAAAATAAAATGTCTCATATTTATAGGAACTCAAAACATATTTAAGTCTAAATATAATGAATGTGAAAAACTCATTATTTAAAAAATATGTCAAGAGCATGGAATAAAAGCTATTGCCACATCCATACGAGGAGGGTGAGTGAAAAGAATTATCTTCATTAGTAGGATCAGCAACTCTGTTATACATCTTCTCAAAAGTTTTTTTTGGAGGGGGGAGGCTATACTCATTTCAGTATTCTCTCTAATTATTAAGAGATTAGTCTTTGATTATCGGCTAAAGCATATCTTTGATTAAAAAAATAAATACATTGATCTAAAATTATTTAATATTATCGTTGAAATATGTCATGATTAATGTGATATATATTTTTGAAATGTGTGAGAATAAAAACTATTTTATTATTAATTTTAGGGTATAACTTTTTATAGTATACCAAATTAATATAATTTTTTATAATTTATTAAAAAATATTTTTTTAAAAAACCCAACATTACCCTCAAGACATTCCTTCCTTTCTAATTGAATTATCATAATTGATAAATGCAATAAAACCTTAATGTGAAAATTTATGTTTTTCTCGCGCAAAATTCATTCTTCTCGTTCTTCTTCTTTCTCGCTACCATAACATTTATTATTTTACTTATTAAGTATTTTGTGGTAATTTATGAAGCTTTTATCTATCTTAATAAAATTATTTTATAATAATACTTCCAAAATTAATCTTAATAAATTATTTTGGTTCATTTTATTAGCTAGTTTCTGAGTTTTTAATAAAATTTTCATTATGAAAAATTTTAAAATAAATTTCTTTATTTTGCTGATATGAAACTGTGATTTTTATTATTCAAAATAATGTATTTGAAAAAAATTGTATTATATTTTTTTTTGCATTTTCTTTAACTCACCGACACAAAAGGAAAAGAATAATATATCCATACTATTATATTTTGGAAGTTTGGTTTTCACTGTTCATTGGGTTTTTTTCTATATATAGTTAACTTTACTTTGCTATATATAGTTAGCTTTATCTATTGTTGATGGATTTCTTATAAATATATATATGGTTCCTTATTTAAAATTTAAATTCAAATTAGTGCCTATGTTGCTTTCTTTTTTTTATTTGTCACACCTTTTTTTCATTTTTTATTATTATAATATTAAAAAATTTCTCACATTATCCATTCATATTAATTTATTTCATTAAATAAGTGGTTTTTTTGTGAACTACATTTACCCTTGACAGACGGGAGGTAGTCCTGCTCCAGTCGTTTTCCTTTTTTTCTTTTCTTTTTGTTTCTTATCACAATTTCATTTTTTTATTATTTTATAAAATATTTTCTCTCGATATAATTTAAATTTATAATTATATTTATGATGTATTTTTTAAAATTAATTCATAATTATGTTGTTTTCTTCTACTTCAATAAAATTATTATTTTATATTTTGATTTATTATGTAGTTAGTATGTTTTGTTTCACTATTTATTGGGGGTCTTTTTGCTATGTATAGCTAGCTTTACTTTGCTATATATAGTTAGCTTTATCTATTGTTTATGGATTTCTTATAAATATATATATGGTTCCTTATTTAAAATTTAAATTCAAATTAGTGCCTATGTTGTTTTTTTTGTTTTTTTTTGTCACACCTTTATTTCATTTAACTATTATGATAAAAAATATGATGTACAAGGAGACATTTCAAAAAATATAAATGAAACAAAATTTATATTCCATTTTTAATTATTAATATTTGCTATTTGATTTTTCAAATCCATTTTTTCTTTTTTAATTTTTATATTCTTTATACACCAAGAAATATAGAATTAAATATTAAAAAAGAAATAAATCGTTTATTTTTTAATTACACATATTTAATAAATTATGTATATTATATCATTCAATGTTAATAATCTATTGGAATAATAATATCCATGCATCGCACGGGTTGGACACTAGTTTATAAAATATAAGGAGTTTGTGTAAGGCTTAAAAATTGAGAGATTTTTATATAGTAAAGAAAAATTCATAGTTAAGGGTATTTTGGTCAATTTAATATAAAATATAATTGTTGACTATTGACTAAAATTTCTATTAAATTTATCATAAAAAATTGGGTTTAAGTGTAATGTACTTTTAAAATTAAAGGGGTTTTGTGTAGGTTTTCAAAATAGGGGGGTTTTGTGTTGGAATTGCAAAATAGAGGGGAGGTTAGAGTAATTTACTCTTAGTTAAATAGACCAGCCTAATAGGCTCAAAAGGTTTTTTCGATGGCCTGAAACCTGTCCTATTTTGCTATACAGACTTTTAAAAAAACATTGGTCTGCTTTATTTAATAAATTGGTCTGGCCCGACCTGGACCTGTAGGCCATGACACGATCGACCCTTCCCACCCCTAGCGGTATGGTACAAAGTTCTAGATCAAACACACCTCATATCCAAAATCTCCAACTGGCTATATATGTCATTCCAAGTAGTAACACCACCATAATCTGTTGAACAAAAGAAGAGCGATTCAAGAGCAATGAAAATACCATCCGCACTCAGGAGTAGTACTCCTATTGCAACTTGCATGTTTTGCATTTTCTATATATATTCGTGCTAACTGGCTGAGAAGATTCCAATTGTGGGTGTAGTTTGTTTTTCCCTGGGCACTAGCTAGAGGAATATTGAATAGTCTCCATGCAACTTTGCTGTTTATGATCACCAAAGGAATATTATTGGTATGTCAATGAAATAAATTAAAGGATCGAGCAACAAAAACAAGGCTCTCTCACTTTATGGGCCGTTACAACTCCTTCAGTAATCATTTGCTTCCTAAGTTCAAAGATTCGATGAAAGTTCCAGTACTATAGTCTAATTAATAGCTAGATACTTATCTTCTCCAGTCCAAGATAGATCAATATTCTTCAAATATGGTGGGTTGGTTTTGTCTCTTATTGTTGTTATAACCAACAAAAACAAATAAGTAAATAATTAAATCTGGCACTGAATATAATTAACTAAGTTGGATTAGTAGGTAACGGAGAAATTACTTAATGAATCATACGAAAAATATGGGAATAAAGAAGACGTGATGTGTCACTCTCAACGAGTGGTGATTGAGCCCACTTCTTGCGCATGTGCAGAGTTAAAATCCTCAATCAATCCCTTGCACTAGTGTATCTGAAGAAAAGCTAGCTAGGAAGATCTCAATGGATATATAAATGTTGGTTTCCTCATCCAAAATTCTATCCCAATCCTTTATATATCTTTTTCTCTTCAAACATTTATTTAATTATTAATTCCCCTGATTTCTTTTCTTTTTCACATTTTAATTTTTATATAACATATCTTGTTTCTAACACTAGCCAATAATAAAAAAAAAACACAAACATTTGACTCCTCTAAATTGAGAAATTCATAATTTGTTATATATATATATATATATATATATATGTAGTATTTATTAGCCATTTATTTTTCTCATCCACAAATATACATCTAACTGGTTGTTTTTGCTGAAGTCTAGTTAAGGGGCAGCTCTGTACTAAAAGACAGGATTGCTGATGCCAAGAATACTGATCATAGAAGTGCATCTAATCTTGGAGGAATGAATGAATGACCTAATTAGATAGTTTCATATCTTACATATTACTATGTTAATTAATTCCTAAACCAATAGTTGGTGGAGTTCCCACACACATTCAGCAATATTATCCACCTCTGGTGCCATGTAAGAGTTTCCGGTCATCCTATCCTTTTCACTTTTTCAACTTCTCCTTTATGATTTGTCAATTGTCATCTCCTACACTTTGTGTGTATATATATGTGTCCTTAAACCCCTCTTCATGGACGTGGGAACATATAATGACATATAAATATCAAGCAACCATGCAAGGAGAACATTTGCGTAAAGGGACTTGGCTCCAAGAGGAAGATGAGCAATTGACCAGCTTTGTGACTCGTCTTGGGGAACGAAGGTGGGATTCCCTTGCCAAAGTAGCTGGTATGTATGAATTATTTTTATGATGATATATAATGAGTTAATTACTAAGTATGAAAATATCCAATTTGATATTGGTCCTTGATATTTTGTGAATGCATAGTGAAAATTAAGTGGTAAATTTTGATCTTTTGCAGGCCTTAGGAGAAGTGGTAAAAGCTGCAGGTTAAGGTGGATGAACTACCTTCGTCCAAATCTCAAGCATGGACCTTTCAGTGTTGAAGAAGAGCAACTTATTGTTCAGCTTCAGCAACAATGGGGTAACAAGTGAGATTCTTCCCCTGCTTGTAATAACAGTAAATGTCGGAGGCTGAAAATTCATAGTTTGTGTTCACAATGCCACTTTTGCTAGTGTAAGAAATAAGAACTAGTACATTATGATCTAAATGTTAAAAATACACAATATAAAACCATTCGTGTGTACTTCGCCCAATAACTTAAGCTTTTGGGATAGTATGTTCATGATATAGTATCAGAGCCTCTGTGACCAAGAGTTCGATCATTGCCGCCCTATTATTTCAATAAAAAAAATTTAATTTCATCACAGAGTAGATGAACTTGTGTATTGTCCACACTTCACGTCCAAAGAGCTCTTACATAAGGAACATGTTAGAAATATATAATATAAAATCATTCATGTGTCCTCCACCCAATAGCTTAACCTTTTAGAATAGCTGGTTTATGACACAAAACATATTAAATTTTAACCTCTAATGGTGCAATGAATCTAGGTGGGCGAAGATTGCTCGTAGGCTTCCAGGAAGAACTGACAATGAAATCAAGAACTACTGGAGAACTCATTTAAGAAAAAGAGTACAAGCTCAACAAGAAGGTGCACAAGGTTTCAACCAGAAAAGCATTGATATGGTTTCCAAGGATTGCAACCATGTAAACGTTTACTGTCAAGAAAATGAGTGGGAGACTAAGGATAGCTCCTCCATTGACACTTTTCCCTTATCAGATTGGGAAATGAGAAGCTCCCCTTATGAAGCTAGGATATTTGATTGGATAGCAGAATTGCAAAATGGATATGATGAGAAAGAACTAGAACAAGATTGCAATAGCACAGGAACGTACGAATATAATCCTCATGAATCTGCAGAGAGTTATGATGCATGGGATTATTCAGGTTTCCTGTGGGACATGAATTGAGATGAGACTCTGTGTCTTCAAAATGTGAATAGCAATAATGATGTAAATTAAGATATAATTTGATCCCTCAATGTGTTGATTTATACCATGTTTGTTTTACCGTTGCTACAGTGCAAAATCATAGTTTTGCAGAATTGATTTTAAATCACTTCCGTCCAACCTATTTCGTAAAACGTGCATCACTCATCTCAACCATTGATTTCTAGAATCAATTCTACTCAACTATAAATCAAACGAACACTTAATCACATTTTTGCCCATCCATCATAAGGTGTAAGTAAAATATGGATAAAATGTGAGTAAAACTAACACATTTGGGAATCAAATTGTATATATCTGACATTTTTAGATGCTAATTTGTCTTTGAAAGTACTAAAGTGTAAGCAAGTTAATATATTAAGGGTCTAAGCTGATACAATGATACTTTCATAAACCAAAGACCAAAGATAATCATGGTGTCACTTTCAGGAATCAAAATACATATTAAGGGTCCGTTTGATTTATAGTTGAGTAGAATTGATTCTAGAAATGAATGGTTGAGATGGAGAATGCACGCTTTACGAAGTACGTTGGATGGAAGTGATTTAAAATCAATTCTGCAGAATTGATTCCGGATGATTTAAAATTTAAACCAAACGGGCACTAACTCGATATGATGCAAAGTTGAAAAGTGAAAACCTTCATATTCACTTTCATGGATGTGTGAAGTTACAGTGTGGACTGTATAATTGAACATTCTCGGTACCGGCACAAAGCAAGTAACAACTTGAATTTCGAATCAAAGGGAAGCCACCATTGTTCATTCCATTTTTCATGGGGCACTTTTGTTTTAAATAATCAAACAGATATGAAAAGTGTATATGCTACTACATAAAATAGGAAGATCACGGCCACAATTGGCCATAATGATAGTCAAAAGCAAAAGAAAACAATATCTGCCCATCAAAATAGGAATATAAATTACAAGAGAAACCTATACAAATGCGTTGAACGGGCCAAGAGTATGCGTCACATGTTTTTCAATACGAAGATGATCTGTGATATTTTGTCTCATTTCTAATAAACAAACGTATTTAAGGACAAAGTTTGAGAATAAAACCTACCCGACAATTACATCATCCTCTTCCTATCTAATCCAAAAAGTAGTATAAAGTTTCAGAACTCAGGTAGGCCAACATAATCATAAACACTTTAAGACACATGTTTGTTCATAACAAGTTGTTCGACATATATGTATGGGTAGGAACTAGATACGAACTCGATATATCTTTTCATCCATTCAAATCCTTGAATTAAAAATACACTGTAATTGCTGCCCATTTGATAGCCATCTTCAAGTGAAAAGCAAATAATAAAAAAAATAAGAGGATATAAGGTTTGAGTATGATAACATATCTTCTCAAGCTGGTTTCATGAGATATCATAACCAAATGATTAAGATAGAATATTCCTCTAGTTTGAAGAGAAAATAAGACAAAATTAAAATTAAATATATGTAGTTAAACTTCTTGACAATTAAATTTGCATTTCAAGTCATCAATTTGAAGAAACAAAAGCTCTAAAAAAAGAGCACCTTAAGCCACTTCCCTGGAAGAATAGGGTTCCATTTCTCTCGAGAAGGAGAGAGGTAGAAACATACTCCCATGTGGACCCCACACTGTGTGGGGCCCACATGAGATATGTTTTCATCTCTTTCCTACTGCAACTATCCAGTAAATGGAGATGATCTATTTCCAGAAGAATATTGGATTAAACTTCCTTGTTATTGCTAAGAATATATATATATATATATATATATATATATAAATAAATAAATGATGAGAGAATAAATGAAGAACAATATATAAGGCCCCTTAATGATGCCCTGATCTTAAAGAGCAGACCCTTCTCATTTCAAATTTTCAATAGAGTCACTAAACAGCACCATATTGAAGATGCTTGGTTCTACATCTGTGTTATAGAATTATAGCTAAGGTTGTACTTGTATGAAATAACAAGCACAAGAATGCAAGAAAAACAGAGACAAGAGTGAAAGTAAGTGAAGGTGGCATCAGCATTGTAGTCTGGGACATATCGTCTGTGTAATCTGGGCCGAAATCTGAAAAATAAGTACCACCATCATTGGGTCCTCTAGTCCACATACCCAGATTATTGTCCCTGCTCAATCATCACCCAAGTTTCAGATACTTGATGTATATCAATTTGTTAAATTCTTAACATTCATCTCAAATAAACCGTTCTAGGTGAAAAGAAAATTTATCTCACATCACATTATTATAAGATTTGATGAAATTGATTGTTATTTCTAAAAAGTATTACGAAATTTGATGAAATCATACAAGCAAGTTTTTGTTAGATACACTGTATTCTAACATAAAGGGAAGATTTAGTGTGGCTTACAATACTACACTCTACTGGGACGCGGAAATCGGTCTTATCCGAAGTTAGTGTGGCTTACGCAATTAGACTGAGTGTTGAATTATTTAATTAGTTGAAGATAGATATATTTAACTTTATAAACATAGTGCTAAAATTACAGAGTAAATATAAAGTGATAAAAGAGTTAAGTTATTAACAAGTGAATTAATTTGTATTAAAACAGAAATGATAGATTATACTCCCTTATTTTCAGAGATATTTAATTTTTTTATTTTTAAAATAACACTTTTATTTTCATAAAATATTGGTTGAAAAAAATAAAAATCCAAACCTACCGTGTAATGTATAAGTTTCCCCATCAACGAAACTAGCATATGTTATATTGTAAAGCTATATTTTTCTTTAAATTAAACTCAAAAGAATAATCAAATAAAAAATAGAATTATTCATTCATATTTAATCACCAATAAAATATAGGTTGAATTATGTGGTCCACCCTGGAATAGTTCTCTAAATTATAATAAAAAGTGTTGAAATTAATTAATTTTGTTGTTTATCTTCTAAAACCTTAAAATTATTAATTTTAAGTTATTCAAAATCACCGGTAACAATGAAATTTTTTATAAAAAGGGAAAAAAACCTATAACACTAACTATAAGGCTCATTTACGATTGTTTATTCACGAGCTAAGACCTAAGAGATTCGTTAATATTAAAAAAAAAAAAAACTAAAGTGTAGTATGATTTAGGATAAACTGTATTAATACATGGATGAAATTATCAGGTGTATATTTTTACATAGATAAAAAAATATTTTATCCTGTAATTCATTTCTTAAAAGAGTAAAAATATAATTTTTATAATTAAGAAGAAAAGGAAACTTTCTTGAGAAGGAGAACATGGCTTCATCCTCAGCCTCTGTTTAGCTTTTGTTGGGGAATTTTAAGAAGACTCTTATATTTTGGAATTACAATAGAATTTTACTATAAATAATATAAATTAAATATTAAAAAATTAATAATATATTTTATTAATTTAAATTTATTTTTTATAATAATAAAGTCTATAGGTATATGGTAGAGCCAAACTTAGACTATCTACCCTAAAATTACCCGCTTTTCTTTATTTGTTTGTTTTTACCTTTTTGACAGTTACAATACAAAACAGGACCCTTTTCTTCTCTTTTTTCTACCTCTCATATCTCAAATCTTATTATATTTAATTAACTTTCAATATATATCCTTACATTAAGCACGGCTTTTCTTGAGACTTGCTTTAGTCAAGCATAAACGACAAAAAAGAAATAATAAGTACGATAACAAGTCTAATTTTTTTATCTTGAGATAATTTCACTGGGTAAAGCAAAACAAAACAAAGCAAAAAGCAAGCAAAAGGAAAGGAAAGGAAGAATAGAATAGAAGATAAGATACCTTGCAACACCGAGAACACCGGCGGCCATGGTGAGGAATGAAATCCGATCAGCAGATTTAGGGTCAACACTGTAAGCCTTCTCATACTTTCCCTCACTATCTCCACCCGAAGCCACAAAGAAAGCTCCATTCACCATCACATCCCCTTCCGACCTCCAATTCCACGAACTCCACTCTCCTTCTCCAGTATCCAACCTCTTCGTCACCTCCTTCGCATAACGATCCTCTGGTGCAGTGTAACGGTTCCCCTGGCTGTTAATTGTGGGCCCCCCACTTCCCCCAATAGCGTACATCTCCCACATCGTGAAGTCGTTGTTCACCACGTGGATGTACCCTAGCCTGCACCGCGGCATTCTCTGCACGAGATTCTCGCCGAAGTGGTTGAAAGCGATTGTCACCTGCATAGCTGAGTCTGGCGTGTAGTGGTCGCTGTGCCCTAAAAGCATCACCTCGTTGTGGTGTGAGAAGTGGTTGTTGGAAATCGTTATCGCCGTTGAACCCATCACTGCGTCTATCAAACCGTCCTTGCAACGTGATAGTGTGCAGTGGTCGATCCATATGTCCCTTGATCCGAATATCGAGATTCCGTCACCGTCTGATTCTGTTCGGAAACCGTAGTGCTCTGGACTCGACCGCACGTTAGCGTTACCTTCACGCATTAATCCATTCCTTAGTTAATGATAACTTTAATTCCATTTATTTTCTAAATACTAATCGTAGTAATGATAGATACGTTTTGATTGGCGAAGATTACATATATTTAATTACCGCTTTAATTATACTGTCTACTCCTGTACCCGCTTTATCTTTATTGTCTCACTCCAGTTTTCTGATTTTAGGTCATGTGTAGGTGAAGTTTTTATTTTTTTAAAAAATATGGAAATGATCTTGCAATTTATTAAGTGAAGCTACTAAAACTTACTAATATAACCCATAATACTACAACAATTATGAGGGAAAAATTGTAGAGTGAAAAGGCAACTTAGTTGAGAGGTAAAAACATTATTAGTAGTTCTTTGCTTAAATCAAACTTTATTGGAGGTTGAAATATGGTTCAACACCTTGCAAGTTACATAACATTTCAGTTTTTTGTTAAGTTTGGTTAATGAAAGAATTTTAGACAAAATGTAAAGTTTAAGAAGCTATTAATAGACTTTTAAACTCTAAGGTCTAATTACTCCTCCATAAAGGGGTAGTTTGAAATTTTTTTTATATTAAATTGATTTTCGAAAAAAAAAATCAGGAGAGAAATGCTTTACCTATATCTTGTATCATTTTAAAGTAGTTTTAAAAAGTAGACAAATGCGTTCTAAAAAATGTAACCTGCAATTTAACTGTTCTTTCTTAAATTACCCCGCGACAATGACATTTGAAAAAGCAAAAAAAAAGACATTGGCTTGATTGTTCAAAAGGGATTCAAACAAAAAAAAAATGTTGCAACTTGGTTCACTGGTTCAGGAGTAGGACAAGGTTAAAAAATAAGGTTAGTGAATGATTTTTCTTACCGGAGGGATGACAATGGTGGATGTGAATGTTGTGTATGATGACATTGCTTATATACTGAAGTGTGATACAGCCTCCACCCACAATGTGCACATCAGCGCCACGCCCATCAATGGTTTTATAGCTGTTAAAAATGAGTTCCTGAGACAGCTTAATCATCATGTTACTGGGGAACACAATCCATAGTGGCTCATTCTGTATCACAGCATATCTAAGTGTCCCAGGTTTTGGGTTCACAGCGTCATCGTCTGAGGAGTCCGTGACTATGTAAAATTGCCCACCTTTGCCTCCCTTCGCGTTTTGCCCGAACCCAATTGCACAATCAGCTAGCCTTTGTCTGTTGTTAGCCCAATCTGGGTCGCATTTCCAACAGTCATCAATGGGGTTTCCAGTTAGACACGATGGCACATCTTTCTCTGATACTGCTAGCATTTCCCTCCTTGTAAGTGAAGCATTAACTTTCCTACAAAACAAAATGGAGCAACATGAGCTACAACTAGTAACTAGTAAGTAGTGACCCAAGGATACCCAGATCTACCCTTTTCCCCTCTTGTTTAGAGTAATGTAGTATATACTACTTTGCAATGTAGGGTCACGAAGATGGGGAAAATAAAAAGAGAGACTCAAGTGAGTTAGTGTTTTGCATCAAACACCAAGGAAACAGAAAGAGCAGAGTAACAATGAGGCCTCTCAAACAATGTAGCTTCAAGAGGCTGAGAAATAGATACCTGTGAACTTCTCGGGCAATAGCTTCGGGGTCTGGATGTTGGCCTGGCAGAGTGAGGTTCAGCATTGCTCTGCCATGAGGTAAAAACGAAGCCAGAACAGAGATGAGTAAAATGCAGGTTGTTTGGAGCATTGTTGATGAAGAAGGTTTTTTTTTTTTCCTCAATGCCCCGTCCCTCCCTCGCTGCTGTGTTAATAGTGCTACTGCAGAGTACAAAGTTCACTCACTCGTCCCGTCTCTCATCAGTTGTTCTGCTTCACCAAAAAGGGTGCCACTTGCTAGCTTTGGTTTAGGAGCATTAATACACAGTGAAATTCCGTGATTAAAGGAATTAACAAACTAAGGGGTGGAATGAGAACGGAAGCATAGGATAATTACCTTCCTAATTTTTTTTTTTTAAAGTACTATAATGTTTGTGATTTGTGGCTTTTTTTTATTAACCCAACAAGGACAAGGATACTAAAAGGTAAAATAAAAAAAAAAGGAGGGAGATGAAACACAGTGTGTGTGAGAGTGGGGAGTGTGAATATTGAGCACCGTTATGAGGGAATCACGCTGTCGCAGTTATCGAGGAAGTGAGTGATCACTCTATACTATTTTTGGTTGGACCGAGTGACTCTGCCCTCGGGAGCGGGATAAAGTTACATTACGCGATTGGCCCTATGTTTGACTACCACGCCCATTTGCTAGTACTGTTAATTCTGACACCTTTGATAATACTCCAACGTGAATTCTTTGAAAGAGAAGGACAAGGACAGAAAGGGTGGTTAATTAAGAACATTCTTGCAGTGGATGGATTAACTGCCTTTTGACTTCTCCACCACACAGTAATCGCGATATTCATCATTAGCCTTGTGTGTGTTAGATCACCGTGAATCCGAAATCATAATAATAGCATGTTTGGTTTAATCCGGGAGAACGCTACTTAAATCCACGTTTGAAACGTGATTCTGGAATAAACTAAACACACACTAAATCGATTTTTTAAAAATGTGTAATGTTGCGTCGATAATGAATTAAGGTGGAAAGATTTTATTGAAAAATATGGTCCTATTTCATATTACTAATATATTCAGTGTTATGATAATTATGACTTATTATTAATATTATTAAAATTTAGGGTAAGTGGATGGTGACTCAATCCAAGGTGGAGAAAGCCCTTTGTCTCAAAGAACACTTACAGATTACTTATATTTTACCTCATCATAAAAGAACAAGTGGGGGTTCGAACATACTTTGTCTTGCTCCACTTGACCAACCCATTGGGGTTATATGATAATTATAATTTCTAATAAAATATTTTCACTTTTGATTTATTAACCGGTGCAACCTTGCACATATTAGAAAAATCGTAATCACATAACCCACTCTTTTAAAAATAGTTATTATGGATGATTCTATTGCCTCCGTTTCTATTTAACTGTCCACCTTCAAAGAAAAAAATGTTCTTTTCAACTGTCCATTTACAAATTCAATGAAACAATAATTACATTTTTCTCCATTTTACCTTTATGTTAATAAATGACCCACTATAAAAAATTAATAAGACCCAATAGTACTAAAAGAGATAAAGGTAAAATAGAAGATTTAAAATTTATTTACATAAAAATAAGAGTAATAATTGTATTTCTTAATATGTGTGTTATATGTCCGAATGGACAGTTAAATAGGAACGAAGGTGGTATGTGTTTTTTGTGGATAGTAAAATAGAAACGGCGTAATACGACTCAATTGGACTAGCTAAGCGCTTGTTTAGTTTACAATTGAGTAGAATTGATTCTAGAAATCAATGATTGAGATGAGTGATGCACATTTTATAAACACGTTAGATGAAAGTGATTTAAAATCAATTCCGCGAAATCATGGTTTTCCATCGTTGAAACACCAAACCAGACGGAGGTAAAGGTTCAAGCGTCCGAGCGAAATAGAGAGTTGTTTCGAAGCCATCTCAGCTAGTAACTAAAATCATTTCAGCTGTGTTTGGTAAAGAAGTTTTACGATAGCTATTAACTTTTCTTGTAAAGCTACTTTAGGTGGTTTTTTTAAAATAACTCTCATTTTCAGCTACTATTTAAAAATTTATTACAAGTTTTCCACTCATCATTATTTAATAATTAATGATGTCTTTATATGTCATTTTACCATTTTCAGCTAGTTTTACCAAACACCTTCAATCAAATCAACTAACTTTTCAGATAGTTTTATCAAACACACTCATAATCAAATATTATCTATTTCATACAGGGTCGTCCCAATGGGGAGGCCAGTAAAGTGATAAGTGAAAAATAGTTGATAAATTAGCATATATTTTATTTCACTTATCAAGGACAAAATGGTAATTTTGCCCCATTTTTATCCTTTTTATTTAATATTTAATAATTTGTATTTATTAATCCTAGTTGTGAATTTGGTGCTATTTTAATAGATTTATTGCTGAATTTTGCAGGATTCTTGCAAAGATTCAATTCAGAGATTAAATGGCATTAAATGTGGAGGATTCATGCAAGATTGGAGATTGATTGAGGACAATTAATTAAAGATTTGAAGAAGATTTGAATCATTAATGAGGAGATAGAGTCAATCAATCAAAGATATTGCAGACAAGCTTCCCAAATAAACAAGGATTGCACAATGAATACAAAGATATTTGAAAATAAAGGGAAACGGGGAAGGACAAACGAGCAAAAACCAGTCTCGGGGAGAGATCAACTAGTTAAAAGAGGAAAGTTGAAGCTGCAGACGTTAGTTGCGCTTCACCCCGTGCTATAGCGCAGGTGAAGCGCAACTCTCTGGAACCTGCGCTACAGCCTGCGCTGTAGCACAGCTTGAAGCGCAGAACACGCAGATCACGTCCCTGTTGCCGTTTTTAAGAGGATCTCTTCCCAAATTTGCTTTGTCTTTCCTAATCTATAAATAGGAACCTCTTGCGTCAGTCCAAAGGAGTTAGTTGGTTAGTCAGTAGATAGTCATTGTAATTCATTGATTATGTACCAGAGCTAAGTTTAGAGTAGGAGAGGAGGAGCGCTTCACGAGGATTGAAGATGGTGACAGCGTCTTCAATGGTTTGTATGGCTACTTCATGTAGTTAACTCTCCAGTAGGATTGGATGTAATCGATTCTATCCTTGAGTGTATATAAATGCTATATTATTATTTCAATAAGGTCCCTATCTATAATGGTGGTAGTCTTATTTTGTGCTTATTCCTAATTCTCACGCTTGCGTCTGGAGTTATAGGCTAGTTTGTAAAACGTTACGGCTAGAATTGAGTTTGGGGGAGCCTAGACATAGGAAACTCAACCTCTGATTGAATAAGATTACTCGATTATTATTGACGGCTGAAAGGGACTGTTTCAATGAGTGAGGGGTAGTGTGAGTACTCTAAGTGAATGAGCAGTTGCCAAATAGGACTTGATAGTCGATACCAAAGAGTTAGGGGGTTGTAATTCCAGGAGTTCGAACATGGGCGTATTCTAATAAGCATAAGGTAGTGACAGTACTGGAGCGAAGGATGCGTCTACCAATAGGCCTCGTTTATCGTCTAACTCTTACAAACTGAACAAAAGAGAGCAAAATAAGCCGAGATAAATCTGTCGCCTGGGAGAGCCCGCACAATTTATCCTTGAGTGTTAAGGTCGCTAGGTAGGGGCTTTAGCAATAAAGTTTGTCTACATATTTTATAGAGTATACCAAAATAATAAGTAGTCTTTATATGCACAATGGGTGTGATGAGATGGAATCCAATCCTGATCCAAGTAAAGTGTCTCTAACTCTACCTTTCTAATTCCAATTAATTATCTACTTTTTTCACCATTCTGCAATCATACTCTCTAAACTGTGTTTTCTCTTGATAAATACGATTTCGGTCTACATAAATAACCGTTTCCTGTGGATACAATACTTTTTCTTACTATTATACTGTTGGATTTGTGGTTCGCTTGCCAGAAACCCATCAAGTATTTTTGGCGCCGTTGCCGGGGAACGGTTCTAATTTGTGTAGAACCCTAAGGTCTATTTATCAAGGTTGATTTTTTTTATTTTTATTTATTTCAGTTATTTATTTAATTCTTTTTTTTAGGATTTGAATTTTTAGGAATTTTATTGTTTTCCTTTATTAAAATAAAAATATCTTCAACACTTACTCTTTTCCAAGTTTCTTGTTTATGCTTTTGAGAGGTCAGACGACTCCTAATCAACTACTGTTCGACCCGGAAATCGACAGGACGTCTCGACGGAATAGAGGTAGAAATTCAAGAAGGAGGAGAAGAAGGTTATTTGTTGAGGAGCCCAAAAATATGGCTGAAGAAGAAACTCCAGTGAGAAGAACCTTAGGAGATTACATCTCCCATCAAGGACCACGACACCACTCTAGCATTTTAGTACCACCTAATGCAAGAACCTTGGAGTTGAAGACTGCACATCTAAATCTAATCTGCGCACATCAATTCGCAGGATTGGATCATGAGAATCCAAACTTTCATCTTTCTAATTTCTATGAATTGATTGGCACTATGGGTTTTGATGAGGGAAGTTTAGAATCTGTTTACTTACGTTTATTTCCTTTCTCTTTGATAGGTCAAGCTAAGGAATGGCTACAGTCACACCCAAACCAAAGTCTGACTAATTGGGGTGTGGTTGAGGAGAAATTCATGACTAGATTCTTCCCATCAGGGTAGCAAATAGAAGCCAAAGCAGAGATCTCAACCTTCAGACAAAAGGATGATGAGTCACTATATGAAGCTTGGGAAAGATTCAAGTCCTTGCTGCGCAAATGTCCGAACCATGGTTTCGAAGACATAGCCCAACTTAACATGTTCTGTAAAGGGCTACGTCCAGACTCCAAATCATTTATAGATGCTACAGCAGGAGGAACAATCTTGTCCGCAGAAGTTGATCAAGCTCTACAGATTATCAACAACTTGGCCATGAATGACCAGCAAGCTCAAAGTGGGAGACAACCTGCACAATTAAAAAGGGGAATGCTAGAATTGAATCAGAACGATGCTCTATTAGCAGAGAATAAGCTCATTAAACGTCAAATAGAAGCACTGACTGATACTTTGAAGGCACTACCCCAACAACTCAAAGTTGTCTACTCACCACTCGTTCCTACCCAACCATTGATTTGTGATTTTTGTGGAGGAGACCATCCAAATGGTCAATGCGCTATCCAAGAGACACAACCTGAGCAAGTCAATTACATGGGAAATCAGGGAAGGCAAGGAAATTTCTCCAATAACAATAACCAATACTCTCAAGGATGGAGAAATAACCAAGCCAATTCTGGTTGGAATCAGAATGGAGGTCGACAACCACCCTATCAGCAGCAACCTTCAACTTATGATAAACTGAATTCTTTGGAGTCGAAGATTGATACCTTGGTACAAGGATTTACTGGATTCAAAACAACAACTGAGGCATCAATCAAGACTCTAGAGAATCAAGTGGGTCAGTTAGCAGCAGAGATGGCAGAATATAGACAACAACACTTTTCAGCTGTAACCCAAACAAATCCCAAGGCGCAATGCAACTTGATTGCTACTGATGGCAACAAGTCAGAGGAGGAGGACCCTGATGAGGAAGTTGAGCTCGTCTTTGAAGAACAAGCACCTCAAAAGGAAGCAGTTCATCAAGATGAGGATAAAGCAGCCCAACTAAAAGAAGAACCACATGGAGAGAAGGTCTTAGTCACAAGTAAGTCACTTGACCCAGGTAGGTTCACTATACCCATATCTCTAGGTAATCTACCCTCAACTTATGTTTTATTGGATCTTGGAGCGAGCATCAATTTGATGCCGCTATCGTATTTTAATAAGCTGAGTGATGTGAAGGTCAAGCCTGCTAATGTGAAACTACTTCTTGCAAATCAATCTGCTCAAAGCTTGCATGGAATACTTGAGGATGTTGAAATAAGAGTAGATAAGTTTGCATATATGGTAGATTTCTACATTGCAGAGACAACAATGGAGGATACTGATGTCCCCCTTATTTTGGGAAGACCATTCATGAAGGCTGCTCGAATGATCATCGATGTTGATAGAGGGAAGTATGCAATAGGTGCAAAGGATGAAACCATTGTGTTTCATATTGATAGGGGAATACCCCTGCTACAACAAGATAATGCCACTTCCCATAACTCTCCGCAATTGCAAGGCTCCGGATTTCTGAGGAAGCATAAAATGAGAGTAAAAGACCCAGAATCCATCTGGGAATTCAGGTTCAAAAGAAAAAATAAAAAAAAATTAAAAGATGCAAAATCGAATTTTTTTATTGGATTTTGATTGGTTTTCAGATCCTATGTTGGAAACCAATCCAAACCTAACCAAACTTATATACACATATATTATTTTATTTATAATATACTTATACAAGTATAAATTTATGAAATTACTTATACTATTATACATATTTATGATTTTATTATCTAATATCATTTTAATGTCTCTATAAATATATATCAATTTTAAACTATTTTTAATTTTGTTTTCATGTCATGCTTTTCTTTTTATATAATTTTATATTTATATTGATAAACATAAGTTCCAATAAAAATAAGTTCAAATAAAAAAATTTGTTATTATTATAAAATTTTATTACTTTTATCAATATTTATTGTCTAAAAATTGAAAACCAATCCATTCAAATCGAATTTAAATTGGATTGAATTTGTAAAAAAATATAAAATCTATTGGATGATTAAATGATGAAATCGCAATGATTGGATCTTATGATTTTTTTGCCTTAAAATCGATCCAAACCGAACCGCAAACACTCCTATTAGTGACCTAAAAAGAGTACTTTACCAAACACTTACAAAATTATTTCAGAAACTAATTTCAATTTTTATCTAGTTGAAATACCTTACCAAACATACCGTTAATTAGGGTGTTTGTATACTATCCAATGCAAACCGCAAAAATCGAATCAAACTGATAACCAAAAATTAAAAATGTAACATCCCGAAAAATGGACCTAAGGAGAATCTAGAGGAGAGCTAGGAGTGGATTGAGAACTTGAGGGTGAGGGAATAGATTACGAGGGAAGACATGACATTTAGTAAGAGTTCATGAATGTCAAGGGAAATTTAGAAGGAGAACTAAGTGGGAATGGTAGGTTATTGGAATAAGTTAATGGGGAGTGCTATGAGATAGAACAACCTAAGTTGTAGTTAAGTTTCATAAATTTAAATAGGGTTAAGGGTCTAAACCTTGGGAATGGAGAAAAAGGAGAAATTCCAGGTGCAGGAGAGCGTGCTCCAGCGCGTCAGGGCGCGCTCCAGCACGCGTATCTGTAGAAGTCTCTATTTGGAGCGCGCTCAAGCGCACATGTCTGTAGCACCAGAAGGGAGTCTACGTGCTTAGTGCGCTTAATTAAGCGTGCTAAGACGCGCTCAAGCGCGCGCGAATCTGTTTCTTTAAAACAGAATGTTCCACCCATTTTCTTCATTTTCACCCTTTTCCTAGGGTTTCTAGAGTGAGAGAGAGAAAAGAGATTAGAGATAGAAAGAGTGAGGAAGAAGAAGAAGACCTTGTGTGAAGGTGCTCCACCATCCCCTAGGCTTGGCTCCAACTATCTCCTCCCCCCTCTCTTCCTTTGCTCTTCCATTTGAGGTGAGTATAGCTCACACACGCACTCTCATTCTTGCTTGAACCCGGTATGACCCCTCATCTAGTGTTCCCTTTCTTTAGTTGGTGGTGAATGCTTGATTTATAATGATGGTGTTTGCCCTAATTGATGTATTTGAGAATATGATATGAGGGGGAAATCTTGGGGGGGTCAAACCCTTAAAGTTTGTTCATTTGGAAGTAATTGGGGGGTTTTCTAACTAATGTAACATGAGTGTAAGACCTAGAGGAAAGAAAATATGTTTATAGCTAATTACTGTTTTATGAAAAGCTCTAACCATTGTTTTGAGGGCGTATGCGCCACAGTTCAGAGGAGGGCGTATGCGCCACGGTTCAGCTCATGGCGTATGCGCCACGGTTCAGAGGAGGGCGTATGCGCCACAGTTCACAGGAGGGCGTATGTGCCACAGTTCAGACGAGGGCGTATGCGCCACAGTTCATATGAGGGTGTGTACGCCACAGTTCAGATGAGGGCATATGTCCACAACTCAGTTGAGGGCGTACGCGCCATTATTTAGTTAAGGAAAACATGTCATCAGTGTTGTCATGGGGAATTTACATAAGGATTCGGCCCCAGATAATAAGAAAAGGCAAAACTTCAGCTTGAAGAAATAGAGTTTGCATTTGCGCGTCTAAAATGAGTTGAAATGTGATAAAAGTAGTTTATGGATGATTTTGCTTATCTATGTGTTGCATTTCATGTGCCTACTTCCACACACGGCATGTTGCATGCTTTGCTCACTGAGACCCTAGTCTCACCCCACGTGGGACCACATTTTAGTTGTGCAGGATTATTTGGCTGGATGTTTGGACGAAGAGTTGAAGTCCATAGAGTGGATTTTATACACTCGCTTTTCTATACTCTTTTTTTTTACCTTTTCCATCACAAATTATAACATATTTCATTTCATACTTCTTTTTTTTCCCTCATTTCACACCACTTACCTCAATATTGTGGGGTAGAAATAGAGTTGTCAATTCGAGCTATCCGGCCCAGCCCGTCTCAATGCAGGTAGTGGACTTTATCGGGTTGAGCTAAAAAGCCCGAAAGTTATTCGTGCTTCTAAAATAGATGTCCGAACCCTACCTTTTTGCGGGCAGCAGATTTTATCGGGCTGGACTAAAAAACCCGAAAGTAATTCAGATTTCTAAAATAGATGTCTGAACCCTATATTTTTCGGGCTTTTGTGGACCGGCCCGATCGGACTAGCCAACTTTACCAGCTCTACGTGGAAATTTCATTTTCCAATTCATTATCAATATTCATGTGGGGTGCTTCTAGGGTGCATGTCCCCCATGGGTCATGTACCAATACCCAACATTTGTGACCTATGACATCAGGTAAGCCAACACTACAACCCAAAGTATGTATTTACAAAACATGCCCTATATTTTGTTTAATTGTATTTTCCCCCCAAAGTAAATTAAGCCCAAATTTAACAATTTAAAAGTTGAAATTCATTATTTTAACATTTTAGATTTTATTTGGTCCCCCCTCTCTCCCCTCTCTCTCCTCTCTCCCCCCATCTCTCTCCTCTCTCCTCTCTCTCGCTCTCCTTTCTCTCTCTCGCTCACCTCACTCTCTCTCTCCTCTCTCTCTCGCTCTCCTCTCTCTTTCCCCACTCTCTCTCTCCTCTCTCTCCTCTCTCTAGCTCTCCTCACTCTCTCTCTCCCATCTCTCGCTCCTCTCTATCTCTCCTCTCTTGGAGTTTGCTTCTGTAATTCATAACTTATACTAGGGACACCATCAATAGCCTCCAAAAAAATTTTGGTGATTTTTCAACGTGTATGTAATTATTAAAAATCATTTATAATTATAAGTAGGAGTAAAGGTTTCTTAACCCTGACTCTCACCCTTATAGAATCCAATATGAGATCCATCTTAGTGGCTTAATGTTGGCGAATCACTCTATGAGTGCAAACATGTTATTGTGACTACGTCAATAGCCTCTCGGAAAATTTTTGTGATTTTTCAATGTGTGATGTAATTATTATTAATTTTAATGTCTAAAATAGGTTAAAATCACTTAAAATTAGATGCTTTGTTAAAAAATTATGGAAAAATCATGGTAACACACTTATGGGGTGTACCTAACAGTGGTGCACTCCTTGCATGGAGATCAGATCATTTCCATGTTGAATTACACCTCGTTATGTCAATTATTATTCACCAAAAACATGAACCCATATCAGGGTGATAATCTTGGAGTTTGCCTCTGTAATTCATAACTTATACTAGGGACACCACCAATGGCCTCTAAAAATATTTTGGTGATTTTCAACGTGTCATGTAATTATTATGATTTTTTATATTATAAAATGGTTAAAAATTATTTATAAATATTTGGTGTGTTAAAAAATTATGGAAAAATCATGGTAACACACTTATGGGGTGTACCTAACAGTGGTTCATTCCTTGCATGGAGATCAAATCATGTCCATGTTGGATCCCCGAGGATTAGCAAAAGTAGGAGTAAAGGTTTCTTAACCCTAACTCTCACCCTTATAGAATCCAATGTGAGATCCATCTCAGTGGCTTAATGTTGGCAAATCACTCTATGAGTGTAAACATGTTATTGTGACTATGCCAATAGCCTCTCGGAAAAATTTTGTGATTTTTCAATATGTGATGTAATTATTATTAATTTTAATGTCTAAAATAGGTTAAAAATCACTTAAAATTAGATGCTTTGTTAACAAATTATGGAAAAATCATGGTAACACAATTATGGGGTGTACCTAACAGTGGTGCACTCCTTGCATGGAGATCAGATCATTTCCATGTTGAATTACACCTCTTTATGCCAAGTATTATTCACCAAAAACATGAACCCATATCAGAGTGATAATCTTGGAGTTTGCCTCTGTAATTCATAACTTATACTAGGGACACCACCAATAGCCTCCAAAAAAATTTTGGTGATTTTTCAACGTGTCATGTAATTATTATGAATTTCTATGTTACAAAAAGGTTAAAAATCATTTATAAATATTTGGTGTGTTAAAAAATTATGGAAAAATCACGGTAACACACTTATTGGGTGTACCTAACAGTGGTGCACTCCTTGCATGGAGATCAGATCATTTCCATGTTGAATTACACCTCTTTATGTCAAGTATTATTCACCAAAAACAAAAACCCATATCAGGGTGATAATCTTGGAATTTTCCTCTGTAATTCATAACTTATACTAGGGTCACCACCAATAGCCTCCCAAAAATTTTGGTGATTTTTCAACGTGGCATGTAATTATTATGATTTTTATGTTATAAAATGGTTAAAAATCATTTATAAATATTTGGTGTGTTAAAAAAATATGGAAAAATCATGGTAATACACTTATGGGGTGTACCTAACAGTGGTTCATTCCTTGCATGGAGATCAAATCATGTCCATGTTGAATCCTTGTGGATTAGTAAAAGTAGGAGTAAAGGTTTCTTAACCATAATTCTCACCCTTATAGAATCCAATATGGGATCCATCTCAGTGACTTAATGTTGGCAAATCACTCTATATGTGCAAACATGTTATTGTGACTACGCCAATAGCCTCTCGGAAAATTTTGTGATTTTTCCAACGTGTGATGTATTATTATTAATTTTAATGTCTAAATAGGTTAAAATTCACTAAATTAGATGCTTTGTTAAAAAATTATGGAAAAATCATGGTAACAACACTTATGGGGTGTACCTAACAGTGGTGCACGTCCTTGCAGGAGAGAGAGAGAGAGAGAGAGGAGAGCCGAGAGTGAGGAAGAGTGAGGAAAGAGAGGAGAGCGAGGAGATAGAGAGAGGGGGGAGAGAGAGAAATGAGGAGAGAGAGGGGGAGAGAGATTGAGAAGAAAGTAAAAGAGATGAGAGAGGACGTGATAGGGAGAGCGATATAATGTATAGTAGAGGATATCGATGATCTTCCGATCAGTTTCTATCTCTAGATTCTTAGAGTTAGCGATATCTTATAGTTGCGTTTTTTTTAAATTGATTATAATCTTTTTTTTGAGTATATCTCTCGAACAGAGAGAGTAAGGAGAGAGAGGAGAGAAGGGGAGAGAGAGAAAATAAATTTGAAATATTAAAATAATGAATTTCAAGTTTTAAATTGTTAAATTTGGGCTTAATTTACTTTGGGGGTAAAATACAATTAAACAGAATATAGGGCATGTTTTGTAAATACATACTTTGGGTCAATTTGATATTTTACATAACTTGAAGCAGCAGGTAGTAGGTAAATGATCTGAGCCCTTCAATATAATAATATTAAATCCAATGACTATGATAGGGTCTGGTTTTGATACAAGATCCATGGAGTAAATTACCTTAGACAAAACCCTTAATGTGAATCCCGCGCGTGATTAACCGTTTCTGAATTATATCGACTATGAGGCGAACAGTAGAATTGTTATGACTTGAGCTCCTCAAAAGTCAGAACACGGTATCACATGCAGCAGGGCACTCTGCAACTATCTGAAACTTTTTGACTGTGCTGTTACCAAATGGGTTCCACAAGTTTGACCATTGTTCTCACTACAAATTTTCTTTTCCTTCCCGCTGGATAACTTGAGGGCTCAACATTTTCTTAATTAAGTAAAGTAAAGTACTGATTTTTTTTCTTTAAGTTGGTTAGATATTAGGTGTATTTAAAAAAAAAACAATACTACTAGTTTTCTAAGAATATTAAAAAGTTAATAAAAAATTATCTTCATTAAAAAGTATGACAGTATTTACATTTATAATATATTGAGTATACATTTATAAAAAATAATTGATTTTTAGTTCTTTAACCAAAGTTTTAAAAGACTTCTCTTTTTATAAATTATTAGAAAATTAAAAAAAACTCTTTCAAAAGTAGGTATTCAATCTCCTTGGGATAGCAGAGGTGTGCAAAAATTCCCTCAAAATTATTCTTTTGGCTTTGTATAATATATATATATATATGTGTGTGTATACACTCTTTTTTTTTTTTTTCAAAATATGATATATATATACTTTAAATCATAGAAAATCCTTTTCAATTGTTGTTTTTTTTTGTTAAAAATTGTTGGATTTATATTTTTTTTGGGTCAATATTGGATTTATATTATGTAACTTATAAATATCATCCAATCCAGGCTTTAGAGGTAAGGTAACCCAGCAAACACTTCAAAAGGCCCAACTTCAACCCTCTTAGCTCAAATTTAGATATATTGAACCAGTTTGTTTAAAATTATTTCTTAAAAAAATCACTTCTTTTTTAAAAAAAATCACTTATATGAATTTTTAAGATGTTTGTCTAAACTTTTTTTAAGAAGCAGAATCAAAAAATAATCAATTTTCTACTTTTTTTAAGAAACAACTTAGAGTTGCTTCTTAAAAAACAGTTAAAATAGAAGAGAGAGAAAACTTTTAACAATGTGAAAACATTTATTGCAGCAAATAAAGTACTTTTTCATGGTTGTAACCAAACAAAAATTTATTTCTGATTATACAAGAATCTCTAAAATAAAATTAATTTTTTTAAACAATTTAAAAAAGTACTTTTTTTAAGCACAAACAAACTGATCCATTATAGTATTGACAAAAAAAAAGACATATTATAGAGACAAAAAGATTGTTCATTTCTCCTATATGTCTTCGTTTTAGAGGACTTTTAATAGAAGTACGCTTGAATTTTAAGAAATATAAAAAATGAGTAAACTAGCACTTAGGTCGTTGACTTTGTGAGCGTCGTGCAATTAGGTCCCTGACTTTGCTAAATTGATCCCGTAGTCCCTGACTTTAACATCCGTCATGCACTTTAGTCCAAACGTTAAGTTTCTGTTAAATTCTTGCTGAAGTGTCACTCAATAAGGACTAAAGTGCAAGATTTTTTACAATGTCAGGGACCAAACTGCATGGTGGTCCCTTATCTTTTTTTTCTTCCCTCTTCTCTGCAGAATTCTCATTCTTCTTCTTCGCTTTTCTCTTCTTCATTTTCGCTCTTTTGCTTCTTTATGCAAATTAGAGGGTTTGAAACAGAAGCCTTCAAGTTCTCCCATATGGTTTTCCTTTGCTTCAATCTCGGAGTTTCATAATTGTGTGGTTTTAACCTCACGCAAATATACAAATATTTTGAGTCTTTGATTATGATGAAAATTTCTTGAATAAACAAACTAGTATCAAAAGGTTGAACTTTTTTAAGACATACTATTTTATGCCGAGGCATGGAAAGCATAAGGTTCCTCAACACTAAATATGGCTTCAATTTCTCATATGGTAATCTTCCATGCGCATAAGCATGAAACTCATCATTGTCAAACTCATAACCAAGGGTCGGATAGGAAATTAAGATAAAAACTTATTGATATTACATCATTGATAGTGAATCAATGTTTCAGAAGAAAGTATGATCGATGAAGACAAAATTGAGGGCAATGCCAAATCTTTATACCTTCAATCCTGCCATAGTTGTCCCATATTCAATATACAAATCCAGGCACATCTTTGACACTTCACTTTCTTCAATATACAAGCGTTCCAACATATACTCTGTAAACAAGATTGGTTAATTACAGTACTTTTGTCACATATGAAATAATCTAAACATTAGAGTATCATATGTTCTTGCGACATGCCAAATTGAGACCCATGCTTAATGGGTAGAGTGTCATCCATATCTGTATCAAACATTTTAAACCATAAATTAATATCACTTCCCTCTTTCCTCATATAATTGAAGTAAAACAACATGTTTACAGTGTGGTTGAAAGGGAATGAGAGAAAGGAAGAGGGAAGAAAATGTTTAATTGCATTCTCTCCCTTCTTTATTACTAGTTACATTAATTAAACTCCTTCCATATGAAAATTTTAGGAGGAAACAGAAATGGGAGATACCAACAAAGAAAAAAAGAGACCTTTGAAAGATTCAGAAGAAATGGGAGAGAAGGAGACGAAGAGAAGCGCGGGAGAAGAAAGAGCTTTTTGGAAGAAAGAGAAACCGAAAGTGTCAAAAATAGCGAAGAAGAATGAGAATTCTGCAGAGAAGGGGAAGAAAAAGATAAGAGACCACCATGCAGTTTGGTCCCTGACATTGTCAAAAATCTTGCACTTTAGTCCTTATTGAGTGACACCTCAGCAAGGATTTAATAGAAACTTAACGTTTGGACTAAAGTGCATAACGAAGGTTAAAGTCAGGGACTACGGGATCAATTTAACAAAGTCAGGGACCTAATTGCATGACGCCCATAAAGTCAAGGACCTAAGTGCTAGTTTATTCTAAAAATAATATTTCGCAAAGAATGTTCTTTTTTCTGCCTACAATTAATAAAACAATTCGTTTTGGTGGTCGGAAATTATTTTCCTTTATTTGTTTTCTGTTTTGGGTGTAAGATGGGCCTAAATTGAATTATCTTTCTAAGTCCAAAGCAGGGAAATTATAGACGGTGCAACTAGCCCAGATTTTCAACCAAAAAAAAAAAAGATAACCCAGATTCACTGACACATAGAGCGATCCAATTCATCAGATTTCATTTTAGATCCAATTAAGTAGTTGACAAGAATCCGACCAAAAAAAGTTGTTAATTGATTAACTGATTTTTATTTAATGTGTCACTTATAATTAATTTTTATAATATATTTTTAATCGATCATAAATTGATTAATATATTATTTCGATCTATCTATCTATTATAACTCAAATTTATCCAATCCATGTATTGATCACTTTTAGTTTCAGGGTTTTGTACAGAAAACACAAATTAATATAAAGTTATTTTACTATCTCCGGTATAAAATTTTGAAAACATCTAATAAAATGAAAATAGTATGATATTTTTATAATAAAAACTTATTTTTATAATGAAAACTGAAAAAAAAAAATAATTAAAACTGAAAAAATAAAAATAGATTACGCTTTCTAGATGACATGGGATTAGTATGGTTTAGAGTTTATTAGATTTGATTTTAATTAATTTATAAAATCAATAATAAGAAATGAATGATGTACAATATACACAACACATTAAATGAAAGTTATTTAAAATCAATTTCACATAATTGATTCTGACTGTTACAACGTACCTCCAGAGATCTAATCCAAATATTTGATGAGAGACCATAAATTAACTATTGATAATCTCTACTCTTGAGTAGAGTACACTATATATAAATATTCTTAGACAATAGAAATGAAACGTTTATGTACAAATAACTAATAATTAGTAGCAACATTAATTAATGTATACATAGAACAGAGCAGAGTATAAAAGACAAGCAAATGCTCACAAGTTAAATTTATCTAAGGTGATGTCTGAGACCGAGAAGGTGCAAGGTGCCCCTTATCCCAAACCTCTCTTGGAATACCATGGTGATTGCTTATATCAGGATTGACATCACTGTTCAAAATCACACCGTTGATGTTCCCACTCTCCTTCTCAATGTCCATTTCCCTGTTTGGTGTGCCGTTGTCAATAACTTCAATCTTCACCACCGCCATCATCATACTCCTATTCACGCCCCAAGTGATGTCTGCCATCACAAGTACCAGTAGCAGTAGTAGAACAAATTTGATCTTCGATTTCATGGTTATATATGGAATTAATTAAATAGATATATATACTTTTTGCTTTAACGTTGATGCTCTTGAGAAATTTTTTATCATTAGCAGTATTTATAGAGTTTGGAAGGCTCGTAAGAGAAAATATCTCAAATGTGCGTTTCCCATTAACATCAATGTGATATCATAACTTGAATCTTTGCCTGATTCCCAAATCAAAAATTAACATAACATCTTGCCAATATGAAACCTATATAGCCTATAAGTTTCTTACGCTTTACTAGAAGTAGACACATTTTATGCTACAATTGGAGACAATGCCCATCAACAATTAACTATATAATAAACAAATAATTAACAATGGGTCAGGTAAAATATATATCTTAAAGATTCTGGAATCGTGATAGAATTCTCTCAGTGCGCTTTACTTTCTGATTAATATCTTCTACTTGCGCGTTTGTACATCTGATAGAAGTTACCAATTCTTCAAGAAGCTGATAATTATTTTTTGATTTAATAATTTAAAATTTGTTGGGTAGAAGTGATCATAAATTATATAAGAGTTTAATTACTATACACTGACAGTGTAAAGAAATTTTACACGGTCGTCCAATGACATTTTGCCACATCAATTAATGAATATGACACCTCATGTATCATTAAAGTCATTAAATGATTTGTCAACACATCATTGAATGACTGTGTAAAGTTATTTTACACTGACAGTGTATAGTTATTAAATTCATTATATAATTTAGTGAAAACTGAGAAATATATCTACTGAACTAATTAGTAATTATCTCAAGCTGCACCATAGTTACTCTTAATTTTTATATTATATTATATATATATATATATATGCAGTTATCCAAAAATAAATAAACAAAGTCTCCAACAAACATGCATGCCTAAAAGAACACATAAATAAAAGAAGGGAGTAATGTATACCCACTACCCAAAAGAAAGGAACGAAAGAAATGACATGTATTCTATGGTTGCTTCTAGCTGTTTCCCGCACTTTATTATCCTAGAAAGTAGCTAGAAACCAACAAAAGGAGAAGGGTGAAAATTGAAAAGGCCGTGGTGGGGGAGACAAAGGAAATTGTTGGCTTTAGGTTAGGCTTGCCCAAAAACATGTAGAGGAAACAAAATGTTTAATATTTATTTTCTTTTAACTTTTGAACAGATCAAAAGAATTGACCGCGCGTGTATGGACATGTGACATGTGTTGTAAATTTGTAGTTGTCGAATTGATATTGTTGGGTACTTGGGTTGATGGCTTGATGCAACACGATCAAGATTATATATTTGGGACCATCAAATTTGAAATGATATTGATATAATCGTATTGATTAATTTACATTAAATAATTTTTTTTACCTCATTATTCTCTTTTACTTATTTCCAATAAAAGTTCTTTAAAAAACTTAATATTTACCCAACTAGTGGTGGATTTTGCATAAAAAAATTGAGTGAACCAAAATAAGTTTTTATGAATAAAAGTTCTACATTTGATCCTTTATGTAAAATCCAAATGACTAAATTATCAAGAATAAAAAAAAAAGATATTTATTGTTATAAATTTAAATTTTATTCTAAAATATCCATAGTTAATAATGTATACATCCATAAAATCCACTAAGCATGGTAAGTGGGTTGGGCCCGGCGGGACAACATGCATGCCTGACCCACAAAAAATGGTGGGGTACTGGGTTAGCTCCATTCAGCCCACCAACTCACTCAATTTGTTCCACTTAACCCGTCAACCCAACGGGCAAACTAGCGGGTCATGGGTCCGTCCGCCATATTTAACATTTTTTTTAAAAAAAATATTTATTATTTATATTTAGTATTTAATTATAACTATTTCATAAAAATTAAGGAAATATATGATCTAAAGCAAAAAAAATCTAAATGTTCTTTTTTAATTTCATTACAGTTTAAATCTATTATGTATTATCTTTATTTTTCATTTTTTAATTTTTATTAATTTTTAGGTGTGAGCGGGTGTGAAGAAGAGAGAAAAAAATGAAGAAAGAAAATGTGAAAGATATGGTACTTAATGTAATGAAAAAAAGAAGAGAGAAATAAAAAAATCAAATTTGTTATATAAATATGTATGTATATATGTATTTAAAAAAAAAAAGCTTGAGGGAGTCATCGCTCCCTCTTTGACTATAAAGATCCACCCCAGGACCTAACTAATATTAAAGAAAACTAACAAACTTAAGACATGACAATATATACATTTATAAATACAATTTAATTGATATACGTATTGCCAGTGATAATTAAAAGGTTTTATATTAGCATCTAGTTATGTGTATCACATCATTTATTGAATTTAATAACACGTGATGTGTCATATTCATTAAATGATGTAGTGATATTTATGACAATGTAAATTTTTTTACACTAATAATGCATACCTATTAAACTCTGAGTAAACCTAACAATATTAAAATATAAACAATTTTAGTGTGAATAAAATCTTTATTTATAAAAAATTATATTGTGTTTCATTTGAATATTTCCGGAGTAAAGTGTATATATGCATCAAAATGAAGTTGTTGTCTGGAGTGGACGAGGAAAAAACTCTTTCATTGGTAAAAAAGAATTATTTATCGTTTGGTATATTGATTAAATAATCAGCAACCTAGATCATTTATGAGAAAATTGTTATTATTATCCATCTACATTTGCAAATTAAGGCTTTAATTTTGAGTATCATTAGGAAGAGAAATCTCGTAACCCTAGCACAAGGAACCCTAACTATGGATGGTTGTCAAGGTGCTTCATGTGAATAACGTATACCTTTCTGTGATTGAGTGAGGATGATGCTATAGACATTGTAACAAGAGGAGAACTAGAAGGAAATAAAAGATGGAACCCACTAGTGGTGAGGAAGAAATGAGAACGAGGTCACTGTCATAAGTAATATCTTGTAATTCTAATATATTTTTATTAAACACTCGGGCCAGGGATTTCGAATCACAACCACCAAACCCATTACCCGAATTGATTTTGTCGGGTTCAGTGATGTTTAAACCGAATAGACCCGCCAAACTGAACTGATTAGGTCAAATACCCTCGGGTCACGTTGGGTCTCGGATTGACCCAACCCATGATCACCCCTAATGACATCTGATATGTTATTAAACTCAATAAATAATGTGATAAAACATCATTTGATGACTATTTAAAACATTTTTACTTTGGTAATGTCTACTAATTAAACTCTTAATAAAATGTATTAAATATTTCTTAATCAATGCTTAAAACACTTATTAATATATTAAAAGGTTGGGCTTAATTAATAATACAAGGGAAGATTGTGGGAAGAGCTTCGGGTCCGATGCCCATTGGGGTGAGGGGTGTTAAAGATTAAACTCCTAATAGAAACCCCCTAATAATAGTAACTTTTTTCAAGTGTAAAATCTGCCTCATCTCTAGGAATGACAATAAAATCTGAACTCGTGGGTTCTGACCTGCCTCCGTCCCAACTATGACGAGGAAAACCCACACATTGACCACAAACTCGAATCCGTCCTGATATAATAATTAAAAAAAATTAATCTATTCTATTACATAGGGAGGTTTTTTTTACTGTTCACTCATTGGAAAAAATTTTTGGTCCACTTTTGGGCCGTCGTTTGGGCTTTTTCTTATTCACGCACACACACGTCAATGATCCAACTGACAAACTATACCTATCCTACATGAATATAAAGAGAAATGTAAGGAAAAGAGAAATATAAAGAAAAAAATTAAGAGAGAAGGTGAAAAATGTATGTAAAAATATCATTACTGTTTTTAAGAGTAGTTAAAATTTTACAATCGATTTTTGGGGTATGAAAAGTATATGGAATAAGGGGGTATAAAGAAAAAATGAAGAGGGAGAATATGAAAGATGAGTTGGCTTCTTTTAAAATAGATGATTTTTTTTATTATTCATTGATCAATGTAGTGATCTTTAAATAGGGGTATATTTGGAATGCTATAATTTAAAAAAAAAACAATAATGCATTAACCAATTTTCTTAAACGGTGTGAAACAGTTGGAAGGGTCTTATAATAAGGGACGGAGAGAGTATTTTAATGTGTTAGGTTTATTTAAAATAGCATTAGGAAAGGAAGAGAGAGATTAAAAAAATGTGTGAAATATAGTGTATAATAAAGAAATGACAAAATACCATCCCTCTTTATTAAGAGTCTTAAAACTTTGACAGTCTATTTATTTGAGTGTTTGGGTGTGAGAAATGTAGGGAAAAGAGATATATAAAAAAAATAAAATGAAGAGATAGAACGTGAAAAATATAATATGAAAAAATAATTAATTTTTTTTAAGAATATTAAAACTCTGAGAGTCAATTTGTTTGAGTGTGACAAGTGTGTGGAAAACAAAAATATAAAGAAAAATAAAATAATGAGAGAGGGTGAAAGATGTAAGAAACGTGAGAAAGAGAGATATAAAAAATTAAAATGAAAAAAAGAGAATATACATGATTGTCAAGGAAATGAAGAAATAGATAAATGAAAAGGAAATTTAGGGTGTGAAAACATCTTATATATTTTAGAATTAAACTAGCATGTATTTTATATATTAAACAAACATTTTTATGAGAATAAAAAAATATATAACAAATAAAATAATTTAAAATTTATATTTCCATATATTTAATAAATCACTTAACTAAAAAAATTATTTTAAAAATCATTTATCTTCATGTATTTGTTTAATATTCATTTCTATTTTCCTCTTTGAATTTTAAAATTAAAATTTTTTATTAAAAATAAAAGATCAATTAAAACATCTCTTCAAATTTAATTTAATTAATAAAATTAGTTTTAATTTCTATACCAATAAATTTTAAATATAAAATTAAAAGAAAATTTATTGAAAAATATTTTAATATTGGTTTGTGTCATGTATTCTTTTTCAAATTATTTTTTATTTTTGTCTTTTTTATCTTTAATTTTATAATTAAACTTACAAGTATCCCTTATATTGCACAGTTATTTCTATGAAGTATAAAAATTGAATTTGATTATTACAATATTGTATTAATGATAAGTCATGCTATATATTTTTTTACATATTATTTTTATTTATCTGTATCCTTATATTTTAAAAGTAAATTAACAAGTAATCAATCAAGGACATGATCAATTGACACTAGGTGTCAAACTTTTAGAGTTACACCACCTAATAATTTTTTTAAATGTGAATTTGATTGATTCAACCTTTGAAGCGCATATATTACCTTCATGATCATCTATATTAAATTTTAGATAATTTGAACATTCGTACATATGTGATCTAATAGTGTACTTTTATCTATATTTTAAAAACATATTATATGTTAAAATAAATTAGTTTGATGAAGAATGAATTAGTTTTTTTGTCTTTGACCGGTAATCCCCACAGACATAGATGTGGGTTTAACCCTCGGGCTATGGGTGATTAGGTAAAGCACACGCAAGAATGGAGACTCCAGGATTATAACCCCTAACCTTGAAAGTAAAGTCTGTTTGGAGTCATAGTCCATATTCACTGTGATCAACCACGGTTTGGTATGTATGTATGTATGTATGTATGTATGTATGTATGTATGTATGTATTATTATTATTATTATTATTATTATTATTATTATTTGTATGTATTATTATTATTTATTATAATATTATAATTATTATAGAGTAAACCGCCAATTTGGTCCCTGAAAATGTTGTTCATTGTCAAATTAGTCCCTGAAATTACATAAATTAAAATTAAATCCCTGAAACTGTATTTCGTTCGTCAAAACAATCCCTCTGTTAACAAAAACAAACTTTTCAGGGACTACTTTGATAGTGATTTGTTAGTTTTAGGGATTTATTTAATTTACGTACTAAAATTTGAAGGATTAAATTGATAATAAGTATCAACGTGCAAGGACCGAATTATATTTCTATTAACAGAGGGACTACTTTGACGGATGAAATACAGATTCAGGGACTGATTTTTAGTTTTTGTCAATTCAGGGACTAACTTGACAACGAGCAACACTTTCAAGGACCAAATTGGTGATTTATTCAATTATTATAATATAATCTTCGTTAACATATACTAATCTAAATATATTAATATGCTTACTAAAGTAAAAACTAATATAAAGAATGTTATTATAAGTAACAACCTTTATGAAAATATTCTCTCAAAAAGATTTTAACTTTTAACGAATATAAATTATTTGAGTAATAAATAATTTATTATTAAATTTTAATCAAAGATTATGTATTTATAAGTTGGTAACATATTCACATAGTTAGTCGGAAACTTTATTTTATTTTAATACGTGATTAAATCAAATTTGACTCTTCCTCTTTTAAACTTTTTTTAACAAAAGAATTGATTAAAAGAAAAACATGAATTAGTTGTAACATGAAAAGATCAAAATTTTATAAAATATGAAAAACAACTAATGTTAAATATAAAAAAAAATTATTTTGTCAAAAATATTTTAAGGTTACTAAAATAATTACAATATAAAAAAAATGTAAGTACTTAATATTTTTATTTTAAAATTTTTAAAAATTCATTTCATTGATAAAACTTATTTTATTCATAATTTTCATATATATTTTTTAAATTAAAAAATCAAATTAAATATATATAATAGATTTTTTTATGATATAAAAAATTTATTATGAGATATTAAGATCCTTGCATCGCACGAGTAGAACACTAGTTATACTAATAGTTAAGTAATAAATATAGACTTATATATTTTCCTTAAAATATAATATAATTCTTAAGTTTCTTATTTTTTTCAGGATTCTCAATATCTATATTTATATATTATTTGAATTATAATATATTAAATATATATAAATTATTTAAAAACATGTATATATTTAGGTTATTAAAAATAAAGAACAATAAAAATATATACAATATGAGATCCACGCGGATTTCCCGAACCCGACATAGACCCACATGGATGGAGTATAACTCGAATCCAAACCCAACTTTTACGGGGCATGGATGAGGAGAGCAAAACCTGCCCCATCTGACCCGTTGCCATGCCCCTCTCTCTCTCTCAAAGTGCACCTAATATATATTTATCCAAATCTATCATAGGAAGATTAGAGGGGCAGATATGGCACCTATTTTTATTTTGATATAACTTTTTTATACAATAAAAAACGTATAACACACTTTTTTTTTCTCTATATCTCTCCATCATATCCCACATTTTTCTCTCTTTTCCCTCTTTTCTCCCTTTCCCTCTTTCTATATTATACATGTAAAACATTTAAAAACAACATTTCTCTTCATTTTTTCCAACAAATTGGAGAGACGGCTTCGAGAATCTAATATACTAGTATCGCAGTGTGCTCCTTAGATTACTGATTATAAATTATTAAACACTTCTTAATTTATTGGTTGGGTTGGGTTAGATATTTGATTTTTCTTGGATTCTCCCTGAAAAAGGCGCGCATGGTGTTCAACTTCTAACCCATTTGTCTTTTACCAACCCAATATTTTGAAAGTCTAGATCTACACTTAAAAAACCAATATTGTACTCATCAAAAGTCGTAACTACCATGATTAAGTATCTTAATAAATTTTGTTTGTGCAAATTCATGGTTAGATGGGATGCCTCTATTTTGTCTAACTTGAAAATAAAATCATTTAAATGTTGAAATTGTACGAAAAGAGAATTTGAGACCAGTTCAAACTTTAATCCAAACCTTTTTAATTTTACTATTCTTCACAGATTAGAAAATATCAAATTAACAATTTATAAATAGCCATTGTTAAAGTTAGTAGAGTATTAATAATTAAAGAAGAGAGAAAAAAAGATATTATTATATGAACTAAAATGTTAAATTACAATAGGGGTTTAGTAATATTTTAAACAAGTAAATTAACAGTATATATTTACTGATAATATAATTTTATAGTTAGTTTAAACTGAATTACAAATATATTTGTGTATGTGAATGTGTAAGCAAAGTCATTTTTCTCATCCTCGGTTTCCGCTTGTCATCCAAGTTTTAAGCATTCTGTGATATTTTATATATCACATGGAAGAAATTAATTATAAATTAATGTGATTAGTATAAACGCGACTTCATCATCACCTAGTGCCGTTTTAGTTTGAATTTTATTATTAAATATATCATTAACATGAACACATTTCTTCGTTTCCATGATAGGATCAAGTCTCTACCAAAAAAAAAAGGGATCAAAGTCAAATTTGTTAACCTAACAATATGCAGATAAAATCACTTTAAAGTGAATTTATTTGTAAATAAGTATATATAGATAAATATATTAATTTAAAACATTTCTTAATTTAATTAAACTCACTAAAATTTAAAATAATGATATTCTCACCTATATATTTCACCGATACTTTCAATCAAAATGTAATTTTTACAACAATTACAAATGACTCTGTTATTTATGGGAGATTCTATAACATACACCATGAGCTAAATGGGGCATATAGGTATATCCGTATATAATGATTTTAACTATGAAATTCCGTAGTTATTCATAGCTAATAACCTAATATAATAACTATATATTATTTCTTACAAAATTTCTTGTTTTATTAGCTATAATTTTAGTTACAGACTTTTGTAGTTAAATTCTTGTTTTATTAGCTAATATAATAACTATATATTATTTCATACTATTTTCGCTATTTTCACTATTCACATTTTTAAAATATGCCATGACCTACTAAAGTTTAATTTACATCTATCTACTCTTTAATTCTATTTTCTATTTGCATGCGTCTCTTTTTAAATAAAACTAAAAATATATTTTCTCCTTATAATTATTTTATTTTTATTATAGATTAAATATAAAATAAAATCAACAATATCAAAGAATTAAGTAATTTATATAAAATCATGAATTTATACCCCATTGCTATCAATAATATAAAAACAAGTTAGGTAATGTCGGCTAGGTCCAAATAACCATAAACAATTACACAAATTGATCACACGTTTCCGCGCTGTACTCACAATATATCATTTCAAGGAGGTTTAAACAAAGATTTCCGCTTATGTCATATGCAAACTTGCTGGGTTGTTTCCTCTTGATTGATGTACCATTTGATTTCACTTATATATAATTATTTTTTAGCATTAAAAATTAATAGAACGTATACTTGCATTTAACGCATTATATTTATATTAATTTGATTTGAACTCTTATCAACTAAACAAATCATATGAATATATAAATCATGAAAGTTATTTTTTACGTTCTTCATAGAAAAGAAAAAGTGCTAGATTGTCATGTTTTATACTTGCAAAAAAGGAACATGTAAGATTGAGTTTCACTTATCTTTTTTCTAAAAAAATAAGAAAGTAAATAATTATCTTGAACTTTCTTTTATACAGCACAGTAAATTTTAAATTTTTTATTTAGCCTTTAGAGTATATATGATTATACCAATTCGATCTCTTATTTAGTTATCTTTAACTAATTACTAATATATGAGGTTGGTTTAAGTGGTACATGTTTGATTCCCCTTAAAGCAAGATTTGGGGTTCGAGTCTTGTGGATAAAAAAATCTCCGCGGAGAGAGCTAACCCCACCATGATGTAGATGTTCCCACCATGATGTGAGGCCATACCTGTAGTTAAAAAAAAACTTACTAATATATTTATAACGTAATGCAACCTTAATTATATATATCCATATCATATATGTACAGTACCTATGCCGTTTGTCAAATTATTCATTAAAATTTTCATTTCATGTGTATTTTAATCCTTGATGTAGTACACAGCCTTGTTTCCTTTTTTTTTTTTGGTAATACACAGCCTTGTTTCCTTTTATTCAAGTTTTAATTAGTCTCTGATTGTTTAATTATGAGTAATAATTTTTCATCATGTTCTTTTCTTTTTACACATAGATTAGCAAATTCTAAAGCTCATAAATTAGCTGCATCAGCATCTAATTTCCCCAACAATTTATGGTAGACTGAAATCCCATCATGTAGTTGCTAGCTAATCCATAAAGTTTAGGTTCTGGCTTAAAAAAATCCTTGATGTAGTTTTCTTAATTTATTAATATTAATTAATATACAAAAATAAATATTTATTTATAAATTAGTTAATGAAATATTATGTCAATGTTCACTTTAAATTTTTATATATTTATATCAGTTTTAATTTTATAATATTTGAGTCTGATTTTATTTGATATCTTTATGTATTTTTATAATTTATTAATATTCACTAATATAAAAATAATAAAAATATATTGATATTTAATAACACTAAATAAGAGAAAGTATAAACGATTTTTTTATTAATAAGATAAATGAAATATTATATTTTTAAATATTTTTATTAATAAATAAAATTAAGTATAACCATTCAAAATAAAAAATTAATAAATAAGTTTCAATTAAATATTTTAATTACTATATAATATATATAATTATTTTGTAATCTTATTGATTTACTTTCTAAGGATAATAAATTATATATATAATACATTATATTGAGGATGATGTGGCAACACATCATTGGATGTCTGTGTAAAATTTCTTTACACGGACAGTGTATATATATAAACTCTTATATTAATGAATAATTTATTAAACCGTACAAAATATTAACAAATGATAAGTTAATATTATACCCACCGGGTCATAAGTTGGATAACGTGTTATATAACAATAACTATATAATTACTTATCAGTGAAATATATATTTTATATATTCATGATTTAGAGAGTAATGAGATTATTTTAAATTTAGATTTAATTAGTATATACTGTCCGTGTAAATAAATTTTATAGTGTTTTTTTATTTGAGTTTTATTATTTCTATTAGTTATTGTATCCGTCAGTTCACATTTCTTATGTTTTAAATTTACTCTATAATTTCCTTAAAATTGTCTTAAAATTTTTCAAACTGTAAATGTATGTCTATTATGTCACATTTCTATGGCTTTTATTTTAAACTCCCTCTCGAGAATAACTATCCTAATCAAATGTTATCCATAACCATATTTTTATTTTATTTTTTAAGAAAGTTGGGAATTTAAATAAAAAAATTAGAAACTAAGCAAGGATAAGAATATCACCATTATACCATTATATATGCTTATAGAAGACAACAAACTCATACAACATTTGATATCACTCAGTTTTTTCTTTTATATATATATCTCTCTCTCATCATTTATCATATGCTATTTTTATTTGTTGTTAATAAAAGGTATCCACTATTATCAGTTTTACGAATTTAGTCACATTTAAGAGTGTGTTTGGCTTGCCATTTCAGCTAGCTGAAAGTTGAAAATAGTAGCTGAAACCAGTGTTTGGGAAGATAGCTTTTTAGTAGCTTTTTTGGTAGCTACAAGCTTTTCTTAAAAAACTAATTGGGGTAGCTTTTTTAAAAAAGCTTCAAACTTCAGTTACTAGCTAAAAATTAATTACAAGTTTAATCCTCAACCACCCCCACTTATCATTATTTAATAATTAATGTTGTCCTTAAATGACATTTTACCATTTTCAACTAGCTTTACCAAACACATTCAATAGTTTTTCAGCTTTAAGCTTTTAGCGAGCTTTTCAATTTTCAGGTAGCTTTTCAGCTAGTTTTACCAAACACTCTAAGAGTCCTTATTTCTCACTAAAATTGTATTTAGTGGAGAATGAATGCTCCCACAATTTCAGTTTACATTACCAATTAAACCACGACACTTTTTTTTTTTGCTGTTTATATAACCACTACACTTTCTAATTCCTTATTCTTCTAATTTCTATCTCATTTTAATTTGTTTAAAATAGTTTTACAAAAGATATTGAAATTGAACAAGTATATTTTCTCTCTTGAATTTAACCAACACAGAGAAGTGGTATTTGTACAATCAAGTTGTACAAACAATACTAAAAAACATTGAGTGATCGAGAAAAGAGAGAGTCAATGAGTTGTGATGAAAAAAAGATAAACATAATACATATTGTATATATTAGTTATACATTATACATACTCTATGAATAATATATCTCTAATCAACCAGACTAATGATAAAAAATGGTGGACAACCTGATGAGTGTGTCGGACTGACTAGACATGTACGTTTTCTTATGAGAGATTCCGCGTCCACACATCACAATGGCCAGAAAGGAAAATCAAATAAAAAAATACAGAATGGGAAAGTGTTCAAATATTAGGAACAGAATTTCTGTGAACTATGATGGATCATGGAAGTTTCATTTTCCCTCACCAAATGTTCAAGCATTTTTAATGTTGCCAATATGTATATATAGTACTCCTATCCCACCCTTCCTTCTCATAAAAAAGATCCATATATATATACCTTCCACTGCATATATCTGAGAATTACCCTCTTCATCTCAAAGTTTCAAAGTCTCAACCTTTATTCTTTTTGCCTAAAATATATATCAACATGAAGCACCAAAGGAGGTTCACAGTGTTCTTACCAAATTTGCTAATACTAGCAACCATCATATTCCATCCAACAATACGGACAGTGGCGCAGGAAGTTGGTGAGTCTTCTTCCTTCTTGGAGTATCAATTTCTTCATGTTTTAATTTGTGGTTTGATTTGAATCATTTGATCTATCTATATATGTGTGTGCAGAGGATGAGAGTGAGTTTGATTACACAAAAGGGAGCGAAAAGGGTCCCTCACACTGGGGGGAACTGAAGAAGGAATGGGCAACATGTAAAAATGGCGCAATGCAATCTCCCATTGATCTGTCAAGCCATAGAGTAAAGGTAGTGAGAAAATTAGGAGAGCTAAAGAAGTACTATAAGCCCCAGAATGCCACTGTCAAGAACAGAGGCCATGATATTGAGGTAAAAATCACCATTTTATTTTCTGCAACTAAACCATCCTTAATTCTCTCTCTAGAGTCTATTCCTCACCATTTTATTCTTTTTAATTGATGAAATGCAACAATAACTTCTATGATTTAGATGTTGTATAGTTGTTTTAAATTATAGACAGCCCCAAAGCAATAAACTTCACCGTTAATATATATCAATTAGCAAGCTGGCACCTAATTAGCTAGCTAGCCTTAGCATATCTTCAAAAAGCCTCAAACACTTGCAGATAGTTGGATTCCTTTAATTTAAATATCTTGATAGGAGTTTGATCCTGTTAATGTGTATGGAAAAGACTTTGTTTAGAGAGCCAAAACCTATTTTAGTGATTTCTATGCCTTGAATGTATTAGTCTCTAGTTATGAGTTGGAGGATGATGATGTAGGAAAAAAAAAAAAGCTAGCCTTAGCACACGCGGTTTTTGTCCAGATTAAGCTATAAATAAAATATCTTTTACTTAGATCTGAATGTTATTATTTAATTCAATTTAATACAACACAATATTGGTTGGTCACTTAAGCTTTGATTGATTCTCTTTACATGTGTGCGTAAATGATGCAGCTGAAATGGGAGGGAGATGCGGGATCAATAAACATCAATGGCACTGAGTTTTCTCTGCATCAATGCCACTGGCATTCACCTTCTGAGCACACCATCAATGGAAGGAGGTTTGTCTTGCTCCACAATCATTTCATTTTTCATGAGTGAAAATATTATGTCAATTAATTAATGTTGTATAAAAAAGGTATTATTTTATTGGATGGAAGAAAATTAAAATTCTCTTTCTCTCCCCTGAAATACTATATAGGTATGACCTGGAGCTCCACATGGTTCATGAAAGCCCAAAGATAAATGGGAAAAGCAAGATCGCTGTTGTTGGGCTTCTATACAAGATTGGTCGTAGGCCCGATCCTGTTCTTAGCAAGGTAATTAACAATTAATTCAATTTGTTTTAATTTATAATCCAAATAAACCAAAGAAATGAATACATATATAGGATCTATTCAATAGTAGTATTTATCTGAATAAGTGTGTGTGCTAAGCTTGAAACTGTTTCGATCAGTTGTCAAAACACATAAAATCGATGGTGGATGAAGAAGCAGAAAGGAGCATTGGGGTGATTGATCCCTCAGAAATCAAGCTGGGTGGAAAAAAGTACTATAGATACATGGGCTCCCTTACTGTCCCTCCTTGCACAGAAGGTGTCATTTGGACCATTAATAAAAAGGTACTATTCATTAAAAAAACAAATTTTTAAAAAATTATTCCAAATTTTTCTTTGGTATAACTGAACCTCTAAATTTGCATGATCATCAGATAAGGAGTGTGTCAAAGGCGCAAATCAAGTTACTACGAGAGGCTGTGCACGATGTAAGTGTATATATATATATGTTCTAGTTTGATCTGCTGCACTAGATAATGCATATAATCACAATAAACATATAGTAAATTAAATTAATAAATTCAATAACATTGAGCAATATTTCTTTTTAATTGGGAAAGTAAAACTGGGGAATTAAACCAACTTGAACCATCTCTAATTATACTCTTGTCCATTAATTCTTTGCAGCATGCAGAGAAGAACGCCAGACCTATACAACCCCTGAATAGACGAGGGATCCAACTGTATGGTCCAAAACGGAAGGAATATTAGATTAATCACACATAATTAATTTTTGTCTTAAAAATTCTTTGATTAATTAGTCGTTGCTCCTATAGCTAGTAGTCCTATTATATATATGTTTCTAGCATTTTGCTGTATACTCTCCCCTCCCCCAAATTATTTGGTTTTGTATACAGGTTTCAATTCGATTGGAAGCACTCATGTAAGGTTGTCTTTTTGCATATTTCATTACCCATTTCACATCTTCTCGCGCAGTCGTTTGCCTAGGGTAACCCTTTCTCATCCTCGTTCTCAAACACGTTAACCTCCAATTAATTTAGGATTTGAAGGTAATTAAAGAAGTGCCATTAATAAATAAAAACTCACCATTTTCTGTTTTTTTCCAGATTTCTGTAGTAGAAAGCTAAAAACAGGAATAAGAAAAAATTTCGGGTGTTCCTAATTATTTTGTGTATTACAAACATAAATAGAAGGTTGTTTTAAGAACCAATTATTACAAAATACCTATGACAAACAAACATTTTTTACCATAGCACGTGGATCAGCTGGTACTTGCACCAAAAAAACAAACATTTTTTTTAGTCTTAAAAAGAATATAAAAATGAAAAGAATATTTAAGATATATTTATTATATAAAAGACTTAAATATGTTTTTGGGTTTATAAAATGGATTTAATAACTATACACTGTCAGTGTAAAGTTATTTTACACAGTCATCCAATGATGTGTTGACACATCATTTAATGAATTTAATGATATATGAGGTGTCATGTTCAATAATTGATGTGGTAAAATATTATTGGATGACTGTGTAAATTTTTTTTACACTGACGTGTAGTGTTAGTAATTAAACTCTTATAAAATACACCTGATTTGATTTTCGTCCCTGCAAAAATATTTTTTTTGGTTTTGATCCTCATAAAATAAGAAATTGTTAAAGTTGGTCTTTGGCGTCCTTAACACTCACAATATCACCAAGATTTATTTATTTTGTGAGGACTGAAATCAAGAATAAAAAAATTACAAGGACTGAAATCAAAGTGAGTGTATTTTATAGGGACCAAAAATTAATTACAAGAACCAAAATGTCACATTTCTTATTTTCTAAGGATCAAAAGCAAAAAATATTTTTACAGGGACGAAAACTAAATTACGTGTATTTTACAAGGATAAAAAAACATATTTTACCCTATAAAAAATATAAAAAGCGCAATAAATATTTTAAGATGAAAATTAAAACGCAATAAGTATTTCAAGATAAAAAACGCAAACATGGTCGCTTAGGGTGTATTGATTCAATTTTATTTTAGTTAGTTTTTGAAAACTGTTTTATAAAACAGTTTTTAAGAATTGTGTTTTACAAATGAAATTTATAGTATTTTCACTAAAAACAGAAAAATTAAAATGTAATTTTTCAAAACATCTCATAGTATTTTCAGAATTTTTATTTTTAAAAACAAAAAAAAAACAACCACATTTTTTAAAATTATTTTAAAAATTGTCTGTCAAACAAATTTATTTTAATTTTTCTATTTATTAAAACAAAAAACAGTTTTTAAAAATTGTAAACAAATAAATCCTTACATCCCGTGTATTCAAGGACCGAAAAATTAAGAAATAAAGTTTTGAACCATTCTAAAAAGTAAAATGTAAAAACTGAACTCGACTAGAAGGTTGTGCTGAAAATTAAAATACTTAAAAGCAAGTTTAGATAAATTTTCCTAAGTATTTACAGAAAAAGAAAATAAGATAATTAAATTAAAAGAGTTAAATAAATTTAATTTTTCATAAATTGAAATTAGTTTCTACAACTCATGTACTCTCTCATTAAGTTCTTTGTATATAAACACTTATAAATTTATAAGAATTTTTTTAATGATACCGAATTCAAACACTTATCTCAAATAAAAAAAAAACTTATAAATTAAAAGTCCAAACTAGACACTAATATACATATATGGAAAACTAATGGTCTGTTTGATTTATACTGGATCCACGCTTCAAACATGGATCCTGGTAAAAGCTCTTAGTAGCGTTTGTCCGGATCCATGTTTGAAACGTGATTTTAAGGTAAGTCATGTATGATGATAAATTATAAAATATTAATGGGTATGTATAGCTTTTTTTTATTTTTAATTGTTTGTCAGGTCTCCTCTTTCGGTCTCTCGTTTTATTAACCCAGTTTTTAATGGATAAAATCTCATCATTAGGAGTTGAAATGACCTATCAACAAGTGGAAGGGCTAGCTAAGATTTTTTAAACATGCTATCCCGAGTCTAATTCTCGAATTTATGTGAAGAAAACATTATTGGGAGAGGTCTCCACTTTGGTGTTTAATAGTACCCCAGAGAATGAAATTAGTCTATCACCTACCAAGTGGGTAGAGTTGGGTAACAGACCATGCCGATCCACATTGGCTCGCACGCTAAACATATCAACCAATATAATCTCGCATTTACACATGCCCACATTACACCAACCAGCATATATAGGCCCATGAGTTAAAGGGGTCGGGCTGCGAGTGAGGTAATAATACTTTTTAGTAAGATTTTTTAAAATTAATTAAAATTTTTTGATTTTTTATGTAGTTAAACATGTCGACCTACAAACCCGTTTAACCGCGTGTTATATGGGCCAACTCACATAAACCCATAATTTAAATGAGTCAACATTTTAAGTGGTCACTGAATTCCACTATACTAGCTCTTAAACATTATGAATTCAAATTTGGTGTAGTTGAAAATTGGTGCAGTCAATATGGTCACTAAATTTGGGCCATATGATCAATGGCCCAGATGCTAACGATATTGAATTGACATTTATAATAATATCTCGACAGCTGATCAGACGATCTAAATTTGATGATTGTATTGACTATATCAAATTTCAACTGCACCAAATTTAAATTCAAACATTACCAAGTAGCGATCGTTTGGTATAATAAATATTCTATTAATTAACTTCTTTAACGGGAGTGGTTCACATCATTACATTGACGAATAGTGTGTTTGGTAAAACTAGCTAAAAATTAGTTGATTTTATTGTAAGTGTTTGATAAACTAGCTGAAAATGGTAAAATGACACAGTATAAAGATATCATTAATTATTAAAGAATGATGAATAAAGGTTGTTGAGAGATAAACTTATAATAAATTTTTAGTTAGTAACTGAAAATAATAACTAAAAATGGGATTTTTTTTAAAAAAAAAAAACTATCTAAAGTAGCTTCTAAAAAAAGAGCTAATAACTACCTAAACTGAAATATCTTCTCAAACACACTCGAAATATTATAAGTTTTAGACTTCATTGACAAGGGCGAATAAGAAACGGCTCATACTGAAATAGTGCCTCCCTTTACTTATTCACTTCTTTATTTTCCGGTTCTTTTCTATGGTATGTTCTGCTGAAATAAGAATGAAAAGGTCAAGTTCTCAACCTAGTACAAAAGTCATCTGTGTTATGGGCCATTTTGTTATCACAACCTCCTCTGTGACTGTGAGGCTGTGACAGTACCCATTATTAATTAGCGGAAGTTCCAATTAATTATCAGATGATGTGTAATTAAATAGAGACACTAAAGAGCAATATTAATTGCTTGTATTCTATTTGACAGCTAACAATTAATGTATACGTGTGCTGCAAAGAAAATTGCAATATTATGTGATTATATATATATATATATATATAATATGGTTATGACTCTAACATTAAAATTAAATATAAAAGCTGGAAGAATTAAACTGACCTGTTCTTGCGGAAGCAAATTAAATGCTGGAATTGACTTGGATTTTGTCTGTTTCCTTTTGGTATTCGTTGAACTTAATTAGGCTCCTCAAGGATTGTGTGTGTGTGAATTCAATAAGCTAACAAAAGTAATTTGTTTATCTATTTCTGGGACCGTTTTGGTTCCATCCGATAATGATGATGGGTTAGACATTAAACCACCTCCAGAATGTGACGTCGTCTATAGGGAAAATTAGTTAATTTAGTTCCTTAATCATGTATAATGAAAACTTCAGAGGAATCTCTGCTCTTTATATGTCTTCAATTCCTAATTAACAAGGCACATGGGATCGATTTGGGAGCTCAAAATTCCTACTACAGTAGTTAGTACAGTCAATTCAGCGAGAGTTTTTCTCTTGATTCTCTCATATTTAGGCTTGATTAATTAAAATATATCAAGTATCTCTGAATTTTAATTAAATTCACATTTATCAAATGAGTAATTGGGCTCAAATTGTTACGAATATGTAGTGTTATATATGGTGTAATAATAGACCCCTCAACAATCGAATCGATAAGGGCAATGCCAAATTGTACTCCTCCGATCACATATCCTATTCATAAAACAACCTTTGAACTTTTTCCAAAGTAATATTTATAAAATAAAGTACTGAAAACAAGAAACATTTATTGTTTTTTCTCATATTTATCCTTTGTTGGTTATTAAAGATTTTAAGGTGACATAATTACCGTGATAATGGAGTTTAATTTTAAATAGAGACAAACCTGTAATCTCATAGAGTAATTTCTTGAAATCAACGCATCAATTAATACTTTTCTTAATATATGTATTTTTGTCTGAATTGTCTTGTAAATAAGACCGGAGTGAGTAATATATTCTTAGATGAAAACACCTATATCCAGCTATGATTTTAACTCCTTTTCTGGCTTGAAACGATATGATCAGTATGACCAGCCAACCTATGCCTACCCAACGCACAACACACTTCTAACATATTCATGTCATAATCCGTTATGTAACTTAACAATGTTATATTTTAGTTATTTATATAGTGTCTATTAAGTTTATATGCATGTACTTTGTGTATATGCAGCCAGGACTCATTTATTAAAAGATAATTAACCTTGTTACGTAAAGAATTGATTTAATTAAACTTTTAATATGTTTGGGAATAATGGAATATATTACTACCAACATGGTTTTATTTATTTTTGCACCCATCATCGACCGTAGCAATTGGTATTCCGTACTTGTTTACTTTTTTTCCTCTTCACAGATACTAGTTTAGTACCATTTGTACTTGGATGTGTCTTCCATTGATTATGAGCATTTTAATAATTAAGATAATTATTAGCACCAATATTCCAATTCATTAAATTATTGATACACAATTAACCACCCTTTGACCCAAATTATAAGGCCATTTAATTTGTACCCCCTTGCATTGTGTATATATATATATATTCATGAAGTGTCTACAGGCCTGTGCCTCAGTCATTGTTTCTCCTTCATATCTAACAATTACTCGATCTCCCAGTCCCATAAATAGACAGAAGCTAGCATGAAGCTTCAAAGGGAGAATACATATACCCTTCCAACTTTGTTCCTGCTTTTGATGATCTTGCTAAATTCAACATCAATAAGAGCTCAAGAAGTTGGTAATTAAACTTTTTAAGCTGAATTTTATTCTTTGATGTCTGATCTTGTCCTTTTTCTCTAGACAAATTTGAAGTTTTTAATTTGATGAGTTTAATTTTCTTTTATGTATGTATGATGAAATTGAATATATATATGCAGAGGACGAGAGAGAGTTTGACTATATTGAAGGAAGTGAAAAGGGACCTCTTCATTGGGGTGAGCTAAAAGAAGAATGGGCAGCTTGTAAACATGGAGACATGCAATCTCCCATAGACTTGTCCAGTGGGAGAGTCAAAATCATCCCAAATTCTCGCCAACTAAGAAAGACCAATTACAAATCTTCTAATGCTACTATCCTTAACAGAGGCCATGATATTGCGGTCAGCAGCTCCTAATGCTCATCATAAATTTAGTTAAAAGAATTTATATATATATAGAAGATTTTTTTATTATAAATCACTTTATTAATTACATTTGCAACATTAAACTAAAGTTCAAGTCGTACATGCTTGATTCCCTTTGAGCAAGGTCTCGGTTCGAGTCTTGTGGATGGAATAAATATATGTGGTTAAAACAAAAAAAAAATTAAAGTACTTGTGAGCATTTCCTATTTAATTCACTTATATTTGCATTTTTTATAACACCTTTTATTTGTAGGAATTGATTTCTGCACAAAACACTCATACAACTATGGTAATTTTCATAGAGAAATGTAATTTATACACCATACAACAATACAACAAGGGGAGATAAAGAGAGGAAAGAAAGAGAAGAGAGAGAAATGTAGGATGTGATAGATAATGTGATGGAGAGAGATAGAGAAAAAAAATGTGTTATATGAGTTGTTATATGTGTTTTGTTGTATGAATTTATTATCTCATTTTCATATATATTGAACCAATCATTGAAAAAATTTATTTATATAAATTTTATATTACAAAATACTGTCCTACTGTCATTCCCGTATTTATTTTTCGAATGCCACGTTTTGCTGCAGATTTCTTAAAAATTTAAATATTGAGAACAATAACGTATCACCAGTGCTAAAGTCATATCTTCTTTTATAAGAAAACATTCATTTTCCTCGCTAGCTTAGCTGCATCATCAATATCCATCGATCTAGTTCCAAACGTTTGACTTTCGGTTGTGGGTATGATGAGTACTCTTGTTAATTTGTGATTAAAATTCTGCTTGTCCCGTAGGATAATTAATATATATTCTGTAATTGATATGACCTTATTGAATCAACTCCCGTTGGTGATATAAATAGCGTTTAATTAATATTGAATAGAATGATGCATGATCATATATGTCATATGAGATAATTTTTCATACAATAAAAAATATATAACACACTTTTTCTCTCTATCTCTTTATATCATATCACCCATCATATCTCATGTTTCTCTCTCTTTTCCCTCTTTTCTCTCTTTCTCTCACTATATTGGATATATACAACATATACAAACAACATTTCTCAAGTCATATTGTGTGTTGCAGGTATTTTGGAGGGGCAATGCTGGCTCAATACGCATCAATGGAACCGAATTCTTTCTGCAACAATGTCACTGGCACTCTCCTTCTGAACATTCCATCAATGGCAGGAAGTCTGTCTCTTACTTTGCTTCTTCTTGCTCAAGAATTTAATTAAGTGGAGTACAAGTAACACACTCTTTTGAACACTCTCTCCAACACACTCCATGTGATTGGTTAAAATTCACATGAGTCCCACCAAATTCATGAGCCTCACTCCCAAGTGGTGGAACCCATGTGAATTTCCCACTCCCAAGTGGTAGGACCCATGTGAATTTTAACCAATCACCTTGAGTGTGTTGGAGAGAGTGTTCAAAGGAGTGTGTTGCTAGTACTCCTCTTTAATTAATAAATGAACCTTTATAATTTTTTTTAATAAAAAGTCTATCTATTGCATATATAATTAATTTGTACTTTTAATATTTTAAGTAGACATCAAATCAATGTTTAAAAAAATTGAAGCATATATTAAACCGGTGATGAGACATCCGAATCTTACTTCCATTAATATAATTCACCGGTTAATTAATTTGCAATTAACAATCCAATTTGACTTTTAAAACATTGCGTCAAATTGATATATGTGTAGAGGTTCAATTGCTTATGAGAATTATGTATTTTTCTTAACTAATATGATTAGGTATGACTTAGAGATGCACATGGTGCATGTTAGACCAGACCGCAGGGGAAACAAGATTGTTGTGATTGGTGCTCTGTATAAGATTGGTCACCCTGATCCTTTTCTCTCTCAGGTCATTACTCCATCAAATTAATTGTTCTAATTTAATTTTTTCCGGTTTTCATTTCCATCATTAACAAATTAACAAGTCTTATAAGGTATATATATATCTGTGAAATATAATTAATCCAGTTGGAGGAAGACATAAGTCACATGATAGATGAAGAAGAAGAAAGAGCAATTGGAGATATAGATCCCTCCCAAATCCAGACAGAGGCAAGATTTATTATAGATACGTAGGCTCACTCACCACTCCTCCTTGCACTGAAGGTGTCATTTGGAACATTGATAAGAAGGTACAAATCACAAAAATTAAACCATCTCTTCAAAACTACTAGCTCCTCTTACCTTTTAAATAACTCTTAATTATTCTTTTAAATGGCTTTGATTTCCTTTCCCTTGATGATTATGTGATTGACTCATTGATTTTGAATTTGGAACCATGCACCTTAATTATTCAGATAAGGACAGTTTCAGAAGCACAAGTGCATCTTTTGAGGGAGGCAGTGCATGACGTAAGTCACTCAATAATATAAGATTTCAAATTTCATAACATAATTGAGTTAACTTATTGTTTTAGCTGTGCACTTGTATAATTTGCAGCATGCAGAGATGAATGCAAGGCCAAGGCAGCCACATAACAATAGAGACATACATCTACACCTAAACCTCCAATTCAAACAAAGGAGCAAACCATAGATATATAGAATTAAATTATATATGAGTCTACTCCTGGTGCACACAGCAGCGCATGATGATATATAAGATGAATTCCCTTATTGTTGTCTTATAATAAATTACAGCATATATAGTGGTTCTGGTTGTAAAACTACTGAATTTACCAGTCAATTAATAATAAAAAAAGAGAGGGCTTTGACGGTCATTGACAGTGGGGAGGAATGAGGATGGTTGAACCCATACCCATTTAAAGAGGGGTGTGAAAATAAAAAAGGGGTGTCAAAAGCAATTCCCAATTTTGTGGGTTTTTAGCCGAGCTTGAACCCATACCCATTGATAGCAGGTAAATTTGCGGATGCCTATTGGTTTTGTCAAATTGTTATCTCTAAGAATTTTGGCATCTATTTGTTTCGGATTTGATTTGTCCTATAAAAAAATATGGCTAAATTAAGTCTCATTTGACAACTCAACATTAGATTGAGCATGAATTTTGGTCAATTTTTAGGTTATCCGACCCATCCTCTATATATATAATGTATAATTTTCTATTATTTAAAACCCAACATTATGTTATTTTTTAGTTAGAAAACAATTATTAGAGAAATCATATTTACTTAATTTTAAAAGTAGATTGATTTAATTTGCTCATAAAAAAAGGAATAAAATTGCACATAGTGTAATCATAGGGTCAAAAATGCAATTAAGCTTTAACATTCTTAAAGAATAACTTCAAATTCTTCTAATGGATTTCCTAATATCATTAAAAAATAAGATTAAAATTAATCACTTAATATCTAATTTAATTTGATAATAAATTTTTTTATTAAGAGTGTGTTTGTATTTAGGGTTTTGAAGGAAAGGAGATAGGAGGACAATTTTTTTATTTCTCATTAATATTCTCTATTTTGATATTGTTAAAATAAAAATGATATATTAACACAAAATTAATGGCTGTAATATTTTATTTATTTTTATAAATTATATATCTCTCTAATTCAAAATAAAAAATTTTACCTCTCATCCATTTCTTCCAAAAAAAACTCAATAAAAACACATCCTAAGTGAATGAAATAAAGATACTCTCTTCATTTCTTTTTATCTATGACAGTTTTGAGAAGAATTTTGTTCATTTTATCTCTCATTTGTTTAAGACATTATTAGTTATTAAAAAAATTATTAAAATAATTAATATTTGTAATAAATTAATAATTTTTTCATCATTATAAATTAAATTAAAATATAGATGTAATTTATTATATTTTATATTATTCTATAATTTTATTAATGAAATAAAATATAATAAATTGTCATACTATACTATAAAATAACAAAAAAATTATATAATGATGAAAATAAAATAAAGTGCCTCTGTTGCCCGAATCAACAATGTTAGAAATAAAATGAGTTTAATATATATGCAATATTAATCTTAAAATGAATACTAATAGCACATCTAGTGTTGAATTATCACTTATAATTTTAACAATTATAAAAAGGTGAAAAATAAAAGAAAAAAGTCGAGCCAACAGTCTGGTCCAGCCCATTGCGGGCCGGCCTGCACTGGGACACTCAATATTCGGGCTGTGATGGGCCAAAATTGATTTGGGTTTGAAATTTCAAAGCCCAATCTTGCCCATATTTCGGGCTAAACGGGACAATCCGCCTATTTCAACACTCGTAATTTGGATCCTATAGTTATTTAATACTACCCCCGGTCTTAGTTATAAGAACCTTTTAACCACTTCACAAGGATTAAGAAAGTTGGTTAATTTTAATTGATCACAATAAATTTGTCATGAATATGTATCATCTTTACATAATTACCCTTGAATTTATTGAGACCCATTATCTCTCTCTCCATTTAACTACTTATTGTGTCATTTTCTCCCTAATCATTAATTACTCACCTATCTCCAGCAAGCGGAGTATTTTTGTAAAAAAATAATTAATGCAAGGGACAATATGAAAAAGTTCTTGTAATTAGGACCAATAGCAATTCTTCAAAAGGTTCGTATAAATAGGACTGAAGGTAATAATACTCTTTAGCAATTTTAGCTACAAACTAGTTATGGAATGACTTAAATAGCTAAGTTTCATGGCTAATTCCTAGCTATGTTAGCTAAAGGCCTAAAGTTACTGAGGGAGGGATGATCCTACGTCTATGTGTCGCATTGACGTTACGAGGCTCGCGTGAAAGTGAGGCTTCCTCAGTTGTTCCTTTGTAGTCTTGCGCACGCACTCACACACTCTGAACTCTCACAATAATAATAACATAAAAAAAAAAAACCAAACAAGAAAACAAGGATAATCCCTCTTTCTTGAATTGAATCCAACTTGGATTTACTGCCAGATACTGTTACTAAGCAGCACACTCTTTCTTCTTCGATGGCAGCAACCTCAACATCACTCGTCTCCCCCAACCTTCGTTCTCTCAATTCTCAACCTTTATTTTCCAATCTCACCTTCTTCCAAAATGTCCATTCTGCCCTCTCCCTCTCTTCTGCTAAACCCTGCCGTGGCGTCGTCGCCATGGCCGGCTCTGGCAAGGTACTTTGCTTCTTGTTCTTCTTTAAAGTCAACTTTATTATCCTGCCCTTTAAAAAAATTATAACTTTTGGTCATGAAATGACTCATGTCATTGTGATTTCGTTGAGGAATGTAATTCTTCTAAGTGGGTTGTGTTTATTAGCTCTTAATCACATCAAATGTTATTCAGGCTGCACATATAAATCCGTCTATTCTGACATGATTTTGTGCATAATCATCTAGCTAGCATCTATTTAGTTCTGATATCTTATCCACAGTCATTGGTGTTTAGTATGTGTGTGTTGATCTTTTCCTTCCTTTCTGTGTGGCTGCAGTTCTTTGTTGGTGGCAACTGGAAGTGTGTAAGTATCTTACCCCCCAAAAGTCTTGTCCTTTTTATCCCCCTTTTCTCTTTGATTGGTTGAAAAGGTTTATTCATTGTTAACATGTAATGCTTCGTGGAGCTGATTTAATATTTGATTTTATATTTTTTAACATAAACGTCTTTCTCATTTAGCCGATAATTAGTCATTATTGGAATGCAAAGTCTCCATCTTAACTCTTGAATATATATTTTAGTTGAGAATCAATAGCCTTTCTAAACTTGTTTCCTTAACTACTAAAATAATATTTTTCCTGAGTTCTCTTCTGTATCAATTCAGCTTATCCCTCCATTTTGCAAACCTGAACGTTTAGTGGAGCAACCCTTTGTGGCATATTGGAAAGGCAGCTTGAGTAAATGTCATAATCACACCTTGTTCTTGTCTGAGAAATTATTCCTCTGCATTAGATTAGAGAATCAAAAGAACTCCTAGATTTATTTTTTGTTCTTTGATCACTATGAGGAGTGATTGACCATAAACACCAGACTTTCTGATTCTGTCATAATATTTTTGAGAAACAGCTTCGGTAGAAGTTATCTGGCTGTATCTGTTCCTTCATTATTCAATAATTAAGCTGTCCTTCTATCACAGACACAGTCAGTTTGTTTGTGTGAAATAACAAAATTACTGTTATTACCAGATTTCTGAGATTGGCACTCCTATTTTCTTTGTTTTGTTCTATAGTTATTTTTTTCATGTGCTTGACCGCTTATAATAATAGAGGACACATGCTGCCCTTGTCTTTGATACGTAACGAATTAAGTCAGCAACTACATTACATTGATTATCTTCTCCTTCAATATACTGACTATGTCTATAATCCTATATGTCTATGTTTTTTTTTTAACTTTATTTCTTATCTCTAGAATGGGACAAAAGACTCCATCAGTAAGCTTGTTTCTGACTTGAACAGCGCAACATTGGAGCCTGATGTTGGTAAGATATATTCAATTTGTAGCATTTCCAGTTGAAAGTTGTAGTAGACAAAAGAAAAGAAAGCTCTTCTTTTCAAATTTCAACTTCTAAAATCTGTAAATAAAAGAATATTGTTTACTAAGATTGAATTTTTTTCCTATTTTGATATGTTTGGGTTAGCAAAATGTTGATGAAACATAAATATCTATTCCCAAATCATGTAATACATTAGAATGATGTCCAACATATGGTTGTAAATGGACATTATCTGTCATAATGAATTGGATTCAGTTTCTAGTAATCGTTTCAGTCAAGCATGTGGTTGAGGCATAAACTGATTCTTATTAACCTTGTTAATTTATTATCTTTTTTATTCTGTTTTCCTCATCTTTTCAAATTTTGTGAGAAGTGTAGATGTTGTTGTTGCACCTCCCTTTCTGTACCTTGATCAGGTGAAGAACTCAATTACCGATAGGATTGAGATATCTGCTCAGAATTCTTGGGTGGGAAAAGGTGGGGCTTTCACCGGAGAAATCAGGTTAGCTTGTCCATTCCTTTTAAGCTTGACATGCTAATTGATCTTAGGACTTATATTTTCTAAATTTGCCTCCCTTTATGCAAAATGTTAGGCCTGTTTGCTGGTAATTACAGATATAATGGTTTTCTATGTGTGTGTGTGTATCAACCGGAAACTGAATTTGGAGGTAGTAAAATGTTGATGTTCTCTCTAATCAATTGTCTTCAAATCTGAGAGTGGTTCTTCAGAAACTTAATCGGTTTTTCTTTTTCTTGGTTTATGTCATGACCCAATTCTTCCAAAAAGTTAAGCTATTAAGTGATGGTTAATGACTTTTTTATATCTAACATCGCCTCTCACTCAATAGCGTAGCCTTTTTGGCTTGAAGTATGTCGACAATGCATAGTCGACATGTTTTTTGTTCTGAAATTCAACTTTTATTTTAAGATGAATGGGGCGATATGGATTGGACTTTAGACCTTTTGTTCATAGAAGCTTTGATATCATGTCATGAACCTACTCTGCCAAACAAAAGCTAAGCTGTTAAATGATGGCTCATGAATGATTTCTATAGCTAACAATCAAATTTCAGGTTTTATAACAGAGACCAATTTAAAATTTTCTTTTAACTAAATCTTTTTTCTTTGGTACAGTTTGAGTGAGGTTTTCTTTATTGATCTACTTTGAATTTCTTTGACACAAAATCTTTCACTCATAATTGTTAAATTAGCTGAGTAGTTTTTAGGGGAAATGTGCTTGTTTGTCTCTTATTATAATTTGTATTTTATCTGATATAGTTTCTGAAAATTTTGTCTGAATGGAAGTACACGGTACCAGTACTTGATGGGTACACCTGGGTACTTCTGGGTACATACTAAAACATTTTTTTTTTTAAAAAAAGATACACCTGGGTACTCATTGTATCCTATATTTGTGCCTCCAAACACCGCCATTGCTGACCACCACCCCTTCCTCTGTGCGCCATGCGCTGTCATGTTTCGCAACGTCCCTTCCTCTACACATGTTTTCCTTCGCATGTCCTTGCCTCTACGCATGCCGTCCTCCACAACATTTTTGGGTGTCATCCTTCCCCTCATTCGTATTTCACTTCTTTACATATAATTTATTGGTCTTGTTTACATAGAATTAATGATAGAATTTTATTTTCATATATATCTTCATATAGAGAGAGAGACATACATACACACATACATGTGTATATATATGTGTGTGTATATATATATGTTTATTAACGTACCCGTACCCTAGTTTTTTTTAAAATCCTCGTACCACGTACCCGTATCCGTACCCGGTACCGGTACCGTACCCGTATCCATGCAACACACTAGAATGTGAATCTAAGTCCTAATAGATTTGGCATCATGCAAGAATGGCACTGGAGTTTCACTTTATGAGTTTTTTTTTAAGACAAATATAATATAATAGATCACCTAAAAATATGAAACCATCTTCTTTATTACATGCACACAGCATAATCAACATCATTTATTCTTTGTGTATTTTAGCATTAAGAAATATATTTTCATGCATGTTATATACCATCCTGTTATACCCTTACAATTCTCCCGAGGTTCTAACTGCGCCTAAGGGTTTAAGTAGGCCTGTATTAGTGTAGCTTGTGATATTTTGAGATTTCACACGTGTAAGTTCTCCTCATGAAATTGGAGCTAGTTAGTACTAACTTTTCTTCCCCTGCATGGATTGTGTACTGTTTTGATCTTTAATTACTTATTCCCCTGTGAATGGTTCATTTCAAACTTAAGATTCTTCTTTTTTCCTTGAATGTTTTCATGGTGGAAATTAATTGCTCACATTTTACTTATTGTGATTTGTGGTTATGAGTGTGATATTTAAACCAATTAGGTTGTTATTTTCTGGTGGTTCTTTGAACAAGTTCACTTGGTTATACTTATTACCATATAACTCTTTTATCTTTTAGTGTGGAGCAACTAAAAGACCTTGGCTGCAAGTGGGTTATTCTTGGACATTCAGAGCGAAGAAATATAATTGGAGAAAATGATGAGGTAAAAATTTGCAGAGATAATTTCTGTAGTAGGTTTCCTAGAGAACAGTATTCTTTGTAAGAGATGCTAATGTAAAATATATTAACTGAAGATTGGTACTCCAGTTTATAGGGAAGAAAGCTGCCTATGCATTGAACGAGGGTCTTGGAGTTATAGCATGTATAGGGGAACTGTTAGAAGAAAGAGAAGCTGGGAAAACTTTTGATGTTTGTTTCCAGCAATTGAAGGCTTTTGCAGGTGAAAGTTTTTCCTATGTTTGTTTATAATCCATCTAAAAGTCGCTTTCTTTTAGGTGAAGAAAAAGAAAGAGGAGAGGGGAGGGGATTGCAGACTGATTCCATAACACCCTTTATGTTCATTATATGCAGATGCAGTGCCAAGTTGGGATAATGTAGTTATTGCATATGAGCCTGTATGGGCCATTGGAACTGGTAAAGTGGCCACACCCCAGCAAGCCCATGAAGTACATGCAGCTGTTCGTGATTGGCTTAAAAAGCAAGTCTCAGCTGAAGTTGCATCTAAAACGCGAATTATTTATGGAGGTACATCATTTTAAGATACAGTTTATTAAGATTGCAAGTTTTGTTCAAAGGCACTCTGGAGATGAAAAAAAACCTTTGCAATCTACCCTAAACCCTTTTCTTTTATGTGTGAGCTTTTGCAAGGTGTCTGCTGTTATTGTACTTCAGACTTAAGATTATATGTTGTTTTGTTCATACACTTACATTATTCTAGGTACATGAATTCATTTTTTGTTCAGATCTAAGGGAGATGGGTGGTCATTTATGAGAGATAATATTAATTTAGAAGGGAATTTAATATTAACCCGAGGGAAAATGTTTTTATTTTCCAATCAATAAACTGCTTTTAATTTGCTGATTGCACTAGCTGATATGCTTGATGGCCATATGCTTATCCATCCACATACCCCTCACTGATATTATTAGTTTAATAGATTGACCCTGACATTGTCAGATGCAAAAAGGGTTTTAAGTGCGGCATTTTTTATCACCTCAGAATTTAGTCTTATTTGAATTTTAAATTTGGGTTCAGCCAGTACAGCAGCATTGTAGATATACTAACATTGAAGTAATCTGTGTTTCAGGGTCCGTAAATGGGGGTAACTGTGCTGAGCTCGCAAAGCAAGAAGATATTGATGGATTCCTAGTTGGTGGTGCTTCATTAAAGGTACATGGTGTATTCAGAATTTCTTTGACCAAAGTGAGCATTCCATGAGTTTGTAAATGAACTCAAGCCATTGTTCCTAACTATGTATTGAATTTTTTTTGCTGTGCAGGGTCCTGAGTTTGCTATCATTGTCAATTCAGTCACATCCAAGAAAGTTCCGGCTTAGTCACTGAATCTGGTTTTTATTATAAGAGTGCAATAAAGGATAATGCTAGTCTTAATGTGGCAATAATATGAGTATATTATATTAGTTTTGTTTTTATCACTATTGTTATAGTAATTTTCAATGACTACGGTATGAAAAACGTTCTCTCTTTATCCAGTGTAGCAATTTATTAATGTATACACATTATGTTCTATCACCTTAAAAAATGGACAGTGACAGCTAAATTGGCCAAACTCAAGCTTCATAATTAGGAACCAGGTCAGGTTTAGGTCTACTAAAGTTTGGTTTGATTTGTTTTCACCCCTACACAGCACCCAAAGCTAGCACAACAATATGAGGGAAAATTCAAATATATATTGAAAAGTGAAAATACAAATATGTCCAAATGATGATACATGCAAACCAGTGTCTTAAGACACTAATTAATGAATCAAGAGTGGAACTGTTATATTTATTGTTACCCATCCCTTGAATGTCATCCTTTTTAATGAAAATATTCTATTTCTTAATTCCTCAACAGGACCCAACTAATAATATAAATTTGTATCCTGAACTTGTCAAGAGTAAGGCCATGCAACATAATAATTAAGAGAGGAGGGAGGTTCATTCATTATCTTTCGTCAAAAAAAAAGAGGTTCATTCATTATAATCACCATTCAGTTAAGATCATGGACCAGCTATTCATCAAAAACAGAACAATCCTCGAGACAGAAAGCATACATATGATATAAAGTTGGATATCAATGATAATCAGACCAGAAGAGCTTCCATCTTTCCCTTTATTTATTTATTTATTTTCGAAATAACATTGATTAAAAAGCCCAACGACACTTACATAATTGTAGGATGTTAAACAAAGAGCATTTTCGTAATGCACAACAAATTAACATAACATAATAAGCACGCATACTCATAAATCTAAACTATTTAGATTTAAACTATTTAGTCATCCTAAAACACAACTATTACAAAACAATCTGAAAAGACTTGGGCATTTATATTTTTTTTTATTCTTTCCGGAGCAGTACAAGTCCAACACCAGCTCAGAGCAAAAATATCCACGACATCAACGACAACTAAATTGGGTAAATCAGTGCTGCAACATCGAGTTACAGTAATAGATGTGTATAAGAGCAGCATATACCGGGTAAACCAGTGCTGCCAAATGCTAAGGACAGCTCTTTCCCTTTATTTTAATATCTAATAATCACCGTTGGAGATCTGCTGTAGGATTTGTCTAATTATTAATAAAGGCCAGCTCATAAGTAAATCCAGCAAGCCCACCACCAATGAGAGGCCCAACCCAATAGACCCAATGGTTGGCCCATTTCCAGTTCACCAGAGCAGGCCCAAACGCCAAAGCCGGGTTCATGGGTGCCCCATCAAAAGCCCCGCCCGCCAAAATATTCGCTCCAACGATCAGCCCGATGGCAATGGGTGCGATCATGTCCAAACCATCCTTCTTCTGCTTCTTCTTGGTCTTCTCCTTGGGGTCAACGGGATGACGACGAACATACTCCGTTTCGAACTTGGCGTTGGGGTCAAACATAGTGGCATACACAGTAAACACCAACCCGAACGTCATCACCGCCTCTAACGCCACCGCGTTCTCAGTTCCAACTCCTTCCGAAAGTCCATAAGTTGGCACACTCTGAGATGCGCCATAACAAAACCTCACTTATATTGTAATGAATAAAAGAAATTAACAAAGTAACCGTAAATTGCAACAAACTAACTAACAGTATAAATACCTGTCGGCCTGTGACGAGCATGAGGAGCAAGCAGGCGACGATGGAGCCGAGGAGTTGGGCGATCCAGTAGACGATGAGGAGAATGACGTGGATGTTGCCGCCGATGAAGGCGCCCAAGGTGACGGCGGGGTTGATGTGGCCGCATGAGGTGTACGGGCTGTTGAAGAATACGCCGGGGACGCATACGGCGGCGGAGAGGGCGAAAGCGTGAGCGAGGGCGGAGGCGATGAGGCCGGCGGGGGTGTCGCCGGTGGACTTGTTGATGGCGATGAGGGAGCCGGAGCCGGCAAAGACGAAGATGAATGTGGATACTAACTCGGCAAGTGCGGCCTTCGCGATGTTCCATAGGGTATCCTTTATGTTCTGATTGTTGCTCTCATTCTCAGGATTCTGAAAGAAAACGGGCCTAGGCCCACTGAGGGGGGTGTCGGTGTCGCTGTTCCTGTTCCGCATTCTCCGTCTGGTGAAGATCTAACGGTGATGGCCGTCCCTCTGAATCTACTACAGCTACAGGGACTGGTTTGACTCCATTTGGGCTAATAAGACTTTGTATATATTATAAGTAAGACTTTTGGAAGACAGGCTGTATGATTAAGATATTCTTATTTTCAGATCGCATTACTTTTCAAATTTTTGTGTGATGTGCGGACGGACCTGGATCCTATGCAGCCCTCTGCAGCTAACATTAGCTATGGAACAGCTACGGAATAACTACGGAATTAAAAGCCATAGCTAATCCATAGCTATTCGGTAGCTAATACCTGCTGGAGGATCTCACACTGTGCAGACACGCACAAGTGGTGTTGAAAATTAGATTTTATTTGGATAAACATCCTTTAATACGAAAAATTAATTAAGTTGCATAAAATGAGCGATGTCAAGAAAAGAAACTTGACTCAATCCAGACTATAACGGATTGGTTATGTTTATGCCGTCAATCTAATGAAAATCAATGACTCAAACTGAACCAAAGGACTCATACAATTGGGGGAAAAGTGCAGAAAAACAAAACAGAAATTGAAACTCTCAAACACACTTAATTTTAAGGAAGGATGATGAGAAGGCATCAAACCATTGATGTGATTGCTGGAAGTTTTCAGTTGAGATTTGAGAAGCTAAACGAGGAGAATGAAGATGATTTGCGAGGTAAGTCTGGTGATGGAGAAGGTTGTTTGGAAGAGAAAGAAAGTGACACAGTAGTTGAGAGAAAACCAAAAAAAAAAAATGATTAAAAGTGAGGATAGGGGAGGGGAAAGGTTGAAAGTGTAGGCTGCAGGGCTTCATTTGGACGAAAAAGGAAGAGAAGAGAATGAGTATAGAAAAAAAAAAATAGTGATAAAATAAGAGACTTCTTAAGGATACTTTTGCAATGAGAGACGGGAATACTTAGATTGAGCTTTTGAAGGCAAATTTAACACTACACTTCTGCAATGTAGGAAGGGCCTAATGGCTGGAAGTTGGCAGAAGAACATTGAAGTATTACAATATTGAGGCTTATACATCAGAGAACATTTGTAGGTGAAAATCTTGAAATAATACTTATTCCACAAAAAAATTATTTTTTTTATTACCTTAAATATATATGTGGTATTTTGTATATGTCTAATAACGTGGATTTGTATTATTTTGATTAAATTTTGAATTCAGGCGCTGCATGTGAAATACTTCCATCCTACTACTTGTATTTGTTGTTTATAAATGAGATCATGAATTTCATTAATCTAAACATCTTTAGTAAACAACTAAACAATATTTAGACTTCAAACAGAACCAAACTTATACTACATTATATTAAAGTGCCTAGATTACTATAAGTATAATACTACTGTTGTGAATGCTATTCAAAATAGCCTATATTATCAGTTTCTAAATCGGAGGTTCGATCATAACAGAGTGTAATCTCACAAGTCTCGTTAATATAATATGGTATATGGACAAAGAGGATGAGTATCCTCCAATTTGACATTGTGACTAGGGGTGGGAATAGGCCAGCCAGCCTGTCAGGGGCCTACGGCCTAACTCGTTTATTAACAAGGTCAGGCCAAGGCTGGTTAAAAGGCATGCTTAGTTAAATAGGCCAGGCCAGGCTTCAGGCCTATGAAAAAGCCTATTAGGCTTAACAGGCCGGCCTGTTTAATATAATAATATATAATATATTAAATTAATTATATAAAAAAACTTCTTAAAAGGCTTGCTGGCCTGCATAGGCTTATAGGTCTGTTGGCCTGTTTGCAGGCCTTGTTATAAAACAGGCTTCTAAACAGGCTTACAGGCCAGGCTTTTTCGCAGGCCAGGCCAAGGCCTTACAAAAAGGAGGGTAACAGGCCAAGCTCAGGCTTAGGAATTAGGAGTCTGCCAAAGCCTGGCCTGGCCTGTTTCCATCCCTAATTGTGACGATAAAAGCTGAAACGGTTTGGAAGAATGCCCCAATATCCGGAAACTTTACCGCTTAACTTATTTGTCTCCTTCGCCCTCACGTGGCCATCACTGCCAAAGTGCTTCACCAGAAGGTGAAGTTTCAGGCCTGGTGGCAGTGGTTACACAACGAGCTTAAGTATTGCATCTAGCTAGAAGAAAGCCATAGCCTCTGATTAGTTTTTGCATTAATACAAAAGAATGGAGAGAAAAACCATATCATCAATTAGCCTATAAGGGGTCTTTCTTTTTTTGTAAATTAAATTAAAGGAATTCCAATATTGTTTCTCATGATCATATTTGTTAAATAAATTGCAATTTGAAAGAACATGGTAGATATTAATATACTTTTTTACTATTAACATAATTTGTACAAGTGTATTTGAACAATAATATCATGCTTGTGATATTCATTGAGATTTTTTGAAATATTATAACTATTGGTTAAAAATAGTTCAAAGTATTAAGAATTTAAATTTATTGAATAAAAATAGTTAAAAAAATATATAGTTTCCCAATAGGCCATAAGCATTAAAATATCCTCCAGTTACCAATTTCTTTCACAAAGTATTAATACTTTAAGAATGTTAAATAAAATATTTTTATTACTTTGAATATTTTAAATGAAAATTTTAAAATTTAAAATTTCTTAATCAATATTCTTCCCTTTCTAGTTAAACTCTTGGTTTTATATTTACCAGTTATATATACGTGACGTTTGCACAGGTACATCTTCATTATTTATACCATAATTAATAATAATTATGAAAAGTTGAAACTACTGTGCATGTTATTCAAAATAGCCTAGATTATCAATTTCTAAATCGAGGTTCGATCACAACAGAGAGTTTAATCTCACGAGTCTCGTTAATATAATATGTACGAAGAGGATGATTATCCTCCAATTTGACATTGTGACGATAAAGGCTGAAACGGTTTGGAAGAATGTCCCAATATCCGGAAACTTTACCACTTACCTTATTTGTCTTGTTCACGCTCTCACGTGGCCCATCACCGCCAAAGTGCTTCATCAGGTGAAGTTTCAGGTCCGGTGGCAGTGGTTCCCCAGTGAGCTTAAGTGTTGCATCTAGAAGAAAGCCATAGCCTCTAATTAGTTTTTGCATTAATACAAAAGAATGGAGAGAAAAACCATATCATCAGTTAGCCTATAAGGGGTCTTTCTTTTTTTTGTAAATTAAATTAAAGGAATTTCAATCTTGTTTTTCATGATTATATTTCTTAAATAAATTGCAAATTGAAAGAACATGGTAGATGTTAATATATTTTTTTACTATTAACATAATTTGTACAATTGTATTAATTTGAACAATAATATCATGCTTGTGATATTCATTGAGATTTTTTTGAAATATTATAACTATTGGTTAAAAAATAGTTCAAAGTATTAGGAATTTAAATTTATTGAATAAAAATAGTTAAAAAAATATATAGTTTCCTAATAGGCCATAAGCATTAAAATATCCTCCAGTTACCAATTACTTTCACAAAGTATTAATACTTTAAGAATGTTAAATAAAATATTTTATTACTTTGAATATTTTAAATGAAAATTTTAGGGCCTGTTTGGTTTACGAAAACATTTCCTGTTCCCATTTCCTGTTTTCACTCCGTTTCCTGTTTTCTGAAATTTTACAAAGGAAAAACTGGAAATGCTGGAAACAACAAATTTTTGTTTCCAGCATTTCCAGTTTTTCCTTTGTAAATTTTCAGGAAACAGGAAACAGAAAATGGAAACAGGAAACGAAAATGCAAACCAAACAGGCCCTTAAATTTTAAAATTTCTTAATCAATATTCTTCCCTTTCTAGCTGAACTCTTGGTTTTATTTTTATCAGTTAATTATATGTGACGTTTGCACAAGTACATCTTCATTATTTATACCATAATTAATAATAATTATGAAAATTTGAAACTATGTAGTACAATCTCCACTAACCCAGCAAACTTGGATGGAAAGGAGAAACTGGATACCGTTTAACTAACATCATTGATAACTTGAAGATGATATTTTTTTTCAAGGATTAATTAGCTCTTTTAACATCTCCTATATTGCCTACATGAGATAAATTATATCAAGATTTTATTGATTTACTCTAAATTAAAAGTGTTTATCATAACTCATATTTTATCCCGTGTGAAGCACGGGCAACATAAACCGTACCATCAATTTAACAGTGTGAACGCACGAGTTTTGTATATGTCTAATAACGTGGATTTGTATTATTTTGATTGAATTTTGAATTTAGGCGCTGCATGTGAAATGCTTCCATCCTACTACTTGTATTTGTTGTTTATAAATGAGATCATAAATTTCCTTCATCTAAACATCTTTATTAAACAACTAAACAATATTTAGACTTCAAACCAAACCCAACTTATACTACATTATATTAAAGAGCCTAGATTACTATAAGTATAATACTACTGTGCATGTTATTCAAAATAGCCTAGATTATCAATTTCTACATTGAGGTTCGATCATAACAGAGAGTTTAATCTCACGAGTCTCGTTAATATAATATGTACGAAGAGGATGATTATTCTCCAATTTGACATTGTGACGATAAAGGCTGAAACGGTTTGGAAGAATGCCCCAATGTCCGGAAACTTTACCACTTACCTTATTTGTCTCCTTCACCCTCTCACGTGGCCATCACCGCTAAAGTGCTTCATCAGAAGGTGAAGTTTCAGGCCCGGTGGCAGTGGTTCCACAGTGAGCTTAAGTGTTGCATCTAGAAGAAAGCCATAGCCTCTAATTAGTTTTTACATTATTACAAGAGAATGGAGAGAAAAACCATATCATCAGTTAGCCTATAAGGGGTCTTTCTTTTTTTGTAAATTAAATTAAAGGAATTCCAATATTGTTTTTCATGATCATATTTCTTAAATAAATTGCAAATTGAAAGAATATGGTAGATGTTAATATATTTTTTTACTATTAACATAATTTGTACAAGTGGATTAATTTGAACAATAATATCATGCTTGTGATATTCGTTGAGATTTTTTTGAAATATTATAACTATTGGTTAAAAAATAGTTCAAAGTATTAGGAATTTAAATTTATTGAATAAAAATAGTTAAAAAATATATAGTTTCCTAATAGGCCATAAGCATTAAAATATCCTCCAATTACCAATTACTTTCACAAAGTATTAATACTTTTTTTTTTGGTGACTGAAAGGGCCTCAACAGGCCAAAAAACAAACACAGACTAGGCCCCTCTCTGGATCAGGGTCCCAGCAGAATCAGAAACATACACTAAATTAGCAAAATTGGGGATAAAATGAAAAACCCTAATTTCCCCATGCAACTCTAATCCTTTCTTTGCAAAACAATCTGCCAGGCGGTTGCCCTCATGGAGAGTGTGACTCCAAATAACATGCTCAAATTCCTGCACCTTAGCTTGGATTCTTCGAACCAGGTGAGCAGCCAGATGAGTGCTAGGACAACTGTGCTCAGCAAGTTGGAGAGCGATCACTGAGTCTGCTTCAACAATGAGACGATTGCTCCCCCATTGAGCCGCCGTATTCAACCCACACAAGATCCCCCAAAGTTCCGCCTCCAAGACCGAACAAAACCTTGGATGATTGGAGAACCCAGTGAGGAATCGCCCCCGATGATCACGGAGAACGCCACCACAAGCAGCAGAGGAGGACGCAGTCGAACATGAACCATCAGTATTCATTTTAGGCCAGCTAGGAGGCGGAGGGATCCACCGGATAAGAGATATGTCACGGTGAGTGCTCGGAATCACAACTTTTCTATTCTTTAGAGCTTGGAAAGCAGCATGCATTTGACTACAAACCTGAGCCTTTAGTGTTTCAACAGTAACTCTGATATTATTGAACACAATGTTGTTTCGATGTCGCCACAGATTCTCCAGGATGAAACCAACGACCAGGTCACGACGCAGCAAATCATGGTGGGTAAGATGCTCAGAGAGAATGCTCAACAACCAGGTACGGACTGAGGTCATCTCTGAATAATTTTTAATTACATTTGTAGAGAAAAAATGACACCATAGAGCCTTAGAGTCTGCACAATCTCTAAATAGATGGAGAATTGTTTCTGATTCAGTAAGACACATAGGGCAGAGGTCACTGTTTGATAGATGTCTTTGTTGTCTGCTAACATTAGTTAAAATTCCTTGTGAAGCTATTTTCCATAGGAGAATTCTAAGTCTCTGGGGCCCTTGTCACTTCCAAATGATCTTCATTAATCTGTCCGGAGGGGAGACCCGATTAGAGATGAGCAAGTTATATGCAGACCCCACAGAGAACCGGCCATCACAAGCACCTTTCCAAGCCAGAGTATCCTGAATATCAGTTGAGGAAGGAGGGGGGACTGCATAATCTGATGGCAAATATCTTCAGGTAAGACATTTTTAAGCTTAACCATATCCCAATTGCCATAAGCATCAGCAAACTCTCTAACTTTGGCATTGATGTCTGAGATAGGGATACAAGCATTGGAAGCAAGGGGGCCAGAATCTTGGAGCATTTATCAGTCCAGAATTGAGCTTTTTGACCATCATGCAACCTCCAGGTACAATTTGCTATAAACTCTTCCCACACAGCACACACTCCATGCCAAAGGTTAGATGCAAAATTCTTTTTTTTTACTGTAGGGATAAAATTAGAGCCACAGTTATACTTAGCTTTAATAGTCTGAACCCAAAGATCATCAAGATTGTGAATAAGACCCCAGCAAAATTTCATCATGTAGGCCTTATTGACATCTCTAGACTTTCTAAGACCAAGCCCACCCATAGCTTTAGGAGTGCAGACTTTATCCCATCCAATAAGATGGATTTTCCTCTAAGTCTCCGAATCTCCCCATAAGAAATCTCTGCAAACTTTATCAATTTCTTCACAAGTAGAAGTAGGAAAGAAAGCAGTCTGCATAACATAGGATGGAATAGCATTCAACACAGATTGAGAAAGGGTCAGTCTTCCAGCAAAGGAGAGAGTCCTAGCCTTCCAAGCATTCATCCTCTGTTTAGCTCTAGATATAGTAGATCTGAAAGTTGATTTTGAAACTCTCCCATGGATAATAGCCACACCCAAATACTTGCCCAGATCATCTGTTCTCTGAAATCCCAGGCCTTCAGAAATATCTCTTCTAACCTGCAATCCAACATTGTTAGAAAAAAAACCCTAGTTTTGCTAACATTTACCTTTTGACCAGAGCTAGAACAAAAGAGATCTAAAATAGTAGAAATAATTTCCACCTGATCCATTCTAGCTTCAGCAAAAAGGATAAGGTCATCAGCAAAAGCTAGGTGGGAGATTTTAGGACCATTCCTGGAAATCTTAATAGGCCTCCAGAACTTATGTTCAACAGCAAGATTAATAAGATGAAACAACCTTTCAATGCAAAGAACAAAAATATAAGGGGAAATAGGATCCCCTTGTCTAACACCTCTAGATGGGGTAAATGAATCAAGGGCTTCCCCATTCAGTAACACTTTCATATTAGGGGTAGTAATACAAGAGTTAATAACATTCTTAAGATAATCAGGGATCCCAACCTCATCTAAAGTATCAGATATATAATGCCAATTTAATCTATCATAAGCTTTCTCTAGGTCAATTTTAATAGCCATCCAACCATGCTGCCCTTTTTTGTTCCTCATAGAGTGTATAATTTCCTGGGTAATTATAATATTATATCTACTCTGCCTTCCAGGGATAAAACTACTCTGATTAGGGCCAATAACATGATTAATAACAGCTCTAAGCCTATGAGAAATAAGCTTAGTTATAATTTTATAAGAGACATTGCAAAGGCTAATAGGTCTAAATTGACTAAGCTTATTAGCACCATCAACCTTAGGTATAAGAGTAATAAGAGTGTCATTGATCAGGGAAACAACATGGGGATTGTTAAAAACATTATGGATAAGGGTACACAGATCTTTTCCTATTAAGTCCCATTGAGTTTGGTAAAAATGGCATGCAGCCCATCCAAACCAGGGGCTTTTAAACCACCCATAGAGAAAACAATGCTTTTAATTTCATCATCAGAAATAGGCTTATTCAGAGATTCAATATGGATAGATAGAAAATCAGGAAAGCTTCTAGATAGACAAAAAGGAACATAATCAGAGTCAACAACAAAAAGATTTTTAAAAAAATCAGTTGTCATGGATTCCCATTGAGTAGGGTCATAGGTTAGTATACCTTGATCATTCTCAAGACACTCAATTTTGTTTTTTTCCTCTTAGCAATTGTTGTACCATGGAAATAGGTTGTATTTTTATCTCCAAACTCAATCCATTTACATCTAGATTTTTTATACCACAAAAGCTATTCTTGGAAAGCCACTTCTTCATACTCTTTCCATAGCCTATTATGTAAGTGATCAAGGCTAGGATCAGTAGTTCTTAATTTTTTCTTAGCAATACCCTCTAACCTTCTGAGAAGGCTTTTTTTCTTGTGATCAATATGACCAAAAACCTCCTTGTTCCAATCTTTAACTTTATTTTTAAAATTGTTAACATTTAAGCACCACTCAGTGTTCATGTGCCAATTATTAGAAACAAATTCATTAAAGTCAGGATGAGTAAGCCAGGCAGCAACAAACCTAAAAGGTCTTCTGTGTTTATTAACATTCTGGATAGAGTTATGTTTCATTAAAATAGGACAATGATCAGATTTATAAAAAGGAAGATGGACAATAGATGCATCATTAAACATAATTCTCCAATCCATATTTATGAGGCATCTATCCAACCTTTCATACAGATTACCTCTTTTCCAGGTGAAAGGATTGCCCATAAACCCAGCATCCATTAACCCACAATCATTAATCATAGTTTGGAAACTAGCCATACCTTGGGAAGAAGGATTTTGAGCTCCACTTGTCCTTTCTGACATATTAGCTATAGAGTTAAAGTCACCAATTAAACACCAAGCATTAATCATAGAAGTAGCCAACTCTCTAAGATCATCCCAAAGATGAATTCTGTTTATAAGAGTAGGGCTAGCATAAATAGCAGTTAGAAACCATGTGTTTAAACCATTTTTAACTTGCAGGTGCACAAATTGCCTAGAATTATGGATAAAGTCAATAGTCCATTTAGAGTTATCCCAAAGGAAAACAAAACCACCAGATTGACCTACTGAATCAAATATTTTAAAGGAATCAAACCCCATACTTTGAACCACTTTTTTAGCCTTGTCACCACTTGCATGAATCTCCATAAGAATAATAAGGTGAACATCATACATCTGTCTAAGATCTTTGATAAAACTGACAAAACCTTTACCATACAGCCCTCTACAATTCCAGGACAGAAAATTCATATTAATGTTCATTAGTAAATTGAGTGTTACACTCAGTCACAACCTGCATAGACATGCATTCCTTCATCTCAGTATCAGAGATAGTTGATTGAATAGGTTTACAGCCCCCACTAGTTATATCAGGGGTTTTGGTTCAGGATAGCTAGAGGACAGGGCATTAATATAGTCGGTTTGTAAAATAGCCAAATCCCTTCTACCTCCCTTATCCTTGTCCATATATCTCATAACTTGCAAGATTTCTTGTTCTTTCTGTCTTTTTAGTTCAATATCTTGAAGAGAAAGAGTGCTAGAAGAGGGTTTAGAAATAGCCAAACCTGAATTAGGATGGACAGCAATAATGTTCTGATTACCTGGGCCAGTAGATTTTTGTTTTGGGCCAGTTGACACACTAGATATGGGGTTAGAATTAGAGGGCTTGATGGTTGTGGTAGAATAATTACCAGCCTTTGACTTGTTGGTAGAAATTTTCTGAACAGACTTACCCTGAATCTTCCTTTTATCCTGATATTGTTGAGGATTTTTCCCTGCCTTTGGGTCACGAATTTTGGCTACTGAAGATGGGATAGCTCTATTAGGGAGCTCCTCTGTGGTTGGAATCTTCTGAATTTGGTCAGCATCAGGGGTCTCAGTTTTCTGAAGTAATGAATACCCAGTCCCCAGCTCAGAAGGTTGAGAGCTATCTTGTTGTCTAGATCCTGAACCAGAACCAGTTTTCCCTTGCTGTTTCTTTCTTGGCATTCTTTTTACCAACATCCAAGGGCCATATGCCCCAATATCATCTGAGCTTTGAATAACCTGATCAGAGGTACTTATTGGAACAGTAGAATTATTGACAGAATCTACTTCCTTCTCCTTAGATTGGGAAGAATCTTGATTTTCATGATTCTCTTTAGGCCCATTAGCTTCATCATTAGTGGCTGACTGCACAGGGAACTCCATGCAAGAATCTTGTATGTGCCCATATTTTCCACATTGGAAACAAACAAGGTGGAGCCCTTCAAATTCAATCCTGAGAACAGTACCTGCTAGGATTTCCAGTTCTGGGATAAGCTTTTTTGATAGATCAATTTCCACACATATTCTGGCAAATCTTCCCCGAGAGTGAATGGATGTGAGCTTGTCAACCTTCAGCATGGTTCCAAGAATATTCCCAACCCTTGTAAGAAACTCAATATTATACAACTCAATAGGGAGGTTAGAAATACGGCACCAGACAACAACTTTCTTGACTGTTTTGGCTTCCTCTAGGAAAAGGGGTCTCCACCTTTGAACAATAAGGTAATGATCGGCAACCATCCACGGCCCATCATAAAGAACATGAATATAATCCTCTTTTTCAGTGAAGTAAACCAGGTGGAACTCTTGATTCATATCAATGAACTTAATAGGATTTTGACAGTTCCATAGCTTGCGTAATCTGTTATGAAGGAACTGCATGTTTAATTTTTTTCCAAGAACTTTAACCACTAAGGTATTTTGCCAAGGGGCGCACCAACCATTATATTCATCTTCAGAAATAGGTAGATATGGCCGCCCTGATCTTGATTTTTGACCTTGATAATTTTCTTCATCCATTGCAGCTTTCTCTGTATCTGTGGATTCCTCTTGGAAGACAACATCATCCACCTCAAAGAGAGGGCGATCTTGAAGGCCAATGCGATTGAGCAAGGATTCTTTGTAAGAGCTTTGTGACTTCTGTTGGGGAGAGGCATCCCCATCTTCTTGGATTGTCTCCATATTGTCTTGATCAGGGGCAACAGGGTCTGTTGTGGTATCCCCCATCTTTACTTTCTTCCTGCTGCGAAGAGGTCTTCTTCTTGGGGAGAAAGCTTAGACTGTACGACTAACATCCTCTTGTTCTTCTAATCTGATCTGGATAAATTACGCGCAATCAACCTGAATTAAAATTGAGCACATGCATAGACTGTACGACTAGCATCCTCTTGTTCTTCTAATCCGATCTGGTTCCAAACCCAGAGAAAAGAGATGCATTCAGACTCAAAAATACTTTAAGAATATTAAATAAAATATTTTTATTACTTTGAATATTTTAAATGAAAATTTTAAATTTTAAAATTTCTTAATCAATATTCTTCCCTTTATAGCTAAACTCTTGGTTTTATATTTATCAGTTATATATATATGTGACGTTTGCACAAGTACATCTTCATTATTTATACCATAATTAATAATAATTATGAAAAGTTGAAACTATGTAGTGCAATCTCCACTAACTCATCAAACTTGGATGGAAAGGAGAATCTGGATACCGTTTAACTAAAGAGAGTTTAATCTCACAAGTCTCGTTAATATAATATGGTATATGGACGAAGAGGATGGGTATCCTTTGGAAGAATGCCCCAATACCCTGAAAGTTTACCACTTAACTTATTTGTCTCCTTCGCCCTCACGTGGCCATCATTGCCAAAGTGCTTCACCAAAAGGTGAAGTTTCAGGCCTGGTGGCAGTGTTCCACAGTGAGCTTAAGTGTTGCATCTAGCTAGAAGAAAGCCATAGACTCTGATTAGTTTTTGCATTAATACAAAAGATTAATACAAAAGAATGGAGAGAAAAACATATCATCAATTAGCCTATAAGGGGTCTTTCTTTTTTTGTAAATTAAATTAAAGGAATTCCAATATTGTTTCTCATGATCATATTTCTTAAATAAATTACAATTTGAAAGAACATGGTAGATATTAATATAATTTTTTACTATTAACATAATTTTTTTGGTATAAACCATAGGTATCCCCTATTACCAGGGACAATCCTATTTGTGGCTTAGTCACGGTTAACATAATTTGTAAAGTGTATTTGAACAATAATATCATGCTTGTGATATTCATTGAGTTTTTTTGAAATATTATAACTATTGGTTAAAAAATAGTTCAAAGTATTAGGAATTTAAATTTATTGAATAAAAATAGTTAAGAAAAATATAGTTTCCTAATGGGCCATAAGCATTAAAATATCCTCCAGTTACCGATTACTTTCACAAAGTATTAATACTTTAAGAATGTTAAATAACATATTTTTATTACTTTGAATATTTTAAATGAAAAAAATTAAAATTTAAAATTTCTTAATCAATATTCCTCCCTTTCTAGCTAAACTCTTGGTTTTATATTTACCAATTAATTATATGTGTCGTTTGCACAAGTACATCTTCATTATTTATACCATAATTAATAATAATGATGAAAATTTGAAACTATGTAATACAATCTCCACTAACCCAGCAAACTTGGATGGAAAGGAGAAACTAGATACCGTTTAACTAACATCATAGATAAGTTGAAGAGGATATTGATTTTTTTTCAAGGATTAGCTCTTTTAACATCTTCTGTATTGCCTACATGAGATAAATTATTTCAAGATTTTATTGATTTACTCTAAATTAAAAGTAATTATCATAACTCATATCTTATCCCGTGCGAAACACTGGCAATCTAAACCGTACCATCAATTTAACAGTGTGAACGCTCGAGTATCTTACTAGTTTTGTATATGTCTAATAACGTGGATTTGTATTATTTTGATTGAATTTTGAATTTAGGCGCTGCATGTGAAATGCTTCCATCCTACTACTTGTATTTGTTGTTTATAAATGAGATCATAAATTTCATTCATCTAAACATCTTTAGTAAACAACTAAACAATATTTAGACTTCAAACCAAACCCAACTTATGCTACATTATATTAAAGAGCCTAGATTACTATAAGTATAATACTACTGTGAATGTTATTCAAAATAGCCTAGATTATCAATTTCTAAATCGAGTTTCGATCATAACTGAGAGTTTAATCTCACGAGTCTCGTTAATATAATATGTACGAAGAGGATGATTATCCTCCAATTTGACATTGTGACGATAAAGGCTGAAACGGTTTGGAAGAATGCCCCAATATCCGGAAACTTTACCACTTTCCTTATTTGTCTCCTTCACCCTCTCACGTGGCACTTCATCAGAAGGTGAAGTTCCAGGTCCGGTGGCAGTGGTTCCACAGTGAGCTTAAGTGTTGCGTCTAGAAGAAAGCCATAGCCTCTAACTGTTCGATCATCATCAATCAACTCTCTGTCATTGTACGAGGCTTTGCACACATACATCCAATTTGTCTTCAATTTTGTATTTTAGATAAAAAATGGTTTCCCAAGACTCCATTTCTATAATATTGAGTTGATTTCCTTGTATTTCTAAGAAAGCGGCCTTAAGAAATTTTATAAGAGCTTGATCTATTATCAAAAGAGTAATATTATATGCACATTCTTACATTCACATAAAATAGAAAAGTTTGTGATACACAAGTTTGACTTATCTAAAAAAACACAATGAGTATAGTTTTTGTGAAACAAACGAAAGAGTTAAAAGTATAATTCAAGTAAAATTATTATAGCCAAAAGTCTACATATACCATAAACCAAATTCACATTTATCATGAAAAAAATAATATTATCTTTATATATATAATATTTAAATATATTTTTTTATTATTATCTTAAAAAAATCAAACTATCTGTTCTGGTATAGAATTCGAACTTGCTGTCGAACTCGCATTGGTTTTGGGTTGAAAGGACTCGAATCCGGGTATGGGGGTGTACCTGCAAAGACATCAAATCATTGATGTGTTTGCTGGAAGTTTTTAGTTGAGATTTGAGAAGCTAAACGAGGAGAATAAAGATGATTTGCGAGGTGAGTCGGGTGATGGAGAAGGTTGTTTGGAAGAGAAAGAAAGTGAGGATGGGGGAGAAGAAAGGTTGAAAGAGAAGAGAAAGAGTATAGAAAAAAAAATAGAGTATAAAATAAAAACAAATAGAAAACAAATGAATTTTTTATTTAAAATAAATAAACATTCATTATATTAAAAAAAATGTTTTATACTTTATTTATATTAACTATTGTTTATTCAATATACTTCTATAGCTATTTAATTATTAAGTATGATAAGGCTTAGAAAATGAGAAATTATATTTACATATATAACATCTTTATATAAAAGTAATGTATAATTATGAAAGAGTTTAATAAGTGTTGTTATGAAAGAAAATAAAAAAAATGTATTGTGTAAATTGTTAAATATTTTTATTATATAAATTTATTGTGTCTTATTTAAACGGGATTTGGAAATGAAATACTGAAATAGGAGCCACAAATGAACAACAAAAGCACAATCATCCCATTACCATCAAAATCACTTTTTTGACAAGAGAAAAAAATGTGGCTGCTGGGATTCGAGCCCAGGTCTCCACGGCCACAACGTGGAATTCTTACCACTAAACTACAGCCACAAGTTGATATTAAATGTTTCAGTGGCAATAATTAAGTTCATTTGTAATTTATTTCTTCCATATTCCCTTAAAATTTTATTCAATAATGAGTAGGAAAAATGATGTAAAATATTTTCAAAACTTGAGTAATTCCGTTTGAGCATAAAATTTTCCTGTCATGCTTTACAGTAATAAACTCTCATATTTATTTAATCACTTAATAACTTACAATTAACCATTTATTCGATTAAATTTGCCTCTCATGATTTACTATCCATCAAGCATATTTAGCCAATAAAATCATATATAAAACCAGTGAATTTAAAAGGAATCTGATAACAAAATTTCTAATTTCAGCAAATGGTGTGCTACCACTAATCAGGAGCTCCCTAAACCATAAACAAGCATGTTGTACTTCACAACCGACAATTAATAACGACATTTCAATTACCAATTAATAAGGTTTCAAGGTTTTTCAATTAGCTATAGGATAACTAATTTGTGGCAAAGGAGACCCAAGTTGTTAGGATCTTTAAGCTTCATGTTTTTCATTAATGGTTCTTTGTTTTAGGCTAGGGCAAATCATACTTACATCGTATGGGGAGAATATGAAATAAGCTTATGGAGAGGGTACTTAGAGACTCGTAAATCGTAATCATATACTATGAAGGAGGATTTTATATAAACTCCTACTAATGAGTTAAAGAGTCTCAAAGTTTACACAAGTGAGAGTCATATACAAGTACAACAAACCAAACTTACCATTATTACAAACATTTGTACCACATCCAATTTCACGGGCTTTTTTTTTAATAAAAAATAAATACTGAAAAATAATTAAGAGGTGATTAAAAATTATTTACTTATTTAAGATTGTTTTTTGTTTAATGAAACCAAAGGCACTGCTATCTACATGATTCGTTATAAAGAATTATGTGGACAAATGTCAATGATTAAAAATATATAATATTTTATACTTACATATGACTACATCACATGAGTGTATGTGAGTCTACTCTTCATACTTTTCCTATATATCCTTCAAAAAAAAATTCATATAGGGCAATTACTTCTTATGAGGATCCCTAGATGCAGAGACAAGTTGAGATCCATGATATCATAGTGGGAGGAAAGCAAGTCAATCTCTTTTCCTATGCCATTTATTATTATTTTGTCTTATAGGAAGATTTTTTTTTTGTGCAAGACCACAGGTCAATGTAATGAAACTCGACTCAGATCAGCCGATCAAATCGGTTGGTCCGGGAATCGGTGACATAAATCCGAGCCACTTTATAGATCGGTCATATGCACAGTAACTGGTGTGACCCGAAGCAAATCGGCCGGGTTTAGTTAAAAATCGATGACTCGGTCGGGTTTTGGTGAACCATGCTAAGTACCATTTTTTTAAATAAAGTAAATGATGTTGTTTTAATATGTTGCGCAAAAAAATCCAATTAAAAAATCGTGCTTGTATACTTTATCGAACAAAGTGTGCCTCTGTCGGTCGGCTCTTGTTTCTCTGTGTGAATAACCCTAAAATCCTTCCCCCATCCCCTCCGTCGTATGCCTTGTTGATCAGTCGCCGGTTTTCGTCTCGTCATAGCCGCTCGTTCACCGGAGCCTCCAACCGCTCGTTCACCGGAGCCTGTGCATAGAGCCACGCCACCACACCCTCGCACAATGTTTCTCATCATCATTGTTTCTAGCTTCCCGCTCCTTCATGGCTTCACCATGGTTCTCCTAAGGTTAGATTTGCCATCCCATTGTGATAGCTTTGATTTGGCATCATAATTTGAATCTAAAATTCAACTGACATGTTACCTAATCATTTTGATATTGATAATTGTGTGTCTGATGGAAAATAATGAAATTGAGAATTTGAGATTAACTTATTCACCTTGTATTTGTTGATTATAATCATGGATTGAAGCTCTGGCTAATTCTGTTATTCAAGCAAATTGTCTAACTGAGATCAACTTATTCACCTATAATGTAGTTTTTCTTTGCAATTTAGGTGAATTGTCTAATTCTACAATTTGCTATATCTAGTATGTGTTGAATGTTAAATAGCTTAGTATTATTATTGTTATTTTTTGTTAGAGATATCATCCACTGAACCTGAACCACCTCCCTTAATTGTCTTCTATATAAAATCCTCAAATTCTCACTTTCTATTCAATATCTTCACAAATTGAATTTGATAAAATCGTTTTAAATCATTTAATTTGAAAACACACCAATCAAAATATCAATTTTCACCTAATATTAAAAAAAATCCCAAACTTTTGCCCTTTTTAAACACTAATTTTAGATCCCACAAAATCCTTAAAATTTTATTAATTTTTTTATTTTTGAACCTTTAAAATTACTTCATATATCAAATGTATCATAAACTCCGAAATATTTGGATTAAAGTGAGAATTTGAGGGTTTTAGGTAAAAGACAATTGATGAAAGGACCAATTTTTCTTAATTATAAAAGTATGGTACTTAATTTACTCAATGAATCAAATTACACAAAATCCAAACTAGACTAACCAAATATACAATTAAGCCTTGAAGTTTTTAATGAGTTCCGTTCCTCTACCAAAGCCAAAATCATTACTGGAGTAGCATTGTGGAGGAGTCAAACATGACAAAATCCGGTCTTAGATTTATCTCATTTAGACGGATTCCATTTGGAGGCTACAAATATAGATAGGCCAATACACAAGAAAATATAATCACGAACACGATGCTTTCGATGTGAACTTCATTCACATATAGGAATAGAGCCGATAAAATGGACTAGCTCGACCGAGCAGACTCACAAAAGCCCGTAAAAATATTGTAGGACTCAAAAACTTATTTTAGAAGCTCGAATAACTCCCAAGTTTTTTAGTCCAGCCCGATAAAAGCCCGTAAGAACACGCAAAAAATTGTGAAGCCCGTAAAAAGGTGAGGCTCGGACACCTTTTTTAGAAGTCCGAATAACTTCCGAGCTTTTTAGCATAACCCGATAAGGCCCACTACCCTCATCGAGTCGGGCCGGGTAGCCCGAATTGATAGCTCTATATAGAAATATCAATATGGCGGGGCAGATAGTGCATTATCTGCATTCATACCCACTAAAATTAATGAGTACCCATGCGGGTAACATGTATTCACGGGTACCAATTAATATTTAAAAATTCAAAATTTATAGAAAGAAGGAGAAAAATTATCAAATAATATATCATAATATCATATAATATTAATATTATATAATATAAATTAACATTATCATTACGTGTTAATTTATTAAAAATATCATTATAAAATAGTAAAAAATAATTTTTATACCATCATAAAATAAAAAGTCTAATATTTTAATATATTTAATAAAAAATATATTTTAATGAATGTACGAGTACATACAGGATAGTATAATATCCATCCCTACTCATTTAATAAATATATGTGGGTACCTATCACGGGTATTTAGAGCCGATAAAATGGGTCGGACACCTATTTTAGAAGCCCGAATAACTCCCGGGCTTTTTAGCCAAGCCAGTTAAAAGTTTGCTACACGCCAAAAAATCGGGCTACCCGCAAAAAACCCGCTTAAATGTAGGGTTCCGACTATTTTAGAAGCCTGAATAACTTCCGGGTTTTTTAGCCCAACTCGATAAAATCCGCTACCCGCATCGAGCCGGACCTGGTAGCCCAAATTGACAGCTCTGTGGACTGCGGGTATCCACCGTGCAGGTTTTTTGCCATCACATCAAGTTTCATGGGAGTTATTTTTAACACCTTTTTTCTTATTCACACCTTTTTTTTTTGAAAAAAAAGTAAAGGGTGGGAAAGTAAGGGCCAAGATCGACCGGCTGCAAAATAGAACATGACGTTGTTTTTGGTCAACGAAAATAACTAATTTTTGGGTACAATCTATGCACACATCTCATGCCCAATAGCGCGTGATGATATGTGTACATAAAACAGTGGGACCACTAATTTTACCACTGTGGTTTCCTGTGCCTAAATCCCTCATCTTCTCTCTTTCCCGTGTGTCTATCACCTGCTAATAACAGTGTAGTATAATTAAGTGTTATACCACACTGTTTTGTGTACACTTAGATTTTCCCTTTTATAAATGTGAGTGTTAGTGTGTGTGGAGGGGACTCTTATTTTATTAATATTAATTATTAATTATTTCGTGCTCTAAGATCCAAATAATCCTTAAAAAAAATCCGCATAACCGATATGGCGGAGCCTGCATGTGAAGTATAGAATTAATATCATATACTGATATGGGGTACACACGTTTTTGTTATATACGAATTACATGGTATATGCATGTTTTTAGTGTCAAACTGGCTTTGTGTCTTGTCTAAGCTCAAGCAACATTGTCATATATATTTTCTAAGATACGAGGAAGGTGGAGTGTGGTTACATTAATTGACATTAGTGTAGTAGACTTATAGCTAGGCATTCTTACATTAATTAAACTTGATTATAATTAAAGGACTATTCTGGGTGGATCAAACAAAATTTGGTCCACCTAGTCCAACTTACATTTTTTTTGCTTATAAAAGATGAATAGATAATTTTATTTTTTATTAAATAGTCTTTATATGACTATTTGAGTTTAATTTAAGGAAAAATATGGATTTACAATACAAACATATGCTAATTTCGTTGAGAATATATCAATTTAAAGTTAAAATGCAAAATTTTACATTACATAGTAATATTGATTTAAATTTTTATTATTTTCAAGTAATATTTCATAAAAGCAATTGGAAACTATTTTAATATCAATCATTAATTAAATGAGTGATAAATTTGGTGATTAGGAATTTAAATTGATATATTTCTACATTTTGGACCACGTGAACCATGGTCCACCGTAGACAAACCCATAATTTTTTTTGTGCAATACCACATGTATCTCCACGGGAGGCAATTCTGTTCGAGCCGGGTAGGACCTCTATGGGCGGCAAAGCTCTCCCTCCGAGTATTTAACACCGCTGCGGACTCGAACTCGAGACCACTGGTTAAGCTGGAACAACCCCTTACCAGCTGATTCACGTGCTCGGTGGGGGACAAACCCATAATTAAAACCACAATAATTGAGAATGGTTTTGTTAAGATTATTAGTAATTAATTAAGCAGTGAACGAGATGCTTTGCTTTTGAGCCTCTAACTGCAGCTAACCTATAGGTGATGGTGGCGTGCCATTACGTGCCCCTGACAACCTCCATTCTATAAGAAATCCATACGCTAAGAATATCTCTCTTACCCTCTTATCTCCACATACTCTATACCTTACACCACGAAAACCCCTACGTCATACACACCGTCCATGCATGTATACTCCACCATATGCTTCGCTACCTTTTTCTGGTTAATTCCTTTCTTAACAAAACAATTTTTCTGGTATGATTATTAGGCCTTATAACTTCGCACTAACTTCGATTCGGCTAGCTATATAGTTCTATTTATAAACATGTATTACTCAAATATTACATGCAAAAAAAGAAAGAAAGATATACATATCGAGTTAAGTTGTTTTGGTACATCAGGAGGAATCTGAATCATCAGCATAACTTGAGAGGTTGTACTTTCTTACTCAAATGCCCATCTAACTCCGATTTTGGTTTTATTCAAATGGCAAAATTTAACTAACAAATTAATTAAGTTGCTATAGAACAAATTATTATGATTAATAAAGTTATTCTGGGTTCAAATTAATTTAGTAGAGGAAACAAATTAAGGCATGTTGTACCCAAGAGAAGAATATATTAGAATTTCACATGATTTAATTTTATTATGAAAAAAAATTTATATATTTATCTTTTCTCTTTATAAATATCATCAAAATTTGATCGAATCTCAAATAGATAAAAAAAATTCACATAACAAACTCATGACACTTTAATATGAGATAATTTATTTACGTTGACCAATTTTAGAATAAAGGTAGCCTATTATTGGTGTGAACGCGCAATTAATTTATTCACATAATCACACAAATAGTTTACATTTTTAGTTAGAAGAAATTAAGACGGTGGGGATTAATTGATTGTAGTAGTTATTAATTAGTAGTACTTAAGGCAGAGTTCATACACTATCGTATAATATATAGTGCCTTTTACCGACGCCAAATGATTGGGAAGGACTATGAAATGTGAATCACATAATATATAGGGTGATGCATATGTCCGGCGTGATTGTTGGATTGTTGCCCAATGAGGTAGTGACTAATGTGCAAAAATAAGTGGTTGGGGTCAACTGCACATGAATTCCCCAGCTACTTAGCAAGTGTGTATGTATTGCTACTACTCATATTAATGATCAAGTCATGCCTATTAATTAATAATTAATATAATACAAGATAATCTCACATCACAAGTGATAAGGATCGTGTCCAACCCATAATTTCCACGCTTTAGACCTGTAGTTTGTTAGACTTGGTTCAAAATTATATAGTTAAGTGCTAGAAACAGAGGGAAGGTAGCTAGAAATAAGCGAACCACACCACAAGTAGCATAAAAAGCAAGTAAAAAGCAAATTTCTTTCAGTTGCAAATCGTGTGTGGTTCCAGGCTTGCAAGCCAATTCTCCAGAAAGGAATCGTTGAGAAAAAGGAATGGGTTTGCTTCAAAGCCAACCGAATCTCCTCGCCTCCTCATATACTTCACAATATTGCATCATTCTTTCACCTTTGTACTAATACAATACAATATTATTAACCCATCCCTATATATATATAACTTCCAAGGTTGGAAAGGCAATTATATACCCACACCCTCTCTCTTAATAATATTTGTGTCATCACTCACTCTCTAGACACAAAAACAACATGCAGGTGTTAGAAGAACTTGTGGTTTCCAAGGATCACACGCAGATCATCAAAGGCAAGCGCACCAAGCGTCAAAGGCTACCTTCCATGCCTTCAAAGTCTGAAGAAGAAGAAGAAAGACTTGATCTTGCAACAACCTCACCCACCACAATTGAATTGAAGGGCAAAATTGAAGAAGAGGAAGAGTACATGGCCAATTGTCTCATTCTCTTGGCTCAAGGCCATCATGCGCCACCGGATCACAAGTCATCAGGCCTATGCCTTTATGAGTGCAAGACTTGCAACCGATGCTTCCCTTCATTCCAAGCGCTTGGTGGACATAGAGCGAGTCACAAGAAACCTAAGGCTAACGGTAATTGTACGGAAGAAAAGAAAGCAGTTACTGCTTTTGTGAATGATGATCATTATGGCCCCACCATAAATACTATTCTCTCGTTGCAACTAACAAACAGGGGTTCGTATACTGCTACTACTACTGCTGCAATAACAAAATCTAAAGTTCACGAGTGTTCTATTTGTGGTGCTGAATTCTCATCTGGACAAGCCTTGGGAGGCCATATGAGGAGGCACAGAACTCATGTGACCACGTCCACAACGACGTCGTCTATGAGCGGTGGAAGCCCTGAATCACAAGAAGCCAAGAAACCGAGAAACGTTTTGAAATTGGACTTGAATTTGCCAGCACCAGAGGATGATCACAAATTTTCGTTTCAGCCTGGGCCCAGAGAAAACGTTATTGTCTTCTCTACATCTTCTTTGGTGGATTGTCATTACTAAAGTTCAAGTCTATCTAGCTTTTTTCTTCAAATTTATTAGCCTCACCAAGAGCCAAACGTGGATTCAGTATCAATTGACTTTATTACTTTTTTTCTTTTCTTCCTTTTCCACTTAAATTAAACTTGTATATGTTGATGATTCTTTTCATTCATTGTATGGCACACAATTAATGAAAATTCAATTTATTCAGTTGGTGGCTTATATAAATATGAAGATTCACATTTTCATGATTTAGTTCAATTTATTGCCATGCTATTTGTTATTTTTAAAATTAGTTAGTCCTTTTTGGGGTCTGATGAACAATCATATATCTTGGGAGTTTGCCACCAACGAAACCTCAAACATGAAGTCATCTATTAGTTTCCTTTGGCCTCTTTCGTGTGGCAGAAAGGTAAGTTCTATCAAACTGCTGACACCACCAGAAAAAAGAGAGACGATCGAAGAGGAAAAAGAAAAAGAAAACATTTATTGGCAAACAAACTTAGTAAAGCAATTGCTCAATTTACGGAACAGACCCATGAGGCAATATTCCGCGTTAGAATCGCCTGATTCAGTCACAAGTCAAAACAGACCTAATGAATCCCTTCTGCGTTTCTGTCAAACGAGCATTCTTCACTTTTGCGGTGACAATTTTCTCAACAATCATTTTTCTCAGGTAAAAGTGCAACACTTTTTGAGTTAATTTTTCTTAACAACAGGCAATTCCGGGTAAGATTTTTATGGATAGTAAAATTTTATTATGAGTATTTAATATAACTATATATTAGGATTCCAACTCTAGAAACTAATTCAACTGTAACCGCTCCTTACGAGCTAATCGATAAGTGGTTAAATATTACTTTTTATAATGTTTTTACCTAAATATTAATACTATATTCATACCTATTCTTTTATATGTTTTTTTATCACTTTTTTTTCTAGCTAATATAATAGAAAAAATATATTAGTTATACTCTCACTCTATTTTTATATATATATATATATATATGTGTGTGTGTGTGTGTAAATAACACAGCTAGCCATGTCTATATTGAGCGCTTTTGGATCGATCGGTATATACCTGATGATATACACCATTCTTTGTTTTCAATTTGTTATTTGTCAACCTAGATCACATAGTTGGGGTAGCCGTATAGCTTAATGTCTCAAATTATACAATCGGATAAAATAGAGGTAGATTTTGGTTGTTGGAATAATTTGGTGACCCTTCCAAGCCACTACTTGTCTGTCTCTTATATATATTTAAGTTTCAACGATTTTCAGGAATATGCAAGATAAGTCTTTTTTGTTCGAGAGATGAGACGATAACCATTTTTTATTCTCTCTTTAAGTATTTTGCGTGTTGAATTGATTGGGTTAATTATCAATGGGGATCATACGAGGGGAAAAAAAGCATTCATTCATTTTTTTTTAGTGAATTAATTTAACGGCATCAAATGCAAAGAAGTGTAGTAAGATATTAATCATCACATTTTTTATTTTTTTCATTTATACAGCCAAAGATTTTTTTTTTTATTATGGTTGTACGTAGTAGATTATACATAAATAAGGGGAAGAGAAATAGGAAATACAATAATTGAAAGGAAAGAATAATGTTCGTCTGGAAATTGTCCACGGCGTTCTCCGGTTGAAGATGTTGAATCCTCTCGTAATACACGGCGGAGTGCGGCGTACCCATGGCGGGGCAGGATGTACCTGTAGGGACTCTGACGCTCAAGTCAGTGAGAGATTCAACAGAGTATAAAAATAATAGAATGAATGCGTACCTCAAATGAGTCTCCCAAAGTGTATTGATAGAGGAAGTATGGCGGGAAAATTTGTTATCCGTTGTAACCACCTTGTTAAGATGTTATGACGCGCTTAAGTGAGATGAAGGTGCACGCGCTGTGAAGATACCGGCTCGAATGGGCCGAGGTCCAATTTACCTCCAGAACAGATGCCCCCAAGTCGGGTGCTTTGATATAAAGTATCTGACTTGAAATAGTTCAGAGTCATTCAGCCGGCTTGATACGTTATGTAATCAGTCGGGATAAACCCAGTAATCGGAGTCCATAATCGAAATCGATTTGCATTTTGATTGATGGAGTCCCATAATCGGAATTATGTACTTCGTCGAAGTCGTTGGTTAGGTATAAATGACTACATGTGCCATGTACAGCCGACCCAGATAATGTTCGTTTTGGCAAAGTCGGTTGATGTCGGCGCAAGCATGGGAGCAAGCCCAGATTGTTTGCATAACGACTTTACATCTGTTAAATCCGGGAACAACGTCGGCACCAATAGGCCAGAAGAGATGCCCCCAAGCTGGTATCAAGTCGGTGCATGTTGTTAACCGTTGAAGTGGATTTTGATTTGGGCGCACACATTGACGTACCTTTCAAGGAACTGAGTCCAAAATGGTGATAAGCAAGCCATGATCTCAGGGAACTGGGTCCGAGATGATAATTCAAAGTGTCAAGGAACGTTCTGACATGGATATCCGGGGCCTCGCAGACCTGAGTCAAAGATGAGGAGCATAATCCAAAGTAAATCGAAAAACAAATACAATAATAATCAAGGGACATGGCCCGAGATGCTCGAGGGACAGTGCCCGATAATGGTCGAGGAACTACGTCCGAAACGGTCGAGGGACTGCCCGAGATAGTCGAGGGACTAAGCCCGAAAAACGTTTGATTTGAAGCTGCTCAATTACCATTCTATTGTCGATAAAAACATCACTAGAGTTTTAAAAACATTAGAAGATAAGAAATAAATGAGAATTGTAATGTTTGATGACAAACTTCATACAGAGGTGATGGTTTTAATAGCTCATAAATTCATTTTTTGACAAAAATAAAAGATATATACTATTGCCATTTATGAAGCCCGACATAACATTCTGCTCAACAATGAGCTTCGTGAGGTTTTTGATTAAAAATGGAAGTGACAGAAAAAAAAACCATCACCGTAATTAGAAATCATGAGCCTCAATTCAAATACAAAGTGAATAACTAAAAACATATACAAGTAAATTTAGGAGGAGAAATATAATTTGGGTTGGAATAATTTGGTGACCCTTCCAAGCCACTACTTGTCTGTCTCTTATATATATTTAAGTTTCAACGATTTTCAGGAATCTGCAAGATAAGTCTTTTTTGTTCGAGAGATGAGACGATAACCATTTTTTATTCTCTCTTTAAGTATTTTGCGTGTTGAATTGATTGGGTTAATTATCAATGGGGATCATACGAGGGGAAAAAAAGCATTCATTCATTTTTTTAGTGAATTAATTTAACGACATCCAATGCAAAGAAGTGTAGTAAGATATTAATCATCACATTTTTTATTTTTTTCATTTATACAGCCAAAGATTTTTTTTATTATTATGGGTGTACGTAGTAGATTATACATAAATAAGGGGAAGAGAAATAGGAAATACAATAATTGAAAGGAAAGAATAATGTTCGTCTGGAAATTCTCCATGGCGTTCTCCGGTTGAAGATGTTGAATCCTCTCGTAATACACGGCGGAGTGCGGCGTACCCATGGCGGGGCAGGATGTACCTGTAGGGACTCTGACGCTCAAGTCAGTGAGAGATTCAACAGAGTATAAAAATAATAGAATGAATGTGTACCTCAAATGAGTCTCCCGAAGTGTATTGATAGAGGAATTATGGCGGGAAAATTTGTTATCCGTTGTAACCACCTTGTTAAGATGTTATGACGCGCTTAAGTGAGATGAAGGTGCACGCGCTGTGAAGATACCGGCTCGAATGGGTCGAGGTCCAATTTACCTCCAGAACAGATGCCCCCAAGTCGGGTGCGTTGATTTAAAGTATCTGACTTGAAATAGTCCAGAGTCATTCAGCCGGCTTGATACGTTATGTAATCAGTCGGGATAAACCCGGTAATCGGAGTCCATAATCGAAATCGATTTGCATTTTGATTGATGGAGTCCCATAATCGGAATTATGTACTTCGTTGAAGTCGACAGTGTTGGTTAGGTATAAATGACTACATGTGCCATGTACAGCCGACCCAGATAATGTTCGTTTTGGCAAAGTCGGTTGATGTCGGCGCAAGCATGGGAGCAAGCCCAGATTGTTTGCATAACGACTTTACATCTGTTAAATCCGGGAACAACGTCGGCACCAATAGGCCAGAAGAGATGCCCCCAAACTGGTATCAAGTCGGTGCATGTTGTTAACCGTTGAAGTGGATTTTGATTTGGGCGCACACATTGATGTACCTTTCAAGGAACTGAGTCCGAAATGGTGATAAGCAAGCCATGATCTCAGGGAACTGGGTCCGAGATGATAATTCAAAGTGTCAAGGAACGTTCTGCCATGGATATCCGGGGCCTCGCAGACCTGAGTCGAAGATGAGGAGCATAATCCAAAGTAAATCGAAAAACAAATACAATAATAATCAAGGGACATGCCCCGAGATGCTCGAGGGACAGTGCCCGATAATGGTCGAGGAACTACGTCCGAAACGGTCGAGGGACTAAGCCCGAAAAACTCAAGGGACTACGCTCGAGATGCTCGAGGAACTATGCCCGAGATGCTCAAGGGACAAGCCCGAGATAGTCGAGGGACTAAGCCCGAAACGGAGGGATTGCCCGAGATAGTCGAGGGACTAAGCCCGAAAAACTCAAGGGACTACACCCGAGATGCTCGAGGGACTATGCCTGAGATGCTCAAGGGACAAGCCCGAGATGGTTGAGGGACTGCGCCCGAAATGCTCAAGGGACAAGCTCGAAAAACTCAAGGGACTAAGCCCGAGATGGTCGAGGGACTAGGCCCGAAATGCTCGAGGGACAAGTCCGAGATAGTCGAGGGACTAAGCCCGAAAAACTCAAGGGACTAAGCCCGAGATGGTCGAGGGACTAGGCCCGAAATGCTTGAGGGACTAGAACGAGATAGTCGAGGGGCTATGCCCGAAATAGATACATAAGAAAAGTATAATTTGAGATGTAAACAATCTGAGCGTTAAATCTGATTAAATTATAAATCCGAGCTGAATAAGAATCATACAATCCGGGCTGTCATACTCAGATAGGAGAGAAGAAGGATGGCCATGGAGAAGTTAATTATAGAGAATTGCCTCATGAAGAGTCTTCAAATTCACCTAGTTTTTTCTGTGATAGAAATTGTCGACGCCCTTAGCTTAAAGTATAATACTATGATCAAATATCTCCAACAGTAGAGGAATCAGAGGATGTCAATTCATCCCTAGTCGAAATTCAATACGTTTTGTTGAATGCTGATCATTAGACATTTGGCCCAACTTTAATGTGTTCTGGGGGGTATCTCGGAATTAATCCGGAATTAACCAGCAAGCCCAGTGCTTATCTCTGAACTATCTCGGAATTACTTCCAGCAAGTTTACCAAACTTTTGGGGGCATCTCGGAATGAAAATCAACAATCTTTCGGCAGGTTCATTGAAGACAGTTTCGGAAAAATCGATTCCCTGCAATGCAAAAGCAATATCACTCTCATATACTTCAGGTGTCACTCTTCTCAATTTATCCTCTAGTCAACTCTGTTAAATATAGAGGTGACGACAGGGACTAATTTCAATGATTTGAAAACGTTAGGGACCAAAAACAATGAAAAAAAGATTAGGGACCAAAACCAAAATCAGGTGAAAGTTTAGGGACAAAAAACATATTTAACCCTTTATTTATTTATATTTTATTATCAAATAATAATGTAAATTGAATTTTAATAGTAATATATAATCTACTATATATTATAATTAAAAATTAAAAAATTGTCTAGTATTATTTTAATTTTACTTTTTAAATTTTTTTAAAGATATTAATTTGTTAAAATTTTATTTTTTAATTAAATAAAATATACTTTTATATGCGTGCACGAATTAACATATCAGTGTTATAATATTTGTCTTTTTTGACATGACAACTTGTTTCTTTCCCTCAATTTTGTTTATTTTCTTTTTGGGTAAAATATGTTTTTAGTCCCTACAAAATACCTCATTTTTACATTTCGTCCCTATATTTAGTATGTGTTCTTCGCTGATTTGGTGTTCCCTCTCTCCTATTCACTTATATTACGTGTCTTTTTCAAATCCCCCGTGGAATTTACGTTTTCTTAAAATTCTCCCCCCCTCTCCATCATCTTCATCCCCTCACATCAGGTGCCCCCATTTGTGCCCTAGCTTCCTAAGCTCGCTGATTTTGGTTCCGCTGAGTCGTTCGGCGACGAGAGGAGCATGAGTGGGGTGGTTGGAACACCGTATTACGTGGCGCCGTAGGTTCTAATGAAAAGGGATTATAACGAGAAGGTTGATGTTTGGAGTTGTGGTGTGATATTGTACATAATGTTGGATGGGATTCCACCTATGGAGACTCTGTGATTGAGATCTTTGAAGCTGTTGTTAAGGCTAATCTAAGGTTTCTATAATCTTCTGATTTGTTTCCCCTGCTGCTAAGGATCTCTTGAGCAAGATGATCTGCAGGGACGCTTCCATGAGAATATCTGCAGAGTAAGCCTTAAGTATGTTGCTTCTTCTTTTTGTTCTTCTTCTTCGTTTTTGAGTTATGGAGTTTTTACAAAAAAAGTTGATGTTAATTGTTGTTATTGGTTTCGATTTTGTAGGACACCCCTGGATCTTGAGGGGAGGTGAAATGGCTAATGTGAATTAAAGAAACCACGAGTTGCCCTGGAGAGACATGACTTAAGCTACATGTTCATAGCAAGTGTAGCTAATTTTGCTGTTGTTTCTTTATTGTGTGTGAATGAAGCCTACCGGCGGCAGAGGAAACAGAGGAGAGGAAAGAAGGCTACTACTATTGCTGCCCCACCACCCTAAACCAATGCTACTACTGCTGCCCCACCACCCACAACCAATCCTGCTACTGTTGCCCCATCACCATTAACAACAAATATTTCAGCTTCTAATCCAGTCCCAGCGAATGACTTCAAGCGAAAGGGCACGAATGGGGACACCTGATGTGAGGGAGATGAAGCTGATGGAGAGGGTGGAATTTAAGAAAATGTAAATTCCAAAGGGATTTGAAAAAAGACACTTAATATAAGTGAATAGGAGAGAGGGAACGCCAAATCAGCGAAGAACACACGCCAAATGGGGGGAGGGACCATTTGCAAAAAGAAAATTTGGGAGGACGCTTTAACACAAAAAAAATTTATAGGGACGAAATGCAAAGATGGGGTATTTTGTAGGGACAAAAAACATATTTTACCCTTTCTTTTTTTAATCCTCGGGTATATGCCTTTAATTACCTTTTGATAACATTTTAGTGGAATATGTTTTATTTTTCCACTATGAATTAAGTTACAAGCTACTTTTTTTTTGCGCAAAATCATATGTATTTTTTATTGGAGACAATCAAGTTCGAACCGAGTAAGACTTCTATGTACAACAAAGTTCTCCCTCTGAATATTTAACACAACTGCAACAACCACTTACCAGCTGATCAATGTGTTCGGTTGTACAACGTTACCTAATAGCTATGAAGTATTTAAAAGAATGTCTAAACTATGGGATATCAATAGTTTAAATGATAAGATATCAAATTCACGTAACAACTCATACAACACACTTTTCTTTCTATCTCTTTCCATCACATCAATCATCATATCTCACATTTATCTCTCTCTTCTCTCTCCATGTTTAGCAACTAATATTATTCTAAAATGATCAACATGATTATAATTATTTAATTTACACCTCAATTTTTTACACATTTTTCTCACCTTTATTTTTTTCGACCTCTTTTCATCACTTATTATATATCTTTCACTTCTTTCTCTTTTCTTCGTTATCTCTTTTCCCTAATAAAATTATGAACTCCTCAATGAGGTGTAATTTAACCTTTCCTTCAAAATTTTTATATTTTAAAACTCTCATTTAATCTAAAATATTTTTGAGATAAACAAAAAAATAAATATTAAGAACACATAAATATCTATTATTTAATCAATCATTATTGATTTTTTATCTTATGAAACATATAATAAGGCGCTTTATATTAATTTATAATTTTTAATACATTGATTTCTTATGATTATTGCCTTATTTTATCACTTAAAAGTATTATATAATATTAAAATAACATATTTGATTAATATTGGTTTGAGTAATAACCAATATATTTACTGTACTTTTAAAAAAATGCTATAAACAATAATAATTTTTAATTATATCAATTTCCTTATCCTTAATTTTTTATTTAAACATTTAAAAATAATATTTTTAATACTATATGATATAAATCCCTTGATACATTTTAATTCATTTTAAATTGTAGATTAATAAAATAATAAATTAAGAAATTTTAAAAAATATTTGTCCTTATTTTAATTTTTTTCTTTATGTTTTTTTAAATCATCCTAGAAATATTAAAAGAATAAGAATGCTATTTATATTTGGCGTGGTTAAAAAAAAGCAAATGATTAAATTATGTTTTTGGTCCCAAATTTTTTTTTCAAAGTGGTCCCCCCAAAAAATTTTTTCATTCCCATTTGGTCCCTCTATTAGTGTACCGTTTATTATCTCCGTTAAATGCTTACGTGACAGCTTAGGTGGACAAAATAAGCATAGATGACATGCATATGTGTCATCTTATGTGTCTTACATGACTTGTATCACCACTTTTCATGAAAAAAAAATTATAGAGTTCATCATTGTGACTCACAAAAAAACGTTGATTCACCACCTATAAGCTTATTTTATCATGTAGGACATATAAGAAGACACGTATGTATGTCATGTATGATTATTTTGTCCAGCTAAGCTATCACACAATCATTTAACGAAGATAATAAACGGTTCACTGTCAAAGAGACCAAATAAAAATAATTTTTTTTTGAGGACTACATGGGAAAACAAATTTGGAGGACCAAATAAAAAAAAGGGGACATTTTGGTTCCAGTAACATACTTTGGCGAAAGCAAATCTTATATGAAAGCCAAACAGTGAAAGTAGCGTTTCATTCGATTCAAGAAAGAATAAACAAGGAGGAGGTGGCGGCGGCACATAAGAGAGTAAACTACAGATCAATGGCGGTTCCGGGGAGGCGCAATGGCATGAACGAGGAGGACGACGAAGAAGAAGCCAACGCCCTTTTTGAAGAAGAAGGTCTCATCGAATTTGAAGAAGAAATCGATACGCCTCCTCATCTCCGTGCTCTCTCCCGCGCCGCTCAGCGTGGCGACGTCCACGCCCTCCGCCTCGCTCTAGGTCAACTCAACTCAACTCCCTCCTTTTCTTTTTTCCTTTTTATTTGTTTTCTCTCAATGTACAACAATTCTTCTATCTTTCTTTGATTTACTACATAATTGAATATTGAGCTCCCTCGGCTAAACCCTATTGCTTCTTCAAAATTCATTCCAAAACCCTATGTTATGCTGAGAAATTGCTGCCCTGGCTGTGGGGAAAAATGGTTGGATTTGGAGCACAGTCTGGATTCTCGTTCTGCCAAAATTCTTTGTTGTAGACTCTGGGTTTTTTAGTTGAAATTATGTCTATTTGTTCTTTCGAAAATCAATTGGGTAAACGGGCTCTGATCGGAGGCATGCTCTATGCCGCGCAAGGATTTTCCTATCAAATTTGAGTTTTAAGGATTTTTTTTTTAATTTTGTGTGCAGATAATTGATTGATGGAGAGTTACTGAGGATGATAGGTGCCTTGATAGAACTTGTGATAGACATTGCTGTCCCAATGCCCCTTCCCTTTTCCAGTTTTCCCCCACCATCCCTCAAATTAGCTTGTTGAAATAATTATCTCTGAATGCACTTGTGTGCCAGTGGCAAGTTTCCTATAATTTGTAAGAAGAGAAAAAAGGCTGAATGAATTTGAGTGTATTAGATAAACTATTTTGTTTTTATCACATTTGAATCTGATGAGTCCTTTTTCTGATGCATTGAGGAAAATTTTTAAATTTGTTGAAGATTGACATAACTTACAGCGAAAACTTTAAGATTATCCACAATAACTTTTTATTTGTTTGATATCTGAACACATCCTCTCTAGAATATTGGGTTTCCTCTCTGCTGATGCTCATCCATGTGCTGCATAACTGCAGATAACTTGAATGGTAGTATCGATGAGCCAGTGGAGGATGGGGATACAGCTCTTCATTTGACCTGTTTATATGGCCATTTGGAATGTGTCCAGGTTTATTATCATTTCTTATTCTTGCTTTCATATGCTTTTATTTTTATGACATGTCATGGATTATTAATCTTGTTTGATAAATTGCAGCTCCTGATAGAAAGAGGAGCAAACTTGGAGGCTAAGGATGAGGAGGGCGGAATTCCTTTACATGATGCTTGTGCAGGAGGTAGTTTTACTTTGAAATCATGTTTCTAAAAAGTTGCAACTCATCTTTTTCTCCTTTATTGGGTAATGTTTGTAATGTCATTTCGCTTTAATTGGACATACCAGGTTTTACAGAGATTGTCCAGCTGCTACTCAACAGTGCTAACAACACAGAGCGTATAAAAAGGATGCTAGAATCAGTTGATTCTGAGGGTGATACTGTGAGTATTTATTTACCCTTCAAAATATTTGGGTTCCTGCTCAAGATGCCCCACCCAAAGTCAATCAAACGACCTATTATAAATTTATAATAATGCAGGGTGCTTGATATTTCTCACATTTTCTAGTTGTTCCCCATCCCTAATCCTCTTTCAACTATTGTTTGATGGATTTCTTCTGATTTGTTCTCCATCATCCTCTTGTGACTATTTTCCCAGCCTCTTCACCATGCTGCAAGAGGTGAGCATGTTGATGTAATTAGGTTGTTGCTGTGTAATGGAGCCTCGACCACGAAGACAAACTTATATGGAAAGGTATAGCTTTTAGAGTAATTTATGAGTAATCCATTACTAGTCTCCAATAATGTCTCCAATAATTTCTAAGATAATGTTTGGCAGATCCCGGCGGAGTTACCTGATCATGACACAGATGCTAGGAGGCTGCTCCAGGCTGTCTCTAACGGCATGACAAGCTGATAGCATTAGCATGGTGGTTAGTAGAAGTATTTAGTTTGATTTTGACAGAGGTTACTCTTTTTGGACCACACAATCTGTATTGCTTTATACTCATTTCTCGTAATTCAGATTTACTAGGGAAACACCTTTGTGAATTACTTTAGAGAGTTAGAAAACGAGGATTCAGTGATTCACGGATCAAGTTATCTATACTGGAATATATTTACATTTTCGTTAGTTTTTCTTGTTTGAAATATATTTACATTTTAGGTTGTAACTGAACTAAGGATAGTTACACTTCTAGATTTATCAAAACTTAAATTGGGATATTGGTTCCATGAGCATAAATTTGCAGGTTGACCTTTAAATCTCCTCTAACTTTCACGGAAAGCTTGGCTTGGCTGGATTCCAAACTCAGTAATACTAGGTATTATTATTCGGTCAAGCACGATTAATATATGTTATAATGTTAAGGTGGAATTTGCTAACTTTCCAAAGGTTAAATGGAGTAGTCAAGTTGTCCTTCGATCTATACGTGTTCTTCCGTTTAGATTTTTTTTAATGTAACAATTAACTTTTATTTGACACGTGTGTTTTTTGTTTGAGTTTGATATATATACACTGTCAGTGTAAAGAAGTTTTATACATACATCTAGTGATGTACTGCCACATTATTTATTGAATTTAATAACACGTGGGGTGTCATATTCATTTAATGATGTGGCAACACACCACACCATTAGATCATGTCTATGTAAAATTTCTTTAGACTGACAGTATATACTAATTAAATCCTTTTGGTTTTTCTATTTAATAACCTTTTTGGATTTGTTAATGAAAAAGTTAATAGTTGATATTTCATCTACATGCAAAACAAATTATAAATTTGTTAATATATATTCAATTATTTTATTAATAGTTGAGGTGTTTTATATTTCACTTTGAAGTAAATTATTCATTTTGGAAAAGCTAAAACTTAATCTTAATTTTTGTAAAAAAATCATAATTTAAAGTGTTACACTGAACTGAAGTCACGTGATTATTTTGTATCAATTTTACCCTAAAACTTAATATATGTCAGACAGCTTTTGTACAATATGTCTAACATAGGGAAAAACACTTCACTGATGAAGGTAAGACAAAGGACTTGATTATTTTTAAGGAAGATTTCAAGTTTGAATCCTGTAAATGAAATAATGATACTTGAAATACCTTTGCTTTCCATATAGTTTTCACCCGGCCCGGCTCAACTTGGGATAAGTCGGCAATCAAAGTAACTTTTAAAAAACTGAAGGTTTCACCCGGCTCAACTTGGGATAATGGTTTACAAGCATGTCCTGCCGTGCATTGCCATTAATCCTTTTATACAATCCAATATAATTTTTTATATTAAATGTCACTATTCATTCACAGATTTGTTCTTCAATTATTTTTCTGAACCCAAAAAAAAAATCTAAAATGTATTATGTGATTATCTACTCTTTTACAGTTCTATAGGTTATTATTAATTTTAATGTTTGTTAATTTAAAACAACATTTAACAGCTGGTTTCCGCCAAAATTGGACACAGCATTGGGTTCTGACAAATCTTTTATTTTTTTGAGAAAGCTACTATCAGTTAATAATAACACCTATATTCTAGAGTTTGAATAGGTGTTATTGGGGTGTCGTGTTATCGTTTCCCGCTTTTCTTTTTTCAGTCAATACACCATTTTTTTATCTTGTGATTTAAAATATATAGTATAATACTCTTGCTTCATTTGAAATTTTTAAATCAACTTAACATGCTTACAGATGGTCAGATCTCTTTGCTTTCCCCCCCTTCTTTTCTCTTTTGAGTTCTCACCGTCTTCCTCAATCCCTCATTTAATTTTTCCCTTTTCTCCTCCTACACTTTCCCTTCTCTTGCTGCATAAATTTTTCTTTTTGTCATACACTTCGATGTTACTGGAGTGTTTGAGATTCATTGCAAAGGTGAGATTCTCCGGCATTGCTTCCTGCTTCTAAATGGGTACATCTTATGCTTTCACCCCATTTGCTTCTTTCTATTTTCCCTTTCCCTGTTCATCCTTCTTAATCTTTATTTTGCTTTTTCGTAGACCCCCAAACCTGTGTTCGTCTCGGTGCAGGATGATTGGGCTTCAGCTCCGACGAAACGACTTCAAGAACGATTAGGCTTTTCATGCGACTTCAGCTGCATCATCTTCATCCTTACTCTCCTTGAAGTTTTTCGTTTATCGATGCCACTGCGGTCGAATCTAGGCGGTTGGAACTTATCCTCTCACTACAACCAGGAGGCACCGCCGTAAACCGATATTGCGACCAGCATCGGAGTTCAAAAGCCCTACCACCATCAAAAAAGAAAATTTAAAGTCTTATCGGCGTGTTGAAGCTCTCCCTATTTTGATATGATCTTCGTTAGCATTAAATCATTTTATTTTGGGTTTGTTCTTCGTTGTATTTAAATTTGATCTCTGTGATTGTTTTATTCACCCTTCTTTCTTTGATCTCAACAGGAATTGCAGGGTTTTCTCAACTCCTCTTTTGTCAGTATCAAATATATTTGGTGATTTCTAATAACAGGGTATCTCTTCTTTGCTTTAATTTCTCTTCTTGCAAAAAATATTTGTCCATTTGTTTAGTTGAGGCATCACCTAACCCATGTGTTACCCATGAAATTTGCAGCATTTGGATATCACATTGATCTGACTGTGAAATTGAGAAAGAAAACAATTTACACGTACCAACCATATTTGAACCAATTGAAGAGAAGATTATTGGTTAGTTTTGTATTTTGTTTGTTTTTTAAGTGTTGAGTATGGTTAGCTTTTATATTTTCTTACATGCCACTTTCTATTTCTATGATACTATAATTTTATAACAAAAGAATATATCTTCTCTAAAATAAATCAAAACAACCATATTTTAATTTTTGTCTCGGTGTGTAAAAGATATAAAAAGGACAAGTGTGATAAACATTTTGATTGTGATTCTACACATGTCTATACATGAATGTGTGATAGCTTCATCGATGGGTTTGATATTACCTACCACATATCTAACCAAAGTTAAAGACTTGCAACTTTTCATTTTCAACTTTTGCACTCTGCTTTAAAGTTGCAAGTGCTCAACTTTGGTTAGTAGTGATGAGTTTGTGGAGTGGGGATTATGATCTCTTGCAATAGGTTAGTTAATGTTTACTATGTTGTTTACTTTGGGGTGGAGGGGTCAAATTGAAGTTACATTACATGTTATTGATTGTGGTATGTTGTTCATTCATAAGTTCACATGTTCATTCTTATTGTTTTTGCTGTAATTGCATGTTCTTTTTGACTTTTTATGGTAGAAATTACACCTGTTGTATCATATCATATATGATATCAGAAACATAACTTACATCAAATACAACCACCTGAAAGACCTCTCATCATCTCTCACTTTCTCACTACTTAAAATTAATAGTTGGGAAGAGGAATATTACTACAGAGAAAATTCAAGTTACAAGTTGGAAGGAGGAACATATATCCTTTTTCGCAGAGCTAAATACAGTGGATTGGAAAAGGACTACAAGCTAATGAATGAAAACAAACTCACCAATACTTTGATCATTCGACATGGAGTTCCTTTAAATAAATCATGGGCAGAGGACCCAAAGGGTAGCCATAATTTTATTTCATCACATAACAGTTGTATAACTATGCATCATACATAATACTAGCATTTTGCTCCAACTAAATTGCCCAAAGAGCTGCAAATAAGTGCACCACCAGCAGGATTTTTATTCCTTGCTCTGACCATGATCCTCTAAGAGAATTAATGGAAATATCACAGAAAACTCATTTTAGAATTGCTGCATTTTTTCTTGGATAACATAAATTTGCTTAAATAATTGGTGTCTCCTTTTGTTGCCGAACTATATTAGTGTTACTAATGTTTTAGTTTATAGTTTTCTCTTTACATTATTCTTGACAGAGCTCAAATAGTTGTTTAATTTCATTTGAAGGAACTACTTAGTCTTAAAGTTGAAATTCTTCCTTCATGTCATTTTTCTATCAGATTTCTCAGACTTAGTTGCCTTTACTTCTTAATGGTCCATGTCTCTAAGTCAAAGCAAATTTGGATTTCCTGTCCACTTTAAATGATGATAGGTCTCAGAGCACCTTCCAAAAGCTTCCTCAAATCTACTATCTCATATTACTTTATCAATTCATTTTTATAAGAAAAAGTTGTTGCATAGTTAAGAAAGTTAATATTTCTTTTATTTTTAACTGCTTATTTGCAATCTCTTCTTCTTTGACAGTCTAACTGATAGCCTTAATAATAGTTTGTTTACTAATACTTCACTTTATAGTGTAGTCTAATAGTTATAAGTACATAAGAGCTCTTACAGTTATAGCTAGCACTGATACTAGCTACATATGTAGCCCCATACAGTTCAAAAAATATTGGACAGGAATATGTAGCTTAATTTCCTCACATTTAATTTACAGAAAAAATAGTCGGTGGCAGGTGTGGTTAAATAAGGACCACGATGAAGATTTGAGTTTAATTCTATTACAAAATTTATCTAGGCTATTTGGTCTTCCCAAAACAAGAGTATCTTTGAGAGGCAGACATTTAATAGGGACATGATTGTTAGATTGGCTCATTCGGTGGTTAAAAAAATATTTTACACAAGCCAGTGGTGAGAACTCCGATTATCGTAGGGTCTACTCCAACACCAGAAAATATAAAGGTCAATTTTGATGCATTAGTGGCATCTTTTTAGGGATCGTGCTTTAGTTTCATACATGAGGATGGACAAGTGTTACTGTTAGCTAATGCACTTTCCCACAGTGAGCAACAATATGATGTCACGCCTGTAGAAATTGTATGCTTAAAAGATGGTTCCTTTTTCTTGCAGTAGAAATGTTATTCAACAGGGTAGAGTTTGAGATTGATAATATTTCCCTGGCCCATCGATGAAGTACGAGACAAATGACAGAGTCTTATTTCCTGTTTTAGTGCACCAATACAAGAGTTTCGCTTCACATTTTCATTTGATTTCTTTGAAGTATGTCTCAAGATATTGTAATAAGCAAGTTGAATTATTAGCCAAAAAAGCCTATTAAGTGGGGAATATAGTGTGAATAGAGGATGGGCCTCCTAATGTCCTAGATTTAGCCGTATTCAATGTATCTTTTTATTATTTTGCATTAGTTGATTGAAAGCTATGGTTTTCCCTTAAAAAGGTGAAAAGAAAGAAAAACGGTATAGATATACGAGGCCATGTTAAATAATACCAACGATTCAATTTCCTTAGTCATGTGCCAGTATTGTAAGTAATCTAAATTGTTTTCTTCACTTTCATATTGATTTAGAAAATTGAGAATGGATGAAAAAACATTGATTTCATTTCTATATAAAATTCTTTAAGTTTATAATCATTTAATTTTTCTTCTAAAATCAAGAAAGTAAAATTCATAATCCTTAATTATTGTGAATGTATGCCCGTGCATCTGCACGGGTATCACACTAGTTACCGTACAGGTAGGACATACTAGTAAAAGTTATGGTGAAAATTTTGTTGGCTATATTAATTTTTAGGGGTGATCATGAGTTTGGTAGACTCGATGATTCAACCTAACCCAATTAAAAAAAATAGGTTGGATTGGGTAGTCGGGTTGGATTGAGTTCTATACGGATGAACCCAATTAGATTGGATTGGGTGTCGGGTTTAGGGATGTCAAAAAAATCCGCACTCGTGGATACCCGTGGATATACCCGCAATGTAGAGATGGCAATGGGTACCCTCTGGGCAGGGTACCACAGTGCCCGTCCCCGTGCCCACGTTTTCAAAAAGAGCCCGTACCCGCGCCTGTACCCGCGTGGGCAGTAACTTTAGTGCCCGTCCCCATACCCGCTGGACACCTATATGCTCGTACCCGCGCCTGTTGCCCGCACTTTTATTAAGTAAAAAATTAACAACTTACTAAAAAAATATTAATTTAAAAAAACTATATCTCAATTGAAAAAGTTACTCGAAGATCGTCCAAACATAATTTTTAAATATCACCGATACAACAATTTAATTACATTAAAACACAAGTTCTATTGTTCTAAAACACAACAAATGATCTAAAGTTCAAAATTTTTATTAAATATTACAATATACTTTCACGTCACACTATTTTATAAACTTAGATGTCATGTGTTAGAATTCTTCAAGATCTGTAAAAAAAAGATTATTAACACTAATTTGTCATATATTATAAAGTAAAAAAACACAAATAGATAGTTATAAAAATATATTTTTAATTTGTAATATTATATATATATCAATTTTAAAAATATATATAAATATATTATATATTTTAATAAAATTAATATATCCCACACATTATGAGTGCGGGTATGGGGCGGGCTGGGCATCAAAGTGCCCGTACCCGCGCCCGTCCCCATGAAAAAATGCGGGCTTTTGCCCGTACCCGCGCCCGTACCCGCTTTGCGAGTTTTTACCCTGCCCATTGCGGGTAATTTTTACGGGTACCCATAGGGCTTGGGCTCAATTGTCATTCCTACCGCAATAGGTACCCGCATATTTATATAATGGGTGGGGACGAATATTATACTGCCCGCCTTGCGGGTACCCGCATACTCATTAAAACATATTTTTCTATTAAATATATTTGAATATTAGGATTTTTTATCATTTTGTGATGAGATATAATTTATTTTATATTATTTTTTTATGATATTCTTAATATATTAACACGTAATGATATTATAATATATTATATAACATTTCCTCTCTTTTTTTATAAAATTTAAATTTTTAAACATTAATGGATACCCGTAAATACCCACGGATACCCGTTACCCGCATGGGTACCCGTTAATTTTAGCGGGTATTTATACGGGTAGTCACTACCCGCCCCCGCCCCGCCCCGTTGACATCCCTAATCGGGTTTCATACTTTCAACCCGATCAACCCAACCCAATCATTAATAAAAAAATAAATTTTATAATTTTTTGTACTAATAAGTTACACATTTTAATATTTAATATTATATAAATTGATTTCCTTATTATCAAATTATAGGTTTTTATTTTTATCATCATACTTATTTATAAGAACTTATATTTTTTATTTAAAGTATTTTTCAATTTTTATTTTATTTACAAACACAAACATTTTAAAATGTTAGACCTAATTGACCCAATTCAACCCAACCATAATAAGATGAAACAACCTAACCCAATATCTCTTCATCTCTTCACCGGGTTAAGTCCGTGAGTGCCTTAAACTCAACCCAACCGGCCATACCCCTAATTATTTTGCCTTTTGAGTATAGATCACAATCTTTTAATGGAAGAGATTCTCTCTTGTGAGTATTTCACGTGACAGATCATGTGAAGGAAGGGATACACTACACATAAAGACCCTAAAAAAGACCCCACAAATTTTGACATGGTGTCTCCCCAGTAACGGATCCAGAATTTTTGGGTTGTGGGGGCAATATATACAAGTATTTTATTATATTAAAACGTATTCTCTTAATATATAAGTATTTACGATAGCTAATATTTTATCTCGTATGAAGCACGAGTAACATAAATCATACCATAAATATACTCATGCGAAGGCACGAGTCACCTATTAGTTAAAGTAGTTTTAGTGAAATTTGGAGGCAATTCTTCAATATAATAAAGGTGATTGAAACATGTTTCTGTGAGAGTGTGGGGGCAAATAAAATATAATAGAGGGGGCATTAAAATATATTATATACTATATACTAGTAAAGAAAAGTCAAAACATAGTGGGGGCAATTGCCGTGTATCCGTCCCTGTCTCTCTCTTTAGGATCTTTGTGTCTCTCTTCACAAGTTCAATTTGGTCCAGTTTGGATGAAATTTCTGCATAAGTACTTCTAGTGAAAATAAATAGAATGAATCAAAGAGAGATTAAATACATTTAATTTCTCCATAAGTTGAAATTAGACTTTGTAGCCCACCTTCTCCATAATTTCAATTTATGAAAAAATTTAATTTATTTGACCTTTTTGATTCATTTTGTTTTTATCTTATAGAAATTCTTCTACGGAAGTATATCCAAATTGGGCCAATTGCAACAGTTGCAATATCAGGATCGTGTTGGGAGTAGTACATAATTGCTACATCTTTCGCAGGTGCACAAGGCTGAATTGATTTGGATAAAATATAGGCTAAAAACAAATAATATATGGCAAAGAAATTTACACAAGCTAATAGGCGTTATTCTCGCCAATTACCCATTTGTAGTGATACAATTAATTAAGCAACCAAAAGACAATGGCACCAATAAGAAATTAGGGAAGAAGCATATACATAAACAGGGATCAGAGGATCAGTCCAAGATGTGAAGTTAAGACTCAATGTCCACATTGCAGCATTTTAAGAGCAACAACCACCATTTTGGGATGCTTGAGGTTCCTGTTTTTGCATTAAAATATTCCTTTTTACTGCCGTTGATCCTTCTTCCAAAAGACTAGGAACTTCCATTATCTATGAAATGGTGCATATTTATCACGATTGGATAGGAAAAAGCAATGCACAGCAAATAATCCACAACAGAATTTAACTCATGCAAGAATATCATCACTTCCAATAGTTCCACTCTTTCATCATTATTTACATTTTCCAAGTGGTAGTTTACCATTTATAATCAATATTTAATATTAATCTGATTTCTGAAAGCTAGGTGAAGAATTCACCCTCCAAAACCTATTCTCACCAATGCCTGAAACAAATATTAGGCACTTCCGTATCTGTATGTATTGTCCCATAAATTACTAGCTAATATACTGCGCTGTTGAAACAAAGATTGCCAGTTCAATAAAGTAAATAATCTGTATAAAGAAAAATATCAGAGACCACTGTTCTGTCACAATGGATCAAAGACCTCACTCTGTCCTTCTCACCTCTAGAGATATTAATACAATAACAAAGACATTGATTTTCTATTGATTTCTCTGTGCAAATTTCTTTTATGCTTATGTTACTCCATTTGGTATTCCCCTACCATTTGTTACTTGGAAATTTGTCTTATGTAACATGGAACAAACATCATAAAAGCAGAGTTTTAAAACTGTACCTTTAGCGCAAGTTCCTCGAAGCACTGCTCCACATTTTCTCGAGTTTTGGCACTACATTCAAAAAACAAACATCCCAACTCTTCGGCAAGAGCTAAACCCTCTTCTCTGCTCACAAGCCTTTCAGAATCCTAAAATTAGAGAAATAAACCATTAAAATAAATTATTGAACTGAATAAATCCTAAGTGTATATTTACATGTGAGGTGCCTCATTTTTAAATATCTTAACCACTGTCATGTGCAAGGAAAGTTGGCATTAATGCTAGACGATGTCCAAGGTTCTACTCCTAACATTACATTCATCTATCTCCAAAAGGTTCTGTAAAAGTTTGTGTGTCCAGTCCAGTAAAATTACTGTTAACCACAGGTTCAGGTAGCCTTGATTACATGGAAGGTTCCAGATGAACTTATGTCTAAAGTGCATGCATGTAATAATCCCAATATTCACTGAATTGACAGTGAATTCATTAAAACATGATATATGGCAGATGGGCTTACAGAGTTCAGATTACACGCATGTATAAATGGGGCTCAATTTTCATCTAATCTGGCTAAATATGTAATGGTCCAAGTTTCTGATGAATGTCATCAGATAATCATAGTGATAGTGGCAAAGAAGTGTGGAAATATGTCAATCAAAAGCAAGAAAGGGTCATAAAATTAATTTTGGTTGGTTCTAAGTTAGTCTTGCAGCAAGGAAAAATGAGGGATTAATTGAAGTTACTTCAAGTCATGAGGGTGTTACAATTTAATTTTATAATAGTGTAACTCATGAGAGGGAAGAGAAATATAGGGAAGACAGAATTTGAATATTGTTTCAGTACCTTAATACAGAGTCCAGACAAGCTCAGAGCCACACATTTCATTGTAATCCAAAATTTAGTTTTCAAACATTTCATTTAGGAAATATTTCACAGTAGTTACTGATTCATTTCCTTGGGTCATATATTCATGCACTAGACCAAAACACAAAACTTACTCTATCAACTTTATTTCCAACTAGCACCTTCACGCAATCCTGATTAGTTGAATAGAGTTCCACTTCTTTAGACCACACTTCTGATAAGTTTGTAAAGGTGTCTCTTCTTGTTACATCATAAACTAAAAATAAGAAAAAGAATTTACTCTATAAGTGTAATACTTGGATTTAAAAGATGTTAACTAGTAATGATGTATTAATCATGTTCATTACAAACTGGTGGTTACAGAAGCCATACAACAGCCCCAAGAAACATATGCTTTAAAGAGACACAAAACAAAATGGTAATAAATGCTAAAAATGATGAAGCAACCCTGGGGAGGGGGGAAGTTTTAGGGAAGCCTCTTGCTACCCTTACCCTTTACTGTAAATGTAAAATCTATCCAATGATTGAGCAGGTTAGTTAACACAAATTTAAAAGCAGAACCTAAAACTGCTTTAATCCAAGGTTCATAATAAAACTTATTGTATTCCCCAAGTAAAGAGTTCCTATTTTATCAGATGTTCCCATAGGGACTATGAAACTACACAGTTAAACTTAAAACAGACTTCATTGTTAATTGCAAGCACCAGAAAAACACAAATCATTTCAGCATACCAAGAATGATTCCTTGCGCTCCTCTATAATAAGAACTAGTTAGCGTTCTGAACCTTTCCTGCCCAGCTGCAATAGATGTAATGTTATTACAAGTCAATATACTATTTCAATCAGTCAACAGAAAGACCCTATAAGACATATTTCATTATATTTGTTTGCATTCAATTCACATGATGCCAGGCAATAGAAAATGGTCTAATTTCATGATCTGGAAGCAGATTTGAATATAGATTACCGGTGTCCCAAATAGTTAGTTTCAATCTCTTCCCCCCTACAGTGAGCAGCTTGATCTTAAAATCAACACCTACATAACATAAAGCAACAAAAGATAAGAACAATAGCATCAAATCATATCAGAACTCAAATCTGGTAAAAGCAACACGACCGTGAGAGCATCAATTCAAAATTTCTACGTGAATTCCAATGACATAGAAGGAACAGAAGAACAATAGAACAGTTGTTTTGTACAAAATGATATGAAATAAGCAAGGTATTAAGCAAACTCAATAACTTAGGGCCATTGATTAAATCATAACAGCAAAGTAAAACATGGAACAGAGAGGAATTCTACGAGTCTAAGAAGTAAAATAGCTCTTAAATATTTACAAGAGGTGTACACTAGCACAATTGAAGCCCACTTGAGAAGTTTACACCTTTAATAGTAACTGTAAACCATAGATCAACAACCATCATAAGACACCGTTTGGTTGAGAAAATTCTAGAAGAAACAAGTGACAATAAAATCCCATGACCGTTAAGCTTTTGAATATAGAAATATCAATGATAAAAGCACAGTATTTTTCCATGGTTAGAGTCCAAAAATTTTCTGGGCAATCATCAGCAGTCAGAAAGAATGGTTTTATGCAACCATCAATGGATTACCAATTGTGGGGGCAAGATCTTCAACAGAGTTGGAGATGAAGCTGACAAGTAGGCTACTTTTTCCCACAGCAGAATCACCGATCAACAAGATCTTGAAAGAGAGATCATAGCCACTGCTCTGACCAGAAGAAGAACTCATTCTCCCCACTCTCTGAATGATGAATGAATGTTTCAAAAAAATGTTTCTATATGTATCCCTCTGTGAAATGAACCTTTGTAAATGAAAGTGAAGAGAGAGAGAGAGAAAAGGTGCCCTGTAATGAAATGCAATGGGGTATGTCTCAGAAGCATCTTTCATTTATTTGCCGTTTGTAAGAGAGAGAAAGAGAGAGTGAAATGGAAGCTAAAGAAAACGGCTACCTTTGCCTGAGTTCACGAACAATCAGTTGACACACCACATCAACGTATATATTCTTTTCTTTCCTTTTCTATATAAACCTTTTGTTTCAGGAATTATTCTTATATACTTTTTAAATATTTACGTAAATTGTATATAAAAAAGGTAATTTGAGTTATTTACATAATTTACCTATGGAGATTGGTTGAAGTGGTAAAGATGGAAATTTGAGACAGGCATCCCAAGTTCCTACTAGAATCAATAAAAAATCCTTCTAAAATAATTCGCGGTACCGTTGTTATGTATTATGAATTATGAATTATCTATGTCGTTCATATGTAATTTTTTTATCATTTTCAGGTCACATATTATGAGAAAACATCCGCATTGTAAACAATATAAAAGAAGATAATTGAATTGACAACAAATGTTAAAGAACGAAAAAAATTGATACAAAAATTGAAAGATGATATACTAAAGGTTTGAAACAATTAATACTAACGTCTCTGTGATTATATCCACAAATTTAAATAGAATATGAGCCCAACCTCTCTAGCTCGTCTATATTTTTGTAATTATAATAATGATTAAATTTTATATTTTCTTATGTGTTCAAAGCACCTATATGCTTCTTTTAATATAGAAATATAGTTCTGATTCAAAATATCATAAGAGAACCTTCTTTAATCACTGAGATCTTATAGAGACTTCCGAGGTAAAGTCCCTTTTCCACACTTCTTAGGTAAAGTTCTTAACAATTAAAAAGATGTGTTATCACAATTGTTGCATATTAATGCTTTATTTTACGAAATTAAAAATCGAATCAATTCTCATTAATGATTTGTTCTCATCAACAATTGTCCTAGGCCATCTCCTAACAAATTGTGCTTTTGTTATAAGTTGTTTATGCCATGGTTTTAATGTCTCTTTGACCTAGTAATCAATTGATTAGTTTATGTTTTATTTAAATATGTCAATTCTATGAAATAATATGTGACTACCTCAATATATTTAGTTAGTCATAATTTCTTATGCCTCTGGTCACCTTGGTTACAAGTTATTGGGACTGATCAACCCAATAATTTGTTCAAGGGTGGTGGGAAGTATGAAGCCGGTGTTGATTCAACAACACTATGACAATCTCATATAATGTAGTTAAATGACAAAAAAAAAAATTTAATGAAAAAACAATGACAAAAATGGTACAGTCACCTTTGAGAAACTGAGAGCGGGATTGCAAAGACTTGGCTCAAGGCATACAGAATCATAAGTGCAACAACTTATGGTTGGTGTGAGGTATTATTGATTTACAACATTGGCCCTCCATTTTTTTTTTTGCTTTATACATCCAAATCTACATCCTTTTACTTAAATTTAGGCTGATATAGATGGAAATGACACAATAGAGTAGACTATATAGAATTCATCACAACTATATCTCATTGACATTGGCTAGAAAGAGAAGAGCAATCTTTACAAGGCATTATATTGATAAAAAACACAATGGGTAAATCCTTCTCTTGCAAATGTGTTTAATTATTCTCAACTGTGTCACCTTATGGTATTAGTTAGTCTTTTATATTCTAACACTGTATTGTCATCTACATCTTCTCAAATGTAGAAATTAAATGATAAAACAAACTTTAAACCAATTATTTTTTTTATATTTTTTTTCTTTATGCTCGCATGTAATGAAATGAAAGAGAATCTTTATCTTTATCTTTATATATATAAAAGTAAGGTAGTGAAATTATCCTTTGAAACTTAAAAGAAGGATAAAAAGGTAAATTACTTTCAAAAAGTTTCTAAAAATAGTAAGTCACTTTCCCATTTTAAATTATTAACTTTAGTAATCATTAATAATTAGTTATAATACTTATATTAGTGAAAATATCACTACAACTATTAACTTATAATAATAATAATTTATATTATTTACTTGAAAAGCCTACAACTTTTGCTAATTTTTATTTTATAAAAATAAATAATTTAATTTGTTTGAGAAGTTATAAATATTAATACCAAAAAAATAAATAAACATTTAACTTTAAAAATAAATAACTATTTTTATTCATTTATTATAAAAATATTTCAGTATATTTTATGAAATATATAAGAAAAATAAAAATATAATATGAAATTTAAAAATTCTAAAACACTTATTAAAAACAAAACCCTTTACAATTGCGATAATAGTAATTATTTAACTTTGGCTATTATATCATAATTAAAGCATTTTTATATTTTTAATATTAAATTTATCTAAAAAAACTTACAAATTTTGCTAACTTATTGTAACAAAAACTCTTTTGCTAAATTATAGTCAAACAACAAAAATCCTTTATTTGACTCGATAAATTATATATATTAAGGATTTAATAACTATACACTGTCAGTGTAAAATAATTTTACACAGTCATCCAATGATGTGTTGACACATCATTTAATGAGTTTAATGACACATGATGTGTCATATTCATTAATTGATGTGGCAAAATATTATTGGATGACTGTGTAAAACTTCTTTACACTGACAGTGTATAGAAATTAAACTCATATATTAATACCAAAAAATAAATAAACATTTAGATTTTGAAAATAAATATTTTTATTCATTTACTATGAAAACATTTTAGCATATTCTATGAAATATATAAGAAGAATAAATATATAATATGAAATTTAAAAATTCTAAGCACTTATTAAAAGCAAAACCCTTTACAATTGCGATAATAGTAATTATTTAACTTTAGCTATTATATCATAATAAAAGCCTTTTTATATTTTTAATATTAAATTTATCTAAAAAAACTTGCAAATTTCATTAAATTATTGTAACAAAAAACATTTTGCTAAAATATAGTTAAATTACAAAAATTCTTTATTTGACGTTGATTAATTGTTTCTATTATTCTTTTCATTTTTCAATGACAATAAATAAAAATATGGGTTAAATATTTAAGTTGCACGTTAAAAATTACAAGAAAATTCTTCATAACAATTAATTTATAGAGTAAAACCAAATGAAACGGAAATGTAACTTTATAAGAAAACTTACTAATAATTTAGTTATAGGGTGAAAATAAATCACACATGATTATAAATTTTAAATAAAAATAAACTATTATTTAACTTACTCAAAGAATGGTATTAAAATAAAATATAAATATTAAAATTTGTGCTGATCATATATTACAAAAATTTTTATTATTATTTAAATGATAATGTAAGAAAATATCATTCGAAAATGAATATTTTATATGAAAGCTCATAAATATTAAAATTAAAAACACACTTTTTGGTAAATGGGAAAAGAAATTAAAAAAAACACTTTAATTGAACTTTTTAATATAAATTTAACTTGATTGTAAATGTTCTTTTATTTTATTATTTTTTAGTTGTAAAAATATATTAAAAAATAATTCATAAAAATTATTGAATTTTAAAATTGAATTGTGTATTTATTCATAGATTTTTTTTTTTAATTTTTTAAAAAATATGTGTTTAAATACCACATGCGAATAGATCTTTATAATAAGTTTATTAATATTTAATTGTTAATTTAATATATAGATTACAAGAGGTAGATATAATTTGCTCGAGGATGAAAAATTTTCAAAAATTATATATTTTAATAATTAATTTTAATTTATAGGAGAAAATAGACTTATAACGCATAGAAATAATTTCTTTTAAGAAAAACACATAAATATCTAAATCATAATAGTACAAGTATAATACGGGAACGATCATTGTATATGAAAATAATGGTATTCAACATATAATAATTCATATAAATATGTTTTTGAAGCATGTGATTCTTATCAAGAAACAATGTTAGAGGAATTTTTTTTACCTTAAGTTATTAAACTTTGTGTTGATTATATTTACTTGAAATTTTATTATCATTTTAATTATAAAATAAAAAATACCACCTAGGATTAAACATTATTTGTATTTATTTGTTATATTAATATATAGATTACAATAAGTCAATATAATTAATCCTAATTAAGAAACAATATTAAAAAAATTGTTTACTTTTTGTGTATAATTTATTCAATCAATATATAATCAATATTGTAAGTACTTATGACATATTTCACATGTGTTATTACATTATTTTTTACCGTGACTTATTTTATATTTTATATTTTCATACTCTTTCTTATCATATTTCATGTTCATTTATTTTTTATATTTTGTTTTACAGTCATGCTAATCATATTTTTTATTCTTTTTAGGTCCTTCAATAAATATACTTTTTGTGCATTATAAGCATTATAATTTATTTATACATTATGTAATTAATATTATAAATAATTATGATATATATTTTACATATGTTATTACATTATTTTTTAAATTATCATTTTATTATTTATTTTTTTCCCTCAAAACTAAATGTCCCGTGCGTTGTATAAGTTGTAAAAGAAGTCAAGAAGGCTCAATGAAAATGTGATATTTCTGTTAGCGAAGTCTTTTAAAGATTTCCTTAATGTGATATTTCAATATGAATATTTTAATGAAAATGTGATATTTTTGGGTTTGAAAACTACAAAAAGTGATTTTAGTTTTAAATTTTGAGTTATAAAAATTTAATTAAATTTTTTTAAAAATCAAAAAGTGAAAACACACCACCACTCCAAACAGCCTCTAAAATGCTGAAGAGCTTTGTCTGTGAAAGAGTGGCATACAATGAGCTTATAAACGGTAGTGGTGTACGATGTTTTGCCAATTTTATGATATCTAATATTGGTACCAATTTCATGGTTCACTCCATTTGATCATGAAATTTTTAAATGTAATGTTTCCATTTTTTCTCAATTCTATCTGATCTTGTATAAATTTAAAAATATATTAATGGTATGGAAAGGAGTGTAAATCTTTATCTATGTTAAATATTTTATGTCATACATAAGGAGTGGGGAAAAAAAAACTACACAACATTTAGGAGAAATGTTGTTTAGAGAAATGTTGTTTGTACAATAACATGTACAACATAGAGAGATATAGAGATAAAAGAGGGAAAAGAGAGAGAAATGTGGGAGGTGATGAGTGATGTGATGGAGAGAGGTAGAGAAAAAAAGTGTGTTGTATAAGTTATTGTATGTTTTTTATTGTATAAAAATGTTATCTCCAACATTTATTATGTATATGTACATATACACACTGAAACACACCGGTTGAATGTAATTAATTAACTAATTATTATCTGCGTGAAGATCTCTTCAGCTTTGACACATGATCACTCAACCATGTTACCAACATATAGACTAAAAATTAATCGTTTAAATAAAAAAGGGTTTAAAAACTAAATCCAAATTTGATAAAAGGACTTGTTTAACATATTTAAAAAAAACCAAAAACATATTTAATCCAATTACAAAGCATGCACAAAAGGTGACCATGTGACAATGCTCACTTTCTGAAAAAACTAATTGGTTGAAGTTAACCCAATTTTTATCCTGCCATTGCATTTGGTGGGAACACTTTCTGAATAAAATCCAGGAAGCGACGTGAGTAGAATGTAGGGTCCACCGCCGAAATAGACAATGAATCAAACTGAAGAGATTTATATGCATGTTCAATCTTCTTACTCATGTTGTAATCTTGCAATATATCAATGATACCCAGGTAAAGTACTACATCGTAAGCCTCATGGAACATTTGCATTTCCTCTTTACCTGGAATCTGCTCTGCCCTTGCTGGCATGTTCACACCTAGCTGAATTTGTAGTCTGCATAACACGTTGTGAAGAAAGAAAAACCCTCAGACGACAATAATCTAATTCTAGCAGTTATCTAATATGCGGCTACGGAATCTTTTAATTCAATCAATAGGATCCTAAGTGAAATACCTAGATTGTTTGGGGGGGGGGGACAGGGATAAGGTCCAATCTCTTCTATGCAAATAGCCAGATAAAAATCAAGCAACGTGCAATAAAGAGCTGGAGTACTATGTGATGTTAAAAATGATAAATAATATTAACATAACCATTAAAATCATGAAGAAACCATACCTTGCTGTACCGGGTAGAAGTAGATCTACCTCCTCATCACCAGCAGCTGAAGCTCGCAATCGGCTACCCCTTATGTGTGACCCTACAACAACACTACTATCATCTGCTCCCCGAGGGACCAGAACAAGGCCTTGTGGATAGTTGGATACTTCATCCTCTAGAGGGTCTGTCAGTTGATCATTAGCAAAGTTTTGAAATTAATCAGTTCCATGATTTTACCTCTACTAAAAAAGCAAGAATATAAGTCATAGCTGAAACTTCAAAGCATAACGATAGACAAAATTCTAGATAAGCAGATAAGCCTATAACAAAAGTAGGGCTTTTTTCTAAAATGATGTAGCACCTAATCATAATCATGACTATAAAACTCTGACCCATATCAAGCTCACCGAGCACCCAGTTCAAGGGTTCAATTTGATTTAGAAAAATTACCAAGACAAAACATTTTTTTTATAAAAAGGAACAAAGCCGCTCAGTTGAAAGGATTTGAGTGAAAACCAGTCAGCATGTTATGCTGAATCAGCCAAGGACCTGGGTTTCCTTCCAGATCAGCCAGTCCAGACCAGATTTTACAACACTGGTCCTAACAATGGCTCCTAATATAGTTTAAGTAGAGAATCCAAACTGAAGCCATGTCTATCTGTCTTATGTTACTAACATTTAGCAGAAAAATTGTTGATGACAAAATGGCCAGAATAAAAATGTCAGATGGACATTAGCCAATTTGGAATGTTAAAAGGAAGTTTTCAGAAACACTCCATGTTGGAGTGAGGGGGTGTGTTGGAGAGTCTCACATTGACTAGAGATAAGGCCAAATTAAAGTATATAAGTCTAGGCAATCCTCACCCTACAAGCTAGCTTTTGGGGTTGAGTTAGGCCCAGGTCCAAAATCTAAGATGGTATCAGAGCCTATCCTAGATTCGTTGTTAGTGGACCGCCACCCGTATAGATGTCCACGCTCCAGATGTCCATGAGGGGGTGTGTTGGAGAGTCTCACATTGACTAGAGATAAGGCCAAATTAAAGTATATAAGTCTAGGCAATCCTCACCCTACAAGCTAGCTCTTGGGGTTGAGTTAGGCCCAGGTCCAAAATCTAAGACTCCAGAACGGTTTCATCATCTATGCTACCTAATAATACCAAAATAAGCAGTGTTTATATCATCTGCTGGTCACATCAATAATTGGGGAAATGTCATTATCTCTCTATTCCAGGTCATTAGTTTCATACTTCCAATGCATGCAAACTTTTAATCAAAGATACCTCAATATAATTAATTATAAATACTTGAAAGAAAAAAACATCAATCACATAAAGGCCATTATGCCAATCACAAATCATTAGTCTTTTCCGATTGGATTTGGTACCCACCTTCCTCTGCAAGCATTGCCAATCCATCCGCACTTATACTTTGATTGTAGGATGTGAGAGGACGCAGCTGCTGAGGAGCTCGATAATGAACACCTAGAAGGAGGCTGTAATCCATTATGTGCTGTACTTCCAAGAACTTGCTGTCAATCTCAATTTGCCTGTGCAAGAGTATATGAGGAAATATTCAATTTTTTAATCCATGCATTGTATGACTATGCATCATAAAAATTAGGGAAAAACTCACCATACAAATTTGGAATTCAAAAGACTAGCAGTTACTATTTTTAATAAGCAATATATGGGGGAAAAATTGCCAAAAAAATTATTGCCTTAAAAAATTGTACATATTCATTGTATTCAGTATCAAGATATCAGATAAGGGTTCCGCTGCATCCCAAGAAACGATTGTTTCCTAAAACCGTAATGTACAAATTAAAAAGTATATACATTTGCTTTTATTTTCTCTGTTCTTCATTACTTTGTTGGAGAGTAATTTATCTTGCTTTTATTTATATTCCTAGTAATAAATTCCCTTTTTATAACATCAATAACAGGGGATGCAAGAGTAAAGAAAACATTACTTTAATAAAGATTCCCGCCAAGATGGTTCCAAGTAAAAGCAGTAATTCAGATCCAAATCTTTAAGAGTGGTATTCTCATCAATTTCTATCTTGTCCGAAGATCGTCCAAGGGATGAACCTTTTAAATCAAACCTCTTATGGATCCTTAATTCGGTGCAGAACATATTTCCCATTACAACAAAACGAAACTGCAAGATTGAAAATTATATATAAATATTAGCCTCCTGATTAAAGGAAATGTAGATTATTAAGCATTTTGCATGAAAGATGTAAGTCATGATATGTTCAAATATTTGATGTGGCACATTTGCTTTATGAAAAATATTTATTCTTTTGATACTTCAGATTTGGAGTATTAAGGTGCAAGTCATGCCATTAGTTATTGATAAATACTCCAGAAAATGACTCAGGTGCAGAAAAATGCACATTACCTTTTGACCACTTGAAGGTGTAATCCTGTGCAGACCAAAAAATTTTGTGATGAGTGTATTCTCATATGACTTCACATGATGATGATAGTCTGGAAGCATTCTTAGAAGAACCTACATTTTAAATTTTGGTCATTACAATTTGTATTTTATAATGAGAAAAAAGTAAAAGTAGACAAGAACAAGTGAGCACTAAGGTATCATTACTAGACATATGTACCACAAAGTTGATTCAGTAAGTGTTAGCTAAGAGCTCAAGTTCCATTTTCATTTTTTGGGATTTAAAACGTAGTTTTATTAGAGAAAAGAGACATAGAATTAGGGGAAGCATAAAATGTCATACAAAACCAACCAAAAAATAAGAGAGAGGGGTAATTCAACTGAAAAGGTGACAAAATCAAGAGTGCAGCAAAGATGTTTAGCTTCTCTGTGTATCAAAAATTGAAACTCCTTTGAAACAGTAACACACAAGGCACCAAAGATAAGCCATAAACACATCTCATACCAAGCAAATCTAGGGGCCAACAATGCCTTTAAAAATGTGTACATTCCACTCAGACCAAATACACTACAGAACTTCAAGCACCACATAATACCATGGAAAATTTTAGGCCTCCTGGTTACTACCATAACCCTGAACCGAAACATAAGAAACTGCATCCTAGTGACCGGGTCACTCCCAATGATCATCCAAAACACCAACAAGGTTATTATGAAAAGGAAAGTAACAACATAAGCATGATGATATAGATTATGTCTAATATTTTAAATAAGTTATACAAGTTATTCAAACATGTATTAGAAAGCTAAGTAGATGGTCAGAACTTTTTGTGAAACCTGTGAAATATACATGACAAAAAGTAATATGCTCATGTAGTGAGAAGTTTGGGTAATTTGCACAAGGTCATAGGTCCAAACTTCAGAGCAATCGCTGTGAAAATAGAAAGAGTAACACGTTGAAATTATGAAAACTATTTTACACAGGGAGGAGAACATTGGTTTCCTAGAAACGTTTGGCACACCTACTAAAGATCGTGCTTTAAAGTCTCTAGCTTCTAATGCAGTCCTGATTCTTATATAGATATGGAAATTAACTTGTCTGAATGTAAAGTTTTACAGGAAGACATAAACTGTTAATCCATGAGACAAAACAATACTTAATTATTACAAATCCGTATTAGAAAAACCCCTCATTCCAACAACAAAGCAAGGAAATTTCAGTAGTGGAATGTGCTGCTGGATTGCAATGTCCTTGGGTTCATAATTCATGAAGAGAACTTAATTAAATGCTATGTATTTCCTTTATTGTTGTAAATTCTGACATGAATTTCTACAAAAAAATTGTTTAGCCTTTAATTTTCCATATTCCTTTTAAATATTGAACTATTTCCTAATCTATGACCATGAATTGATTACAATGAAGGCTTCATACAGTCACATGTTTTATCCAAAAGAAGATAAGCATTGCCTCAAAAAGTAAATGAGTCTCTCCCCCCTCCTCCTTTGCTATACATACATGTATATGTATGAAAAACTGCTGGAGTTAATGAGACTATATTATGTACCATGTGTATAAACTATGAGGAGAAGCTTTTCACAAATATTTGTTGTTTTATTTGAATATTATTATTGCTATTTAAGGTTATATTTAATATATTCTTATAATTTGTGTCACGCTTCAATATCATCCTGACCTCAATGATGTCATCAGCCCTTGTTGCAAGTGTACCATTGATAACCATACCAAAAACAAACAGGTCCAATGGAAATATGACATGTTATTTGATGCAGAACTCCGTCAATGTAAACATCATAATTTCTATGGGTTCAAATTGTATCATGTCTTTTGAACTCCAAATTAGAAAGAGAACCAGTAGAAAACAAGCCTCCAGGATGGTTATTGTTTGTATCTATATCTGCAACTGCAGATCCAGTTTACCTTTACTTCAGATCTTCTTAGTGTCTTGATCATGAAACGATCATCCTGAGACAGGAAAAAGACACTGCCACTTTTCCCTGGAGAAGATAGTTCCCTCAGAGCATCATTTCCACAAATGGACATCATATAGTCAGCAGCATCAATCTTAAACAACTCTCTCAAATTTCTGCAATGGGTCACAAGGTCATATATAAAAACCATCTAAAAAGTGAAAGGAAAAAAGAGAAGAAAGCAAAACAGGGGCTGTAAAAGTGGTTCCTTACCGTGTATACAAACACAATTGTAAAAATGAAAGGTTAATTTCCATTATGACAAGTGCTTTTCTGTTTTATTCCCTTCTCATTTTGTTCATATTTGTCAAGAAAAAGAATGCATGATTATGATCCTATACAAGTCAAAACATAACTCAATAACTGGTGATCAGCACACATCGACATAATGATTTTCATTTTTCAAGGTTAAGGTATTCATGTAGTCTGGTTTAAAAAACAATTACATAATTACATAATGCTTTTCAATTTTAAATTATTACTAAATTCAATTATTTAATAAATTGACTCAGCATTGACATAATTAAGTGGTAGTACCCAATGCTAAAGGAAAATGTGGAAGTCTATTAAAAGGGTCAGCAACTTAACAGAGCTGCTTAATGTCAGGGACTATGGATAAGGTGTTTTAAAAGTACAAGGATATAAAACAAGTGTCTTAAAAGCCAGGGACGAAGATCAAAGTTGACCAAAAATACAAAGACGAAAAACATATTTTACCCTAAAATTTATTTTGAACACATTTGTTTTACCTTTTTCTAATAACAGAGAATTAAGGAGAATTATAGAAATAGTATGGTGGATTAAAATTTATTTACTTTGACAGGAAAAAAAGGAAATTGGGGTGAAAATAGAACTAGTCATATAACCTGATGCTATCAACCAGCGAACTGGATCCTCTCCATTTACTGGAAATTTCCGGTAGGAGAGAGATAGACTCACACCCATTTGCTCAAGATAAACAATGACGAGGAGGGACTTTTGAAGCAGGTGCTCAAGATATGAATATTATTAACATGTATTATATAAATATTATATATACAATACTTCATTAACAAAGTATTTATGGAGCCAGAGCTGCATATAAAAACAAGGATTGGTTTATATGCATGCCTAGTGAGTACATGAATGATACAACGGCCACATGAAACAAATAAGCCTAAAAAAGTGTCAACCACTTACCTGAACACCATCGGGCAATAATCCTTCCATTTAAAATCCTCTGACTGATGAGGAGGCGTCAATTGAGAGCCTTCTTTAGGAAAATTCATCCAAAAGCTTGCTTTGGGACCAAAATCTGATGCTCGAACTTCTCGTCTCTGTATGGGGGTAATCTTTCCCACAGTATACCTAGCCATTTAAACCCATTTTTACATTACGGAAAACCATGCACAAGAAAATACTGAGATTCCAGAATATCACTTCAGCTTCTAATGTTTGGTAGGTTAGGTGCTTCATTGTTTGGTTGCGTTGTGACATCAAAAGGAATAAGAAATCAAGAAAATCCAACTAAGTTCTATTGTAAAAATTGTGAAATACAACTGAGAAGCAAATATTTGTGATCCTGAAGGTAAAACATCTTCTAGGAGTTATGTGATTCCCAATATAATATGAAATTTCTCATCTTTTGGTGGGAAAATTGTGAAAAAAGAAGATATAACTACATATAAAACAACAAACCACTCAACCATGATAGTAACCAATGTTCAATGTCTGTTTGATATTGATGATTAACCACTTAATTTTTCTAAACTGAAAATACTTTTTTATCGAATCGCCTTATTTGTAATTTTCACTGCTTTCAGTCATCAGTAATCAGCTTTCTTTACTGTGGAAGAAAACAAAAGACAAGGCTAATCTCCACATTCTTTTGTTCTTGAAGCACTGGAGTGATTGTTTAGTGATTTATAAGGAAATTATAGTTCCAAAGACCTCAATCTCTTTAGGAGTGATATACATCAGATCTCTATTCTTTACTGTTGGTGAAAGTGAAGAGTATAAGAAATTCCCACGAATAGAAAAGGAAGATGACCAATAAAATGATTAATGAACAGAGCTACCCAACCATATGACAAATTTCATATATAAAAAATCTAATATCATGAATCTATGTCCTCTTTCCAACATGGATTAATCTTGAAATTTTTGTGTGCATAACAATAAATTAAAAAAACCAGAAAATTGCAGAAAGCAAAAGTTACAAATGATAGCAACTAAAGCAGCTTGAGTACGTAAAAAGTCAAGATGTCTTTTACCTTATTCCGAGCTGCAAGCTAAGCATCAGATCATAACTCCTGTGACCTTTAATGATCGCTTCACCAGGTCTTTTAATCTCTTTAGCAAGTTTTTTTTGAAGCTGTTTTGCTCTTCTAGACAATGATGAAAAACTATTATTTAAAACTAGCTCACTTATTAATACACCTTGCATATACTCACGTTCCAAAATTGGGATCTTTGCACTAACATCTTTATCTCCACTTTCTCGAACAGAATCTGTTGAACCTAAGTTTGAATCATGCCCAATCACTTTCTCAATAGATACCTCAAGACTCCAGCGCCTTTCAAGAGAAATATTTTTGCTGCGAGATTGTTCCAGATTTAATAGGCTTCCTTTGGCAAGCTTATCAGATGAAACTCGACTTGATCTCTGGTTCTCACCAACCTTGACATCTCCCATATCAACTGAAGCAGCATGATGAATATGCACCTGGTTTTGTTTTCTCAAATCTGGCAATAGCCCTCTTTTTCTCAATGCATTGAGATATATTTCTTGTGCAGATGGAAGACAGCTTCCTTTTGGATAAAAGGTACCTTTGCCATCTTTCAAACCCCGTGTCCAAGTCCCAACATAGCAGCCTCCATCACTCCAAGTATATACCCCAAGCCCATGCATCATTCCATTTAACCAGCTTCCTTCAAATGAGTCTCCGTTTACCCAGGTGAGAGTTCCTTTTCCTGACATTTTCCCACCTTTCATATTCCCCAAATATACATTTCCATTGGCCCAGGTATACTTGCCTGGCCCCTCTGGTGTTCCTTGGATCCAAGAGCCTTCAAAGATATCTCCATTTGCATAAACTTGATAGCCCAGCCCATGTTTTAGATTCAATCGCCACCGACCTTTGTAGGTCAGTTTATTGGGGCCAATAAATGTTCCTGTACCTTGGATATAGCCACCAGCAAATTCACCCTCATACACTACTCCAGAAGGCCATTGTATTTTCCCAATTCCAGTTCTCATCCCCCGTCTCCACTCACCCTCATATACACAACCATCTGACCATACATATTTACCATGACCCTCTGGAATGTTGCCATGAAGGGACCCATAATATGATTCTCCATTAGAAAGTAAGAGTTCCCCAACTCTAAAGCCAGCAATTTCAGAGGAATGGCCAGCTTCACCATTTGTCAATATAGATATACCATCTATTTTAGAAATTGCATCAAGAGATTTTGTTCTCTCTGCACAAGAAAGTGCTCCATCCAAATTACCAACTGTGGCCACAGGGCCAGACATGCATAATGATCAAAAGGATAATTTCCTTATAGAATTATAACTATCCTGAATTCTCAACAGCTACAAGACAAGAAGGGTTGCATAGAGGAAATTTTACCAAGAGATTGACCCTTGGAACTCTTTGTCCTTTTGAATAGAGAAGAGGAGTCAGAAAAATAAAACAAATTAGAAATCTGTCTTTAGTCATTACATAAGCCAGAAGAGATCCACATTCAATTCATTAAAAAAGAGGGAGAAACAAAGTTTGCAAGAATCTAAGAGAGCTTAATAGAATATAGAAGGAAGCAAATTTAATTTAAAAGAGCAGTGACAAACACACTACTTCCTTCACTAAATTTGGCAGACCAGTCCCACAACATACATTGGGGAAACAGTAAGAAATCAAACAGACATAACAAGTTAACAACTACAAGCAATAGAAACTTCAAAAGAAATTATTGAAGGGATAAAAAAAACAAATAAAAAAGAAAAATAATATAATCACACAAAATGGAAGGATAAATGCTTGTCTAGGAAGCTAAACTTTCATATTGCTGAAAGTCTTGAAATTGAACAACTTACAACATTTTCTCCTCATTATGGAAAAATTCAGTTTATTTCATAAAAAAGATAGGAAATAAAGCAATATATAGTATACAAAAAAAACAGAGTAGTCGGTCGAGGAATCCTAGAATAGAAAGACCCAAAAATTGCTAAAAGTAAACTCTGTCCGTCAGGATTGAATGAAACAAAGCTTCAAACATTATTGCACGGTGAAGCAATAAGTGCTATTCCAATTTCTTAACAGAGCCCGACAACCCGTATTATAGCACCAAAGTTCCTTAACTCAATTGATCAATTCAACCAAACAGTTTCTGAAAAATTGCATACGCATTCAATATTAAACCATACAAACTTCCTGAAAATTTTAAAAATATAGGGAAATTCTGTTTAGAGACTCAGACGATTATATGATTAGTTCCGTGGCTTTGATTCCTTAAGCAACAAAAACTTTGAACAAACATAACATTCAATTTCTCTGAAACCTGAACTGAACACGGAAAAAAAAAGTCACACGCAGCAAACAAGAAGATAACAAATCCTTACTAGTCAGATACGAATGAGGATAAGCAATTGCACATTATTCAAGACGACGACGACGACTATATACCGATACGGCAAACATTCATAACCACAAGTTAATAGAAAGACAGATTCAGAGAGGGGGAGAGAGAGGGAAGAGTACCTTGAAAGTGAAAGAATGAGAATCAAGTCAAGTGTGTAGGTGGTGAAGGCAAGGAAAATTAAACAGGAAGAGGATGGTTTTTGTCCAACACTATCACAACTCTCTCTCTCTCTGTTGGTTGTTTTCCACTCTCCAAATTTAGATGAGTTTCTTCCTCTACCGCATAGGAATAATATGGTAACACTGTGTTGATCGGATCTCCAACTCCAACTCGTTATTTAACTCGCCCCTTTGTCTTTTCTTCAGCTCAACGAGTGGAGATGAGATGAGATGATGGCCTTTATTCCAATTTCAAGCAACATTTTTCTACAAATAAATTATAAATACGCCTAGATATTATTATTATTATTATTATTATTTCCCGAAAATAAAAAATTCACACCGATATGATCTCGTAAGAGAATGCGATATGTCCCAATATAGCGCGGCCGTTGAAAAGACACTATTGTCCGCGTTGAGTTGGACTGCAGTAAGATTAGAGGATATTAATTAATCTGACGGTTAAATCCAATAATTAGTGTATTAATTTACTGCATTATTCTCAAACAGGGAAGTTGAGACAAAAGAGCGTCCCCTGCTATTCAAAGACCATTGGATTTGGTCTAAAAAAATTTATTCCAACTTCGAACTAGTCTCCCAACGGACCTGCCTCTACCTTCCCCTGATATCATACCATTTATGTATAATAAACTTCCCTATCGGCTATCTGTTCGTACACTTATGTTATTATATTATTATTATATTTAAATTAAAAAATAGCTGAAAATATTATAATACAATTACATAGGTTCATAAAATTTGTCCAATCGTCTAGACATGGTTTCTAGATGGAGCATGTGAAAATAAAATCTATGAAGATTTTATTCTCATCATCGCGTGCACCAGGATATACGACGCACCATTTTTAGAACCGACGGATTGGTTCAGAGCTGGTTTTGATGGAGACGGAGACCGGAGTGTGAAATGTGGCCACTGTGTATAAAGCACGGTTTGAAAAAGGTTTTTTGTTCGTAACTTTTTTGTCCGGTAGATATTTTTCAATATTCAAGACATCGAAATGGACAGACAGAGGAAAGGAAGAAGGTTTGCAATCTATTGCGGTAACATCAAGTCCACATGTACAATGATTCCTCTTATTTCCGTGCTGCTGGCGGGTCCATCTGTCTTTTACATGTCATCCACCTTTCCGTAATTGCCTTTCTCTTCCCTTCAAAAAATTTATTTCCGGATTGAAATGATAATATGCACTGTTGTAGTATTTGTCTAAGCATGTGGAATAATCCAACACTTAGACTACATTACCTTACACCTGTATACAAATCCATCGTTTGTTCCAAGTTAGTTATAGTTCGTGTGTGGATCAAACTCATGATCATGTACAGATGTACTTAAGGGATACAAATTCTGTAAGATCAATATTAAAATCATGACTATTTATTATTTAGCCCCCTTTTTTTGTAAGTCAACAGATGTCATTTTTTTACAAATTAAAAGGTCTATTAAATTTTATATACCTATCTTGTTATGTAACATTTTCATAGAAATTGTGTCATCTGAACAATATTTCTTTCTTTTTTACTCCGTTATATTATTTAGCTTATCATATATATTTTCTTTTTCCTTAATTGAAACTAATTATCATGTTTCTTGGCTTGCAAGAAGAACAAAAGAATATTATCTTGTACCTTAATTAATTAAACCCCATACGAAAACATTAACCACACACAAATGGGATTTTGATAATATTAAGGGATGAGAGGATGAGACTCCTGAAAATGAAATTTTTTATTAATTTAAAAGTATTCATTATTTGTTTAAATATTTTTCATGTAATTAATATTTTTCTTTACATTGAATTTGATCTTTTTATGTTATGTGTTGCTGATCTAATAATGACTTCTTCTACTGGAGAGCTACTTTTTTTTTCCAACCACCGGGAACTAAGAGAGTGAAGATTTTAATTGGAATTTTACTTATTCATTCACACCCACTTATTTTCTCCCGTCCTATTTATAATACTAACGTTTTGAAACATTTTATAGTTCTATTTGTAAGACAAAATACATAAATCTAGAAATATTTAATTTATTTTTTTTCTATTTACCCTTGTTAATAATTAAAAGTTTTAAAGTGACACATTTACCATGATATATAACATGGAGTTTAATATTAAATAGGGGTAAACTTGTAAAATAATTTCTTAAAAATTAATACATTAATTACTTTTCTTAATATGTGTGTTTTTGTCTCAATTATCTTATAAATAGGACCAGAGGAGTATATAGCATAAATCAGCAAAAAAAAATATATTGTTAAAGTTTTTCACACATATATAGTGTGTTTTTTGTTTTAAATTAAAATTGGTCAAACTCAAATTTGAATTCACAGTATAATTATTCCCAAGAGTTAGAAACATTATTTACCACGTTTCAACACCTAATATTGCTAATCTGCATTAGTTCCTAATTTCCTTTATAGAAAAAGCGCACGCACACACAACACATATATATCTATATAAGATCATGGTTTTCTTTCTCGTGAGTTCTAGACAAGTTGCTATTTTTAAACACCAATACAAATTATGTAATCACAGACCGATAAGAAATTTGGCTTATGCGGAAAAGAATGAAAAAGCCAATATAAAGGGTACAGAGAATAATGCAGTTCTATAGGCAGAGCTTGGTGAACCAGATTCCCTTAAACAAAAATCACACCTCAGAGAAATTAAAGGAAACTTCACTCAGAAAATTCCAAATGCATACCACACACACAACTTGGCTGAAGAATTTGAGGATCGAGTGGAAATGATAGGATGCTTCCACTTTCTGAAAACGTCCTTTCTTTCATATTTAAATCTTAACATACGAAAGGTGTTTGCAGTTGTTTTCATCGTTGCGAACTCAATGCTGAGTCTTTTGTGCAGTTTACGTCATCAATAAATTGAATAAATAAGTAAGGTTCGTACAGTGAGAACTACACGGAATCCACTTTTAAAGACAAACTAAACTTATTACTAAAACAAATTAAAGTGGGCAATGTTAGCTGTCCATTATATTCTCCTTTCTCTGCCTTTAATTAGTTTATTGTTTTCTCTAATGGCTTCCGGGGCCTACCAAACTTAGCGTGACTATAACTTAGATGATTATTTTAGATAAACTCGTTGAAATGATCATATCATAATGCGAGTTCAGCATGAAGATAATGTATTTTAATAACAACCATGCATTCTGAGTTCCAAGGAGGCTGCTGCATGCGCTGTTATTTGTATGATGAGTGTGACTGTGATCTCAAGATTAAACATTGTCATAATCAAATATATACCGTTATTATTTAGAGGGAGAGGGTAAATTGACAGTATTTAATTCAGAACATAAGATCAATTTGAAGCCATCCTTTTAATATATAATAGTTTTCTTGCATGGTAATGGTATCAATTCAAACTTTTTTTTATTTAAAATTTAGGGTAAGGGGATCACGAGCCGACCAGGGACGGATACAAGGGGGCAAGTATGGGCTTTGGCCCCCATTATATTACAATTACAACACACATTACAAATAAAAAAAATAAAATATTATCAATATATATGTAATAAATAAAATGTGTGTAATACATTTAATTTTTTATAATCTAAATTTTATTTATTTTTTATTGAAATTTAGCCCCTTTAAGTGACTTTTATAAAAAAATTATTTAATACAAATATTATTATTGATAAATTTTATAACATGAATGTACCATATATATAATTTAATTAAAAGATTTGATGAATTTGACCAATATTTAATATTTATTATTAAAAAAAAATCTCGGCCCCCTTTGTATGAATGCTGGATCCGTCCCTGGCGCCGACCAACCCCTTACTAATTTGTATGGATTCAAATTCTAAATATTATGTTTTAAACAGTTTTTCTTTTTTCTTTTGCCATAAAAAAAAGAGTTTTTCTTTTTTTTTATGTTCTGAATTGGGTAAACATTTACTCTTTTTAATTTTTGTAGTATTATAATCCATCATAATCCAATCCCTTATGCTTTCATAAACCTGTCTTTACGTCGCTACCCTATAATAGTTAAGATTCACATATTAGAAAAAAACAGAAAGAAATTTAAGCAATAAGGAAAAATGTACTCCTATTAAGATCAGGTAGTTTACTTGACCTAAAAAACTGAGAGCAAGGGATCGAGTTCTATCTCTTTGACAAAAATTGTTTCAAATTAATTACACACCCATGACATGACATGACATATCCAATAAAATAAAGAGAACTTAAATATGGGAAAGAAAAACAAAAGAACAATGAACAAGAACAAACAATATCTATTGAATCCCTTCAACTATATATATATATATATATATTTTCTATTCTACTTAATTACATTCATTAAATTCAAAACTTTAATTATATATTATATAATAAAACTCTACACCAAAGGGCTTTATAATTCTCCACCATCTCCACCACCACTTTTTAAGCAAACTTAGTTAAAAGTACTAAACATTTCTAATGATCAATCCTCCCTTACTCCTGATCCGTTTACAAATCCCCCCCCCCCCCCCCCCCAAAAAAAAACACTTCACCCAATACCCAGCTTAAAGGAATCTCCTTTGAATCTTTTATCGACTTATTAATTGCACCCTTATACATCTTTTACCAATAAATCCAAATACTCCATTAATAAGCATAACCCTTCCTAAGTGAAACATACTTGTTAATTCCTCCAAGAATATAGTAGAAATCTTCCTAGAACTAGCACCAACCAAAAACCAAGGTACTTAAGTGGCATCAATCTAGGGATGACAATTGAGCAGCGCGGGTACCCGCAGCCCACATTTTCCCATGGGGACGAGCGCGGGTACGGGCACTTTGATGCTCAACCCGCCTCATACTCGCACTCATATATATAATTATTTAATAAAAAACATCGTATATAATTATATAGAGATATATTAGTTTTATTAAAATATCTAACATATTTATGCATATTTTTAAATTTGGTATATGTATATATATTACAAATTAAAAATGTATTTTTATAACTATCTATTTGTGTTTTTTTACTTTATAGTATATGACTAATTAGTGTTAATAATCATTTTTTACAGATCTTGAAGATTTCTAACACATGATATACAAGTTATAAAATAGTGTGACGTGAAAGTATATTGTAATATTTAATAAAAAATTTGAACTTTAGATCATTTGTTGCATGTGTTTTAGAACATTAACATATTGTGTTTCAATGTAATTAAATTGTTGTACCACTGATATTTAAAAATTATATTTGGACGATCTTCCCGTAACTTTTTCAATTAAGATATATTTTTCTTAAATTAATATTTTTTTAGTAAGTTTTTAATTTTTTACTTAATAAAAGTGCGGGTAACAGGCACGGGTACGGGTATATAGGTGCCTAGCGGGTATGGGGACAGACACTAAAGTTATTGCCCACGCGGGTATGGGCACGGGTACGGTTTTTTTTTAAAAATGTGGGTACGGGGACGGGCACTGTGGTACCCTGCCCAGAGGGTACCCATTGTCATTCCTACATCAATCTCATTTTATAGTTTAAAAAAGACTCAATTGCAGTTATACCTAGAATGTTGAACTCTTTGCACACATATATAGGACATGCTAGATAATTCAAAGGTTAACATGAATCCATTCTCAACTCAATATCGAATCATTAAATGAGATTAGCCACTTCAACCCTATTATTTAAGATAGGTCGATCCAACCCAAATAACTTGAACTGATACAGGTGAATGAGACAAGTTGAGTTATAAATGCCCCTCATATATAATGGATGATCGACGTTTTGGACCGAGATTCGGCTTGCTTACGCCGATACTAGATGAATAAAGAGTCATCTTTGATGGGATTGTTGAGCTAACTTATATTTTGACTACCCAACATGTTGAGATGACTATTTTGGGACAATTAGATCCCTGTTTTATGTGTCTAACCACTCGACTTGTCGACATCTAGCGACAACGTACAAGACAAGATCTCCTTATACAGAGTGTGGGTACAAAGATATCTCTGCAAAGTGAATATGTCATTTTCACAATCGTAACAAAATAACATATTTTAAATTGTCTAATGATTTTTCCCGCAGAAACCTTGCATGTATGTGTGTGTGTGTGTATATATATATATAGTGCACTTAGTCACACGTATGACATCTAATCCATTTCGCTTGACTCAATCACATTCACACGCTAATTTGAGCGACGGATTCTACATGCAGCATGCAGGTATTAGCTTAGCTCCGCCATTGTCCTCCGTCTGTTGTCACAACTTCAAGTCTCCTCCAACATTTGTTTAGATCGAGAAATCTTTTATTCATCCAGACCCGGACAGGTGATATAATGACATATATATAATGGATATAAAGATTGATTAAAGTATGGGAATAATTAAAATTTTTACGAAAATAAGATGGAGCGGTAGGTTCACGGTAGAGTGAAGTTGAGTAGTGTGGGGATGAATATCATGGGTTCTCCTATGGATCATCCCAAAATAACAGAGAGAGTTTAGAAAACTCATTGATAATATTGAAAAGGATAGTAAAATGAGTACCTACAACAAGTATTTACAGGGATAATACTCTCCCTTAACAAACACAATTACTTGAACTAACCAGAACAAAATTCTAACTCCTAATACCCTCCCGCAAGTTGGTATTTGGTATCAACCAATACCAACTAATTGAAACCAAGAAAAGAAGTTGAATGAAATCAACAAAGGAATGAGGAAAGAACAAGAAAATAACTACATCACTTTTAGACATTTCAACAAATAGTTTCTGCACATCCCTATGTGACATTGCATCAAACGGTTGTTGGACATCCCTTACAACAAACAGTTGTTGGACATTCCTTTCAAGCATTATATCAAACAGATGTTGCACAATCACAACACCTGATACAACAATGTTGCCAACATACTCCATTACGATTCCCATCATCAAACCGTGAAAGGAAGGTTGAAGAACACAATCAGAGTTAGAATTCAACCGGGCCATAGTGCAACCAGAACTGAGCAGAACTGAAATAGCCCCATAACAATAACAATCAATAGCAAAAGGTAGAATATAGTCAACAAAATTTAACAAAAAAAAAGAACTAGTGTCTTGAGCGAATTAAACCAAACAGAGGCATTGGAAGCCCAGTAAACGCCATGAGATCATAGACCCAGGGAGGAACATGAGTGAAAGTGGGTTCAAAATGTCAAAAACATCAAAATTTAAATCGTCCTTGTGCTCGAATATGAACAGACGAAATGTAGCAAAACCTAGGGACAATGGAAACATTACAAGAATTGAGGACGTAAGTGAGAGTTTTCAGGCTTCACAATTACGGGAACGTAAGGGACATCAGAGAGAACCTCGAGATGGTGGCAATTGACGGTGGGAGCCACTGTGTGCGACCCAGTCACAGCAGAGATTGTCAATCTCGTCCATCTGTACCTTTGTTTAGAGGTTGCAAGAAGGGGAAGGATCCACCAAACCGAAGCTCCCAAAGTTGAAAGGATTTGGCGTTGGCTTCCATCCCAACCTTGTAGTGGAAGAGACTAAATCATTGCTCGTCTCTGCCAACTAGACTGCACGATGGTGAATGTGGTGGAGTCTTTGCGGGTCAAGAAAGAATCAAAAGAAGAACCAACATGTGCATAAACAGGGGCGAAAAAACATGGCATTTCTATCATGGAAGATGGGGAAGATTATGTCTCTATATTGAGGTGTTGCAGTGGTTTCTTGGAAGAAGAAGAAGATGCAGATGTTGCAGTGAGAGTCCCTGCAATCAGTGATAGCTTCTTGAGAGAACATCGACCCTTTTTCTTGAAGCAGGGTGAACTCCATGGATGGAGCTCTGATACCATCGTACGAAAATAAGATGAAGTAGCAAGTTCACGGTAGAATGAAGTTGAGTTGTATGGGATGAATACCATCAATTCTCCCATGGATAATCCCAAAAGTAACCAATGAGAAGGTTCAGAAAACTCTTTGATAATATTGAAAAAGATAGTAAAATGAGTACTTACAACAAGTATTTATAGAGATAAGCACTGTTATTAAAACCGGATCGGACCGGTCCGACTGGAAACCGGAGCAGTCACCGGTCCAGTCTGGTTATTTGATCGGAAACTGATATTAAACCGGCATGATGTCATCAAACTCAGACGGGTCAGGCGAGTCAAGGCATGGATCGGACAAGTCAACGCGGTTTGACCGGGTCTCTCTGCTGCTGAAAATCCAAAAAATGCTCCCGTGGAGATTCGAACTCAGGTACTGTGCTTACAGACCAACAACACAACCGCTCTGCCATTACATCCTTTGATATAATATATGCGCATTGTTATATATAAACACTGTATATTGGTTATGACTTGTGATTTTGTATATCAGAATCCCTTTAATTGTTTTTACGAGATCCCTCCTTTTATTTTGTGCAATAAAATATTTTTTAAGTTTTTATATAATATAAAATATGTATTTAATTTTATAATTTTTATATTATTTGAATATAAATGTACAAAATTTATAAATATATTTAATTATGAATTATGAGTTTAATTAATATACACCAATAATGTAAAAAAATTTATAAAATCATTTAATATATAATAATGTGTTGCCACATCATATTTTGAGTTTAATTATATGTGGAGTGTCATACTTATTAAATGATTTATAACATATTATTTGATTACAATATAATTTTTTTTACATCGAGGATATATAACTATTAGATGCCCTAATTATTAATATGATTTTAAAAACATTCATTTTTTTCATTTTTGTCTTCAAATGTTTTTATATATCTCAAATTTTCAATATAATTATAAAAATATAAAAGTTTTAATATATACCGGTTCAAACGGTTCAACCAGTGATTCACACTTTCAACTAGTGACCCATCAACCCTGTACCTTGACCGAGTCGGTTCGAATTTAATAACATTGGAGATAAGACTCTCCCTTAACAAACACAATTTTACTTAATTCTAACTGTTAGAATTCTAACTCCTAATAAAAATTGAAATAATTCGACTTCGAGGGTTGTTTTGCTCCGGCCGCCGGCGGGTGGGACTAGATTCACTAGAAAGTTATTTCATTTATTAAAGATGTGTTTTGGTCCCTGTAACATTAGCGAGCTTTGCTTTTAGTCCCTATAATTTTTTTTGTTAAAGCGTCATTCCGATTTTTTTTTGCAAATAGTCTCTCCCTTCAAATGGCGTGTATGAGATGCTGATGTGACACATTTTCTCTTTCCTAGAAGTCAATCCTTGTATTTCTGGTGGTCTTATACCACCAGAAAATTGTATTTACACCGCCACAACCTTCCCCCACCATTTCCCCCTCCTTATTCTCCCCCACCCCTATATACTGCAACGGTATGAGGGAGAAGAAGGAGGGGAAATGATGGGGGAAGGTTGTGGCAGTGTAAATATAATTTTCTGGTGGTCTAATTAAGACCGCCAGAAATACAAGGATTGACATCTAGGAAAGAGAAAATGTGTCACATCAGCATCTGGCACACACCATTTGAAGGGAGGGACTATTTGCAAAAAAAAAAAATTTGGAAGGACGCTTTAACAAAAAAAAATTATAGGGACTAAAAGCAAATCTCGCTAATTTTACAAGGACCAAAAACATATTTTACCCTTGTATATAATTTCAGTCAGTTTTGAGGGTTCGTAAAAAAAAAAGTCAGTTTTGAGGGAAAAATTATTACATGGTCGCGGACCACCACACCATCCATGGTCCCGACCAATTAATATTTGACACGTAAGCAAAATTCATGGTCCGACCATGAATTTATTTTTAATCCTGACCAATTTTTCTTATGTGTCAAATGTTAATTGGTCGGGATTATGAATGACGTGGTGGTCCAAGACCATCTAATAATTTCTCGTTTTGAGGGCAATTTTTACACCAGAGTTGGAAACTTTGGGAAGTTAGTGATTTAAATATATTTTTCCTGATATTGTTATTGGAATCTTATCCTAGGATTGACTTGTAACAAACCTTATTTTTAAATTCAAATTGTTATTGTGTATATATATAGTCATACTTGGATGTAACAAGTTGAGATTTACTTTCATTCATTAATATAGAATTATTCTATTCTCTCTATGGTATCAAGAGCTTCTCAAGCTTAACTAGCTTTTTTTTATCCTCCAATGGCTTCTGAATCATCTAATAACACCATTGTTGCTCATACTTCTCGCACAATGACCTTTCCTTCCACGGAACTCATTGAATTTAACATTGTCACTCAATTACCCATTAAACTTAATGATACAGATTATCCTGCGTGGTGCAAACAATTCAACTCTCTCCGATCATTGCCCACAACCTTGAAGGTTATGTAACTGGTGTCACTCCCAGTCCCCCCATCTACTATTGGCCAAGGTGCTGAGACTCGTCCCAACCCTGACTACATTCATTGGATTTGCCAAGACAAATTTTTTTATCTTGCTCTCCTTGGTTCATGTGACTCAGAAGCACGTACTGTTATATGCTCTGCAGACACATCTGCAGATGCTTGGATGAAGCTGCAACGCGCCTATGCAAATCGCTCTCGCTCGCGTGTTATGTCTCTCCTAGAGCGCCTCAACACCCGATCCATCTGTCTCTGAATATCTTCACTCAGTTTAAAGCATTTTTTATGAACTTGCCTTAATTGGGCACCCATTAGATTATTTTGATCTTGTGATCTATGCTCTCAATGGCTTGGGACCCTCTTTCCGAGAATTTACAACTTCCATCCGGTCTCGTGACACTCTCATTCGCTTTAATGATCTCTCTGACAAATTAGTGGACTTTGAATTATATCTTCAACGTGAAGATCGTGCTTCTGTTGTGTTGCCTGTCACTACCAACCATGTCCATCGTTTAAAAATAAGGTTTGTTACAGTTTGTTATAAGTCAATCCTAAGATAGGATTCCAATAATTGTATCATTAAAAAAATGAATAAATGTACGTATTTTATTCTTCTTTGGAATCAAAGTATAATTATCAAGAAACTATTTTTAAGGGCATTCCAACTGGATTTAGTAATTTAGTATTCAACATTTTTTGTTCACTCCTATCAGAATTTGACACTTGAACTAACATACGTCACGAATTAACATCTTTCAGTGCAGAAATCTTGTTTACCTTTAAAAAAACTCCTAGTAAAAAAAAAAACTCTTTTAAAAATAATTATACAATTCTGCTACATAGTTTAATAATTACATTATAATAATTATATTCCGTAAAAAAAAAGACATTATAATAATTATATGGTGCCGCCAATATTATCCGTAACCATGTATTTTAGGCCTTGTTTTGGGTTATTTCATCGAAATCCTATTTGATGTACACCAAAATTGAAATACTATTTTATTGTTATCCAAATAGTGTTATATCAACTCCATCCCTCCACTTTTCTTTTTAATTTCATTAACTTATATACACATTATAAAAATAAATCATATATCAAATATATTTAAATTTAAATATAGAAAAATATGTTTTTCATCCTTATAGTTTTGGTCAACTTTGGTCTTCGTCCATGTACTTTAAATCATTTGTTTTTTGTCCTAGAACTTTCTAAACCCTCAACCCGTGGTCCATGGCCGTTAGTGAGATCTGTTACCCTGATGAGCTGAGTAACAAAAGTTACATGTCAGCCTTAATAGTGGACTCCAAATAGCTGACTTATCTAATTAATATTTTTTACTAATTTTTTAATTATTGAAATAAACATAATTATTAAATTAGTTTTTCTATCGGGTAAAATTGCCAAGGTGAAAACCCTAATTTAGTAATTAGAGTTATTTTAATAAATAAAAATTAATAAAAAAAGGTTAATTAGATGAGTTGGTTATTTGGGACTCACTATTGAGGCTGACATGTAACTTTTGTTAGTCAGCTCATTAGGTTAACAGATCTCACTAACAACTAGGACCATGGTTTAGGGTTTAGAAAGTTTAAGAACAAAAAACACAAGATTTAAAGTACGGGACAAAGACTAAAATTGACCGAAACCATTGAGACGAAATACATATTTTTCCCATTCAAATAATATATAAAAAAATTAGATATTAAAATCTTTAAAAAAATAAATAAATAAACTTAACTTTATTTTTCAAGTATTATTATAATTAAAAGGAATTAACTCTTATATCATGAAATAGGAGCGAGTTGAAGCACCTCCATAATATGCTTGTCAAAGTCAAGTTGGTATCAGTATATACATGTTCGGATTTGATTGTTATGCTACTCTTATTTATTCCAAAAATAATGATTTTATGTGATATTTTTTATTTATAAATAAGAATATATTTTCTTAACTTTAATATTTTAAGCTTATGATATATTTTAAATTAAAAAATTAATTAATTCTTATTTACTTTTTAGAAAAATCCTATTCTTATCCTCTAAACCTCACTCCCTTATCTTGACTTCAAAATTGCTTTTTAAATAACTTTGTATAACTAAACCAAAAAAAAAAGAAGCAGTTTGGTAATATTAATGTTAGAAAAGAGAAAACAATAAAAAAACTATTTGGTAAACTTCATGGTTTTGAATCCTGGGCGGAGCGATCAGGAATCGGCCAGGTGATCAGTCCATTCAACCTTAAAAAGTTGGTGCTTTTCGGAACTAGTTAACCGATCCAAAACCGGTGTCAGTCTTTTTAAAAAAATAAAAAAAATTCAAATTTTTATTTAATCTAAAATAGGTTTAAGATAAATAAAGACATGCGCGTTCAAGGATTACACATAGATATCTATTATTTTATCAATTATTATTAATTTTTTTGTCTTATAAGACTTATAATAAGTTTATTTATACTAATTTATAACTTTATAGTATACATCTTAATTTCTTTTTATTTTATTTTATTTTATTAATTAATTTTTATATAATATTTAAAATATATATTCAAACACGATTTGACTACGATATTAACTATTCAACCATGAACCAACGGTTTTACCGGTTTAATTACCGTTCTGATTCTTTAAACATTGGTAAATTTGTTTTGAAAACACGTTTTGAAAGTGTGTAGGAGGGTGCTAGCTATCAAAATGGCGGAGGGTGTCGGGTGGAACCGATGGAGGGTGCTTAAGACATAGAGTAACCAATGGCGATGGCAGCAAAGAGTGTCAAACAACAACAAAAATTGTGGAGGGTGTCAGACAATTGTGGACCAAAGAGCAATATAGCTATGGGTTATTAACAACACACAACCCCTTGTGGACAAAGATTGTGGGACTGATTGTACAGATAAGGAAAGTAACAGTTGTTGCAAAAATAAAGATGGGGATCTCCATAATAATGCCACCATCAATGGAGAGCCGTTGAGATTCCAAGTGCAGCAAATCAAATCAAAAAATTAACCAGATTGCTTCAAACAAAATAAGGAAACTTGGAGAACATATCACCTATGTTTGGGGTCCGTTAATCACAAATTATGCAGAGCAGCCTATCATTCCTTAAATGGCATAATACCATTGCCTATATATCTTGTTTATTCTTTATGTATTAGTGTGTTCACGTTTACAATCAAGAATATACATTGTTCATCCCTTTCTTCATTTTTCTTCTTGGCATCAGAGCACCATTCGGTTAATCATCACCATAGCGCTTGTCCAAAAATGGCCCATTCGACAACTTGATGTAAAAAAATGCTTTTTTGCATGGTGTCCTTTCAGAAAACATATACATGGAACAAACTCCTGGCATGGTTGACGATCACTTCCCAAACCATGTTTGCAAACTCCAAAAGGCTATTTATGGCCTTAAACAAGCTCCTCGAGCCTGGTTTGATCACTTTAGTTCCTTTCTTCTCAAATATGGTTTCTTTTATAGTATGGCTGACCCATCTTTATTTATTTTTCACTCTAATCTAGGATCACTAATCCTTCTTCTATATGTAGATGATATACTTCTTACAGGATCTACCACCTCCCTAGCTAGTTTCTAACTTCATTAAAGTCATGCAATCTGAATTTGCCATGAAGGACTTGGGGCACCTTCACCACTTCCTTGGAATAAAGATACTCCCAACAACTTATGGTCTCCATCTATCCCAATCACACTATGCCCTTACTATCCTTGAACGAGCTAATATGGTCGATTGTAAGCCGATGAGCACACCACTTGAAACTAAGACCAAAATCACGCTTGATGACACTCCCCTTGATGATCCAAGTTACTTTCATGGGCTTGTTGGAGCTTTGCAGTACCTCACCCTTTCTCGTCCTGACATTTCATATAGTGTCAACTATGTGTCTCAATTCATGCATGCTCCTATTGTTATACATTTAAAAATGGTTCGACGTATCTTACGCTATGTCAAAGGAACTATTGATTTAGGTCTTCATTTTACTTCCAACACTACACTTGATCTCTTTGCTTTTTCAGATGCAGATTGGGCTGGCTGTCCTACCACTCGTCGTTCAACCACTGGCTATTGTATTTTTCTTGGAGGAAACCTCATCTCTTGGTGCGCAAAGAAACAACACACCGTTTCTCGCTCTAGTACTGGAGCTGAATACAGAGCCATGGCTAACACTACTGCTGAGCTAACATGGCTGACATTCCTTCTCAAAGATCTCCGTATTTCACCAATCTCTTGTCCAGTCCTTTTTTGCGATAATATGAGTGCTCTTCACATGACTATCAATCCAGTTTTTCATGCTCGCAACAAACACATTGAATTGGATTACCATTTCGTCCGCGAACAAGTCGCTCATGGGCTTCTTGTCACTCAACACATCTCTACCAATGATCAAGTTGCTGACCTCTTCACTAAACCCATGCCAAAGGCTTCACTTATGCAATTTCGGACCAAACTCTGCCTTCAACCTCGACCTCGTTTGAGGGAGGGTATTAACAACACACAACCCCTTGTGGACAAAGATTGTGGGACTGATTGTACAGATAAGGAAAGTAACAGCTGTTGCAAAAATAAAGATGGGGATCTCCATAATAATGCCACCATCAATGGAGAACCGTTGAGATTCCAAGCAAGTGTAGCAAATCAAATCAGAAAATTAACCAGATTGCTTCAAACAAAATAAGGAAACTTGGAGAACATATCACCTATGTTTGGGGTCCGTTAATCACAAATTATGCAGAGCAACCTATCATTCCTTAAATGGCAGAATACCATTGCCTATATATCTTGTTTATTCTTTATGTATTAGTGTGTTCACGTTTACAATCAAGAATATACATTGTTCATCCCTTTCTTCATTTTTCTTCTTGGGTGATGAAGATTGATAGGCAAGGGGTGGTTTTAATGTTGGGAGCAAATTAATAGAGTGGATCGAGGGTATTGGATAACAACGATAGTGGTAGAATATGTTGAGCCTGATGGTGTGGACGTCCAATGGTAACTAAGGGAAAATGTCGGGTGCTAGTGGACAAGAATAAAAATGAGAAAAATGAAGTCCAAAAGAAAAAGGGAAAAGAGTAAATAACCACCCTAAACTTTCACCCTTTTACAAATAGGCACCATGAACTTTTATTTTGTCCTAATTAACCCTTAAACTTCTATTATTGTTGCAATATATCATTTCAATAACATAGAGTTAAATAATTAACGAAACCAATCTTAATTCAACATTATGTAATTAAAATATTAAAATAATATAAAATAAAATTTTTAAAAATAAAAATAGAAAAAAATCTTAAATTAAAAGAACAAACCATCATGTTTCGCTTTTAGAATTTTAAATGTGTTTGGAATTTGACATAATTAAAAAATAAAAAATTGAAAATTTTACTCTTTTACATGTTTTTAATATTTGAAACACAAAATATTAAAAAACTGATATTTATTATGTTAATTATTTAACTCCATATTAATGAAAGGACCTATTGCAATAAAGATAAGAGTTTAAGGATTAATTGATACAAATTGAAAGTTCATGATGCCTATTTACAAAAGGCCAAAAGTTAAGGGTGGTTTTATGCTCTTTTCCCAAAGAAAAACAATTCTAGTCTATTCTTATTTTCTTACTCTAAAAAATAGAAAATAAGAACAAATTTTAATATAAATAAATATAAGCTACCTATGATAAAATAAAACTGAATTTTTATGAATCTCGAGCTATTTACTATTTTTTACTTAATATAAAATTGATTTTCAAAGCTAACAATGGAGAAACAAATACACTTTTAGTCTTTGTTAACTAACGACAAAATATTAAGAAAAAAAGTTTGCCAATCAATATAATAATTGTTATTAATTTTAAAAACGTTTTTTTAAATAACCCTTCAACTGATTTTTTTTGTCAACTAACCATCCCATTTTTGTTTAATGGCATTTCTATAATATAAATTAAAAATACATAACAAATAACATCAAGAAATTAATTGAGTTAAGTAAGACATGATATCATATATGATAAGTCACATATTCAGACTCTCATTTATCTCCTTAAGTTAAGGAAATTAATGTATGTTTTCTGTAAGTGTTATTTGAACACGAAAACATTCCCTACTCCCTACTTTGGACTAAAGCACTTCATTACCAATAAAACTACATAGCAAAGCGTACTTTAATAATATTTCTTCTAACATATTTAGAGGTCGTTTCTTTTGGATTTTTTTTTCCAGAAATTAAATTTTTAAATTACTTTTAATTACTTTCGATAAGAATAGATGAGAGTGAACTAACTACAACATAAAAGTGTTGTTTATAAGTAACTGAATATAAAATAACTTTTGTTTTGTATAAGATTTTAATTCCCTTCTACAGAATCTTAAAATTATTTTTTAATTCAAACAAATATATAGACCCTCAGTTAAATTGAAGACAAGAAAGAACATAAAAGATTTAAATCACACAAAAACTTGTGAAGAAAGCTTATAGCCGGGTCATGGATGGGGTGGATGATCACATCTTGTTGTTGTGTTCACGGATTTAATCCACGTCCTTGTCTCTTGGATGAAGAATTGAAGATTGAAAGGAAGGCCCACTTATATACACTTCACCAAATTTCGTTTTTGCCCTCTTTTGCTTCCTTTGTTTACTCGGTTACTCCTCTGGTTAATTAGTTTCTTGTGGAGCCAATATGAGTTTTGAAGCACATGGAAATATGATATGCTTATGTGACACTGAATTTGGTTGGTAGGGTAGGGTTTGAGCAAGACATATGGAAATGGCCAATTTAAGCTTTGCAATATAAAAGCCCATCATATTCGTATATATTAATTAGGGCCATAACTTTGCGAAAGCTCAGTCCCACTTCCATATCTTCTTATGATTACTCATTATTATATCAATGAATGGAAATGTCGGTAAATATTTTATTTTTTAATTAAAGTTTAAGGAAAAGAAAGTTGCTCCGTATTTCAGTAGTTTCAGTGACATGTCATGCTACAAACGTCAATATATGTGGACTTTATGACAGTTATTAATTACGAATAACATACCAATTATTAGTAAGAATCCAAAAAAAATTATAAAAAAAACTTGCCAATTATGCTAACCTGCATTGATAGATAAATATTATTACTGAATTTGTAGTCACCTCATCTTTCTATTTATTTGAATAATTAGGGATATTATAGCTTCAATATTCCTATTTTAAATGTCCAATTTGATCATTTTTTAATTTCAAAGTCGGCTGATTACTTGGATGAAACGAACAAAATGTGGAAAAATCCGTAAGCACTAAAGAAGAAAGGGGCATGGTTGGTTGTTTAGATTTTTGTCAAAATGGAATTCAATAATATAAGAGAAGGATAGAAATTAAAGAAGAAAAGTTCTCGTGGTTCTCTTTCAATGTCTGTATTATTACTTGGTTACAAATTAAGACTCCCTTGGAAATATCCACTATAAAATACAACAATTGGATTGCCATAATGTCTTATTCAAAATATATGTTAAGGATTATCCTTCTCGATAACCCAGTGCATTTTGCTCGTCTATGATGTAGGACTTATCCGTGTTTGAAAGTACGCTCTCTAATTTTATTTTACTTTTGTGTACCCTCTCCCAAAGAGTTATGATTTTGTATTACTTCAACGAGAGTTATGTACAACAGGTGCCTAAACATGGTTCTTACAAATACTACAAAAACTCTATTCTACTCAAACTAGCTAGGATGGGGATACACTTAACTGGAGTAACCACGTAGCTACTAGCTAGAATGTGTGTTTGATATGGTAGCGGGGATCTTTATACAGGCTTGTTTGTAGGGGTGATCATGGACTAGGTTAGGTTGAGTTAGGTCTATTAATGATGAAGAGATATTGGGTTGAGTTAGGTTGGGTTTTATCATTTTTAGGTACGTACCCAACGCACCCAATCCAATTATAGTTGTGCAAGGCTTAAAAAGATTCCTCCTTAAAAAAAAGGAGAATTGGCAAATAATTGAAGAAGAATTATGGATAGTCATAGGCTTTTTTTTAGTAATGTCTTTTTTAAAGTAATTTTATGAGGCTTTCAAATCATAAATATGAATCTTGATTTTGTTTATTAAAATATAGTTAAAATTTGATTTTAGTCCCTATAATTTAAAATCGGTGATTTTGGTCTTTCAAGACATTTTTGAATAATTTTCGCTCAATCTAAACTTTCCTTGCTTGGGCGAAATTTTGGCAGATTCCAAATTCCTCAAAAATCCTTTCTTCTTGTTATTCCAAGGATTTCCTTCTCCTCCTATCAATTAATCTTCATTTTCATTCCTCATAAATCAGGGCATTTGACCTAGTATTTAACATCTGACATCCAATCCACTTTCCCATCTTGAGAAGAATCACATTGAGAGCAGCACTTATCCATGAAACAAATTGCCAAAAATAATGATATGCAGCAAATTTCTTAGTTTACTTCTTCAGGAAGACAGAATGATAAAGTGCCACTGGCATGTCACTTCTGGATGCAAAATGATAGCATCCCTATTTGTTTGGTGGGTTACACTTACATCATTTTTATTTCCAGTTCTAATATCTATGGAAAAAAATGCTGTTTCAAATATATATATATATATATATATATATATATATATATATATATATATATAGCATGATTGACATGAGAGCCTTGCAATTTAATTTGATTCCAATTGTAAAGAGAACATAGAAGTGTTCTACCTGCACTTTAACTTTCTATATGTAGAAGGAAATATTTTTCTAGATTTTCCTCCCAAGATTCACAAATGACAGGTTTGAACTTTGAGGTACACGTAGAATTATTCGGCTACAAAAAACATAAATAATGAAATAACATAAACGGGGCAAATTATTGTTATTGCTGATAACAAGAAAAACAGAAGAATTCGGAGAAACTTTTCAACACTGATAGAAATTAGAAAAACAACATTGGCTGGTATATAGCCTTACACACTGACTGAAGTAGAAACCAAATAGGAGTACCTAAATATAGGACTTTATTGAATGATAAAGTAGTAACCACCTACGTATTAAATCCTAACAATTATTATGTTAACTAACTGCATTGTTAGCTGATCCAATCTTATAAAAGTGGATTGCATTTCGTGCAAAGAGGTCTTTTGCAGCTTCCACAGCCTCTGGAACTGAGAGATCACCATCAATGCACGCATCACGTAGAACAGAGAAAACAACTTGGCGAGCCTTCTTTGCACCTGTGAAAGAAAAGCTCATGATTTTAACCAGTAATCTCCATAGGCCTGTGTAACTACAGAAGTGAAAAGTTATAGACAGCAGCAAAAACTAATTGTAAAGTTATGAGCTTCAAAATTTTCAAACGCATGCAAGCTTAAAACATTTGGTGTATTTATATACAAGTAACATGAGTCATTTTAGGAGGACTGAGTTGGGATTCATGATGAATCCCCAATTTTATTACTATAAAAAATTAATTTAATTTTATAATGTGTATTATCAACTTTTTTAATATTGAATTTATATTTATTATGATAAATGTATGTCATGGACCATTTTCTCTAAGGTCCATGCTTTACTTCTCCTAAGTAACCTGACTTGGTACTTTGCATATTCCCTGGAGTTTCCACTTTTCAGCATTGGCCTACCCAAGGTAAATGTTAAAGAATAACTAACGTATCATATTTACCAATTTTTAGCTACTGCCCCTGCTCCAAAAGAAATATATCTCTCAATATGCTATCGGTGCACTCTTCGATCCAACAAACTATATAAGGAATTCTATTTGACAGTTATTAGTTTCACCTTAATTACCAGAAGAAGCTAGGCATAATGTTTACTTGGTTTTCCATGACTCTAATGATTCTGCTGATCTAAATAAAGGTTATAGCATCAATATACATGGTACATAACTGTAATTAAGCCAAGTAAGAAAGAACCAAGTTGCCAATAAACTATCTCCTGCATTACCACAGCAGGAATAAATTGGTACATAACTGTAATTAAGCCACAAGCAGCATATGTCTATTTTTTTTTTTTTTTTCCAAACCTGATGAGCAATTAACTATTATTGGCCTTAGATTGGTCAGTTAGGTGTCTGGGAAATTTTAAGAGTCAGGTACTAAGGAATAAACATCAAGGCAGAAAAGCGATCAACATATATTTCATGTGCAAGAGAAGAAAAGCATGAGAAACTGAAACAGCCACAAAGAGTGCTTTAGTGTAATCTTCAAATTTAGGTGCCATAATAATAGATGTCAACCAACCTAAGTAGAAGAGTTCAGGAAACGCATAGCCATCAGTACTGAACATCACCTGCAATGCAAAGTTTACTTTTGTGTGACATCAAAATGGCCATGAGTTAAAACACTCCTCTCCCAATTTGTTTCATTTGACTACTTGTGCTTGTTTGGTTCCCAATTGGGAACATTCAGAATCAATTCTGTGGAATTGATTTTAAATCAATTTATTCCAACATACTTTGTAAATTGTGCATCATTCATTTTCCTACCAATGATTTTATAAATCTGTTAAAATTAATTTTACCTAACTGTAAACCAAACAAACCCTCATAAAGTTCAAGAAGATTCTAATTCCATTATAGAGGATCAAACACTTTAAAAAAATCTGTACTTTATTTTTAGTATATTACACAAAGCGGGTCATTTCATATACTATATGTATTATGTAACTTCAAAGTTAAAGGAATTTAGCAAAAGGTAAAAGATTCACTTTTAACCTTTGAAAGTTGAACATTCATTTTGAGACTTGCCAATTTCAACTGGGATGGAAATTGGAGATCTCAATTCTCATGCATAACTAAATTTACATTAAAATTTCAATCTCATATATTTTGATCAAAGAGAGAGGTGAGTGAAGACATGAAGGAGCAGAAGCAAGGTATAATGAATGAAAGAAAGAAAATAAGATTTTGCTACAAGACTTCCATAATTGCATTAAGTGGTATAACTTGTAAATATATAGCCCTTCTTTTGGATTTAAATACTGCAAACTTCTAATATTAGTTCCACAAACCACATAATTTTTTTTTCCTTCTAGTTCTTAGTGCATGGTTAGTTTATCTGAAAATCTCTATATTATCAGTGAACAATTCTTTTAATTGCTTTTATTGTCACCTTATTTATTGGAGCCTGTTCTAAAAGCTCTTTCACTGAAGAAGTCATCCCATGTACACTGAGCTTTGGATTAACCAACCCAAAGTCAAGGTACACCTGAAAGAGAAAATTATGTTTCCTGTCAGTGAACCTGAAATCCAAATTCAAATCTACCAATACAATACATTTGAATTATAAAATGTTTACCTGGGAGTACACAGATGCTAGGTATGATGCTTCCTTTGAGAATGGATAGGAGGCATGTAAAAGAACAATCCGACAGTTTGAATATCTCCTGTCCTCCAGAACTTTGTAGAGATAAACAGGATTGGACAGTCGCAAATTCAAACCTCTATCCCCAAAGCTAATTACAGAAAGGAAAGTTTAGTATTTTAGGTAAAAAAATAGGAATAATCATGCAGATATTCAGGTAATAATTTAAGTCCTGTCAAACACTTCAAAACTCAAATTATTTCAACTAAACTTGGCTGAGAAACATTTTTGAAAATCTAATAGAGTGATCCATATCCCAAGCTTTTGTTATAAATTCCCCCAAAAATGTTTGGATATCAATACATGTGAAAGTATAAGACAATTTATGACCATCCATTACCCTGTGTGTATCTGCATTGGCAAGTCATGAGATTGAGCAAATTCCAAACTTCGCAAGAAGATGTAGTCAACAAGATTTTTGTTTGCTATACAGGTTGGCTTCCCAGCTGGAAGTATAGAATTATGAGTATGATTACCCTGAAAAAGATCATATTAAAACAATTTGCATGATCTACTCACCAGTTAAGACCTGTCTCAGACCCTCCTCAGCATCCTTTTCAGTCACATCTGTATTGATTTCTAGGCCAAAGTAGTATGCAGCTATGCTTTTCAAACCAAAGATCTCACCGGCAACTGTAAAAGTGATGCTAAGGAACCCAGCTAAAACTTTGAATACTTTTTAAAAGCTAAGAACTTATTTTATGTGTGTGTAGGGAGAGTGTTAACTCATGATGCACATTTTCTAGAGAACTCTATTAAGAATTATTTAGATTAAGTCACATATATTTAGAAAGTTGTGTATAAAGACATATTTAAAAAACAATAAATGCAATGTAAAAAATTCTAGGATAAGCATTTTCCACCACATTCAAGAGGTGGACTTGCCTATAAATAGGCATTCTATGTAATTGATATGGTGTGTGGTGGAGTTTATCTCCAATCCACCAAATTGTGTTCAACAATAATGTGTCATTCTTTTTCTAAAACGATATCTCATTCAATTATATATCTAACTAATTTCCTCTATCCAAATTCCAGCATAGAAATATAAAGGATATGATTTCAACTTTGAGTCAAATGCTTTAGTGAATGAATCCAAAGTCCAGGAAGATCCATCTGGCAAATCCTTCAGGGAGCAAATATGAATATGTAAGATAATATAAATAGAAAATCGGTGAATTGCTTAGAGGCAGAATATGAAGACAAATGCAAATAGAAGGATGCAATGAAGCAGGGGTCAGAAAATATGTAATGGAACCATCACTTCTAGCTAGCTAACAAAACCAGCCTTAAAAGCCCCTGAAATAATAAAAGATGCCTAACAATGATGGGAATGCAAATTAAAAGTGGTGAATGTCTATAGGTATCTCACTTCATCAAGGATTTTCTCTGCCATCCGCTCAACTCTTAAGACTCTACCAACAAGAGGTGTAAAACTCCTATGCCATTCTATATCATGCTTTTTGTCCAATTCTATGCCATCATCCAAGAGTATGGCAGAGAATCTTGCAGCTTTGAAACATGTTGAGCTGATGGATTGCAATCCAGAGACTCTTCTGTGTTCTTCAACACCTTGCAAAGATAACTCGGATCCATATAGCTCAGCTAGATCTCTTAAATTTCTCTGTCATTGCATAATAAGCTGTCACAATAAGATTCCAGACAGAAAATATAGAAAGCTCTCCAAAAATTAAGAGTCCAGAGGATAATATTTTAGAAAATATAGGTTTACTTGGAAACTAAATGCACATATAGACAATATTGTTGAATTCCCAAAGCCAAGTTTACATATCCTTGAGAATGTAAAATATCAGTTAGGCCAGGCCAGTCCGTTTTACAAAAAATGAGGCATCATTTAGTGAAGGTTCACATATGATACACATAGTTTATTTTGTTTTATATTATATATTTCTAATACGCCCGGTGATGATGCAAGAGCCCATTGGGCTTAAAGCATAAACAATGCATAGATCCACTTACTTTATGCTGAAATAACCTTTTCTTAATAGGAATAATGGGGAGTCAAGGATCGAACTCTTAATCACAAAGACTGTGATGTCATGTCATGAACCAACTATCCCAAAAGTTTAAGCTATTGGGTAGTTGATAATGAATGGTTTTATATCATATATTTCTAACCTATTTCACATAGGTACAACCTAACATATTCCAAATGAGCCATGGCAGGAAGACTAGGTCAGAACTCATTGGTATCAGAAAAATATACTATCACCCAATGGTTGATTTTGGCTGTTAGAACTTAGAAATATTAATGAAACAATGTATGTAGCTAGCACTCTTCCTGCACTGTAACAGGGTGTAGATGAATTAGCAAATGCAGCAAAAAATTGGAGATATTAAAGGGTGTTTGACCAAGTGAGTTAAAAAGGCAGAGGAAGAAGTTACCTTGAAGGATAGAGAGTGGGGTGAGAAAGCAAGGGCATCACCATGGGCTAGAGAAAAGGCATGAATAAAAGCGAAGTTGGAGTCAAGTGCAACTAAGTTGTGGGCGTGACCATCAACCAGTTCCACCTCCTCAACCGCTTTCCTCAACTCACTGAAATCCATTCTCTTTCTTTTCTTTCACTCTGTGTGTGTCTCAGTGTGTGTGTTTTTCTGAACTGTTCAGAATCATACATCAATAGTATATATATATATAGCAAAGATCAGAACATGGGAATGAATTATCACAATCCATAATACAAAGGGTACATTGTAACAAGTAGTCTCAAACAAGCTTCCATGAGTCTTTGTGTAATGCATTCGGTCCAATTGGCTTTTTTTAATGATTTAAGATTAATTTATTTGGAGCTTGGAGTATGTAAAGAGTTAGTTGTTCCCGTTGGTTATTCGAGTATGCATCATGACATTGATATTAGGGGGCGTTTAGGATGGACCTGGTCGGAAGACCGCTTAATTTGCGCAATAGATTTATTATTAAAATATTTAACTGTCTTTTATCAAAAAAAAAAAAAAAAAATTAACTGTCTGGATTATTACTACGATGGTATGGTAAAATGGTTATAGTTTGAAATTCATATTTTGGCACATCAAAGTTGTATTGATAATAAACAGAATCTTGAAGCGTAACATCAAACATGGACATATAGTTTGCTATCCATTTGATTATATATACTTCAATTGGCTTTTTGATTATGTAATGAGAGTAATTAATCCTCCATCCAAAATTATCCTCAATGGGCATTTAAGCTCCCTCTCCAAGTATTTAATACAATTACATAATCAAGGGCTCGAGGCCAATGGTTAAGTTGGAACATTCCTTTACCAGTTGATCCACGTGCTTGGTGGTAAACTGAAGTGATTTGATGAAACTGTAGAGACACACATGCAAACAGTAGAAGAAGGGTTGAATAATCGTTTTTAGGGAAACCTTTTATAAAACTAAGTTTTGAAGCCCTTCAGACTGAGGTTCAGACGCTGTCTAAAGGCGTAAGTCTTCGTCTGAATATTTCATACAGAGGTTTTCAACAAGATTTTCTAAGTAGTTTTCTCAAAAGCGCTTATAAAACTTAGTTTAAAACCCATCTTCTTGTTAGTATAAACTAGAAGTAAAGAGTTAAGGGAAAGAGAAGGTACTCAACCAATTTATTCTAGTTCACCCACAACCTTGAGCTACATCCAGTCCCCACACACCGTGAGATTTTTCACTAACTTTTCAAAGTTACAAGTATTCTTTGTTATCAACTGCCTCTTCAAGCAACTCACCAAGTATTCTTCTTGCAGGGCCTCTCCAGGCTCCTAAGTATTCTTTTCTATCAAGCCACTCCAGACTCTACAACAAGTATTCTTTACAACCAAGCCTCTGCAGGCTCTATAACAAGTATTCTTTACCACCAGGCCTCTCCAGGATCTAACAATAAGTATTCTTTTTCTTACAAGCCTTTGCAGGCTTCTTACACAGATTGAGTACAAATGAAAATAGTTTGAACTCAGAACATAAGTCCCTTGTTCTGTGAGTACAATACAAGGTAGCAGTTATCTAACACTGGATATGAAAATTTGATTCTTGTATATTGTATTCAACTATTAGCAGAACTTTTGACAGCTTTTGATTACTGCATATTTACTACTGACTTTAACCAATCAGCTTCTCAGCTCTTAAGCTTAGCATCTCTCCCGTACGTTTCTCAGTTGTTCTTCATTACCTTTGACTTGCTGCATTTGCCTAAACCTTCCTCACAGATTTTGCAGTATTTAATTCATCTTGAGCTCATCTTTGTGCTTCTCTGATGCGTAAGATGTAGATTTCTTCATTGTGCATCTTCATACATGCTTGTACTTACTTTCTTTCAAATATTCATTCTTGCACACGCGATCTCTTTTCTTTTCTTTATTATTAATCTCTTTCTTTCTAAACAGTCATAGTTCCATGTTGAAGAAGAACTCTCTTGAGAGCTCGTTTTTCAGTCCTTGGAACCAAACCAGAAGCTCTCTCTTGGTGAATCACCCAAGAGTATTTATACTTGAGTTTGAGAAGTCCGTTAAAAAGACGTTGAGAGATAGGACTTTCCCATTGTGAATCCTTTCTAACAAAGGTACGAGTTTGCAAGTCTCTTTATGACTTTTGCAGCTTGATCACATCGAACTTTCCTTCTTAGGCTTTGACGTTGAAGTTCTACCCAAAAAGGTTGTCCCTAGTCTTGCCTTTCTGGAGTCCTGAGGTTGCGTGTAGTTCTGGTACTAGCTTTGTTTTGCCACGTCATGTGCCCTAGTACCTCAGACAAACTTAGTCTTCAGATGGGAACCATCGTCTGAACAAGTTTCACTTTAGACGGATCCTTGATCTTCAGAACTTGAGTTTTTAGAGACAGACATTCTTTCCGATTGATGACTCATTACAGATGATGAGATGTTTTGCATACCTTAAATGTTAATGCATTCATTAGTGAGTCTTATAAGATATTAACTTAGTTTATTTTATGTTTGTATGCATCAAAACCTGAGACTCAACAATGAAATATCAAATAATTTTTAAATTTTATGAACTTTTGTAAGCTTGATAGTTAATGAAAACTTTTAATATGACGGTTTGATTGATGAAATTCAATATTTATAAAAAGTTATTAAGTGGAGTATCTTTTCCAACATTTACTTCCGAAATAAGTTGATGTATAGGTAAACAGAACCTTATCAAAAGAATATGTTATACAAGGTTTATGGTTTTGTGTAGAGAGCTATTTTAAATAGAATTCCAACTAAATAGAACCTTATCAAAAGAAATGTTATACCAGATTCTGAGGAAGACTATGTTTGGTGTGGACAACATGTGGAAACAGTTCACCACTTATTTTTTGAGTGTTTCTATGTTTTTCGTATTTGGATGCTATGTTGGAGTGGTTTGGGTTTACTTCTGTTTTACACAATTGTTGTTTGAATAACTTTGCACAATTTGTGGGGTTACTAAATTGTAATGTATCTAATAGAAGAATATGGTCTTCTCTTTGGTTAGTCATTTTATGGTCTTTATGGTTAGCAAGAAATGAAGCAATTTTAATAAAAAAACTCTAGAGCCTGTGGAGGTAGTGGAGCTAATCAAGCTAAGATCATGGAAGTGGTTGAAGGCTAAGGAGCATACTTTTCAGTATCCATTTGCATTATGGTCAGCAAAACCTTTTTCTTGTCTGAATTTCTTCTGATATGTTGTACTGCTATTTGGTGGCATTCTTTGGTTTTAATTTCTAAGTTATTGTCTACTGCTGGTTTTGTGGTGGTCATGTAGTTCTCCAATCCGAACTGGTGTGCATTTTTTCCTACATTATATTGCCAGTTTGGTCCGTTTTTATGTTGGGAACGTGGATAAAGGTTGTTGTTTGAATTGGCTATGTTGCTGTTCAATGGAGAGCAATATTGCAATTTATTAGTAACTATAACAGTGTTGTCCTTTTGCAATCAGTCCTTAATTCTCTCCCGATCTTTTTTCTTTCTTTTTTCAAGGCTCCGAAAGATATAATATCTAAACTACATTCTTTTTTTAAATCTTTCCTTTGGGGTGGGAGTTGAGAAAATAGAAAAATAGCTTGGGTGGCTTGGGAAGAGGTTTGTAAGGATAAGAGATTTGGGGGGCTAGGGATTCGTGATTTGTATGCTTTTAACGTTGCTCTTTTAGGGAAATGGAGATGGAGGTTTTTAGTAGAAAAAGGTAGGTTATGGCATAAGGTTTTGTCTTCTATCTATGGTGAGAGGTCTTTTAGTGGGGTGGATAGCGTGAGTGTTAAGGGGTCTAGGTGGTGGAATGACATTTGGTCCATTGAAAAAAATTGCAGTAATGTGACTTTTGATTGGTTTTTCCCGTGGGTGTGTTAAAAGGGGTGGCAATGGGGTAGATACTTGTTTCTGGACTGATGTTTGGTGTGGTGATGGTGCTTTCAATACTCGGTTTTCTAGACTCTGTATCATTTCCAATAATAAAACTGCTTCTATAGCTGATATGTATGAAGGGGTTGATGGGAATGTGCTGTGGAATTGGCAATGGAGAAGGGAGCTTTTCCAATGGGAGCAAGATCAACTGTTATCCTTGATGGTGGAACTGCGTAATGTGTCCTTAATTGAAGATCAAAGTGATTGCTGGGTTTGGAAACATAGTTCAGAAGGTATCTATTCTGTTAAATTTGCATATCAAGTAGTTGTTAATGAGTCACTTAATGCTATCTTCCCTATGTACAAGCTCTTGTGGTCCAAGTTAATGCCTACCAAGGTTTATGGTTTTGTGTGGAAAGCTATTTTAATAGAATTCCATCTAAACAGAACCTTATCAAAAGAAATGTTATACCAAGTCCTGAGGAAGACTGTGTTTGGTGTGGACAACATGTGGAAACAATTCACCACTTATTTTTTGAGTGTTTCTATGTTTTTCGTATTTGGATGCCATGTTTGGAGTGGTTTGGGTTTACTTCTGTTTTACACAATTGCTATTTGAATAACTTTGCACAATTTGTGGGGTTACCAAATTGTAATGTATCTAATAGAAGAATATGGTCTTCTCTTTGGTTAGTCATTTTATGGTCTTATGGCTAGCAAGAAATGAAACAGTTTTTAATCAAAAAACTCTAGAGCATGTGGAGGTAGTGGAGCTAATCAAGCTAAGATCATGGAAGTTGTTGAAGGCTAAGGAGCATACTTTTCAATATCCATTTGCATTATGGTCAGCAGAACCTTTTTCTTGTCTGAATTTCTTCTGATATGTTGTACTGCTATTTGGTGGCATTCTTTGGTTTTAATTTCTAAGGATTTGGTTATTGTCTACTGCTGGTTTTGTGGTGGTCATGTAGTTCTCCAATCCGAACTGGTGTGCATTTTTTCCTACATTATATTGGTAGTTTGGTCCGTTTTTATGTTGGGAACGTGGATAAGGGCTTCTGTTTGAATTGGCTATGTTGTTGTTCAATGGAGAGCAATATTGCAATTTATTAGTAACTATAACAGTGTTGTCCTTTGGCTCATTTGCTAGGTGTCGTGATGTGTGTAGTGCACATTAGCTGGTGTGCTTAATCATTTGGCCATTATGATGGTATTGGGTTGTTTAGGGTTCTTGCTTGGCAAGTATTCCTCTTTAAGTTTGTATTGGTTTCTTGGTTTAGGATATTAGTGTATTTTTGTAATGGGTTAGAGTATCCCTTGTACTCCCATTAATTCATTTTCTTTGTCTATAAAAAAAAGACTAAAGACAGACCACACTATGCTGTTAGTTAGCTTTATAAAAGAGAACCGTTTTTTTTCTTGTTTCACTGTGCATTCATTCCATGAGTTTAATTCCCATAATTCCAGATACCCAGAGAAAGAAAAAGGAGCTGTGTTTCTCTATCCTCACAAAGAGAGAAAGAGATTACTACTTAGTGAAGACCCTTTGAGGCCTCCAAATGAAATGGCTCGTAGACCTCCTTTTTATCTTTTTAAAGAGGGGAAAACAAAAATACTACAAAACCATAAAATCATACTCATCAAAGCCAATGACTCTTTATAACATTTAAAAGTTTGTTTACAAAAAATTATAAAATTAAATTTATTAATTACCTGTTTTTTAGATATTTATTTTTCTTATTTTTAACATCTAAGAATAAATATTTTTACCATTATTGTTAAAATATATTCAATAGGGAAAAGAATATATACCCTAAACTTCCACTCTTTTGCAAATAGGCACCATGATCTTTTATTTTGTCCTAATTAACCCTTAAACTTCTATTAATGTTGCAATATGTTATTTTATTAACATAGAGTTAAATAATTAACGAAACCAATCATAATTATTCAAGATTTTGTAATTAAAATATTGAAATAATATAAAATAAAATTTTAAAAAATTAAAATAGAAAAAAATTAAAATAAAACACCATAATGTTTCATTTTTAGAATTCAAATGTGTTAAAAATTTGACAGAATTCAAAAATAAAAAATTGAAATTTTTACTCTTTTACATGTGTTTTAATATTTGAAATACAAAATATTGAAAAATTGATATTTATTATATTATTATTTAACTCCATATTAATAAAAGGACCTATTGCAATAATGACAAGAGTTTATTTAAGGATTAATTGAGACAAATTGAGAGTTCATGGTGCTTATTACAAAAGTTCAAGGTGATTTTATACTTTTTTTTTCCATTTAATATGTAAAAGAAATCACATTTGAAGAGATATGTGGCTTTTTTTTATTATATACCTAATCCATATTTTTAAAAAGGATCAAAATAAATATTTATTTATATGAATTAATAAAAGGTAAAAAAAATAGTCACGCACACTGAACCGTTCTAGACTTCTTGTAGTATAAAAGAAGTGCAAAAATTTTCACTTAATAAAAAATTTCATTATTATGGTTTCTTTTGGTGTGTTTTGGAATTTAATGAGTAGTATGATCTTGAGTTTATTGATGTATGTTTGAATTAGTAGTATTACTAAAAAATGTATACAGGATATTTGAAATGATAAAAAAATCAGAAAAAAAATCAATGATAGAGACGGATTCAGAGACGGATTTGTAAAACATAATTCCACCGGATTAGAGACAGAAAATAAGTTCGTCGCTAGTTAGAGACGGAATTTGAAAACTTAGAGACGGACACACCTTCCAAATTAGCGACGGAAAACCCATTCCGTCTCTGATTAGAGACGGAATACTAAATCATTAGAGACGGATTATTCCGTCTCTGTAGAGACGGAATCACTAAATAGGCATAATTCTATTAGAGACGGATTTGTTACGGAACATTTCCGTCTCTAACAGATTTACGACGCCCGAATCAGCCACGACCCGGATTCCGTCTCTAACCCTGTTAGAGACGGAAAAAGCTCCTTTTAGAGACGGATTTTTTCCGTCTCTATTTTTTATTTTTCTGGTATAATACTAATACTGAGCAACTCCCTAGATTACTAACAAACCCTATGATAAATCTTCCCCAGTGTCACGTATAACTCCCTCACACACTGTTGCCTCCCTGCACAAGCCATATTTGTTAATAGATTAGGTTTTAAACGGGCTGGCCCGCACAAGCCCGCTACCCGCATAGGGCCGGGCTCGGGCTTTAATTAATTTTATAGGATCAAATTTTTGTTGGATTTTTTTTAGACTAATTAACCTACACAAGCCCACTACCCACTTTTCTCCGGGTCGAACCGGGCTGGGTAGGCTATTTTGTTAACTCTACTCTCATGTATCCCCTATATTAATAGTATAGATACATAATGCTAAAGCAACAATTTGTCTGCTCCATCATTCTCTAGTGTATGTGTGGATCTTCTCTTGTAGCATTGCCTCTCCAACAACATTAAATTAGCTGTAGCATGGTCGGGAAAAAAATACGAATATTTCCATAGCTATTTGGTAGTTAAATTTGTTGGAGGGGGATACGCAACTAGAGAGGATTCAGACCCCATTCTCTTAGGCGGGTGGATCCATTTGCTCTGTTACGTTTTAGTCATGGATATATCAACTCAAATTTTGAAAAATAATTAATAACTTTTAAAAAATAATGGGTCGTTTATCTTGAGAAAATATGATTTGTTTTCATTTCTTGTTTTTTTTAGTTTGAATTATCAAAAATATAAATATTTTTACATGTTATTTCATGTTAAGAACTTTCTACATGAAATAGAGAAACTACGTACTACAAAGTTAATTTTACTATTTCCGATACAAAACACAATGAAAATTGTGTGATATTTATAACAATAAAAAATAAAAATGAAAGTATATTGATAATTAAAATTTAAAAAATAAGAAATAGGGAAAGAAAATACTCTCTAAACCAAACTACCCTTAAATATATGGGTTTGTCTATGGTGGACCATGGTTTATGTGGTCCAAAATGTGGAAATATAGTAATTTAAATTCCTAATCATCAAATTTAATGCTCATTTTATTAATTAATGATTGATATTAAAATAGTTCCTAGTTGCTTTTATGAAATATTACTTGAAAATAATAAAAATTCAAATCGATATTACCATATAATGTAAAATTTTGCCTTTTAACTTTAAATTGACATATCTTCAATGAAATTAGCATAAATTGTATTGTAAATCCATATTTTTCCTTAAATTAAAATCAAATAGTCATATAAAGACTATTTAATAAAAAATAAAATTATCTATTCACCTTTTGTAAGAAAAAAAATATAAACTGGATTAGATGGACCGAATTTTGTTTGGTCCACCCTATAATTTATAGGAAATAATAAATATGATGAAAAAGAACTTAATTCATTTATGATGAGAATAAGTATATATAGGTACAATACAGGAGATGAATATTTGAAAATAGACTACAACAAAATTTTGAATTTAAAATACAAGACTTGTTTGTTACAAAAATATCTCAACCGCTTACACGCCCCCGCAAGATGGTGGAGGGGTAACGACACCGATCTTGGATAGGAGAAAGGAATGACGAGGCCCGGATAGCGGTTTTGTCAAAAGATCAGCTAGTTGATGACTGGATGGAACATGAGATACTCGAAGCTCCTTTTTGGCCACCAATTCTCGAACAAAGTGATAATCAGTGGATAGATGCTTCATGCGGGAGTGAAAAATGGGATTGGAGCATAGGTAGGTGGCACCAATGTTGTCAGAGAGAATGATGGGTTGGCTGGATAAGGAAACTCCCAGTTCTTTGAGAAGTTCTTGTAACTAAAGAACCTCTGTAGTTGTGGAACCGATTGTGCGGTATTCAGCTTCAGTGGAAGATCGAGCAACAGTCTTTGCTTTTTACATGACCAGGATATGGCGTTTGGGCCAAGATAGATGATGTAAGCAGCGGTAGAATCTACGATCTTCAGTGTCACCAGCCCAGTCAGAGTCACAGAAGGCATTTAGATGAAGAGATGAATTTTTGACAAGATGAAGCCCATGATTTATACTGCCTTTGAGATAGCGTAATACACGCTTTAATGCTTGCATATGAATTTCCTATGGAGCCTGCATGTGTTGAGCTAATTTGTTGACTGGGTAAGCTAAATCCGGACGAGTGATGGCTAGATAATGAAGAGAGCCAATCAGTCGTCGAAAAAGTGTCACATCGCAAGTAGGAGCATCGGGAAATGGTGTTAGACAACATGAAGTTGACATAGGTGTGCCAACAGGCTTTGCATCAACCATATTTGCAAGTTGAAGGATGTCTCTGATGTAGTGATGTTGTGACAAGAAGAGACCAGAGCTTGTGGGAATGATTTCAACTCCAAGGAAATGAGATGGTTGACCAAGATCTTTAAGAGAGAATTTCTCGGCAAGAGATGATTGGAAGTGCCGAAGAAATTTTTCATTGTTCCCAGTCAGCAACAGATCATCTACATACACCAAAAAGTAGGCCAAGACATTATTGGAGTTATAGATAAAAAGTGATGTATCAGACCTGGAGTTTTTGAATCCATATGACTGTAGAAAATCCTTCAACGCATGATACCAGACCCGTGGTGCCTGTTTGAGGCCCTACAATGCCTTGTTGAGCTTGCAAACATGAGAAGGAAGAGAAGGATGGATGAATCCTGGAGGTTGTGACGTGTAGACATCTTCAGTGATTGATCCATGAAGAAATGCATTGTTGACATCCATTTGACTCACTGGCCATCCATGAGATAGAGCAATGCACAAGACTAGCTTTATAGTCTGTGGCTTGATTACTGGACTGAAAGTCTCATGAAAGTCAATGCCCGGGCGTTGGTGAAATCCTTTTGCTACTAATCGGGCTTTGTATCTGGCAATGGACCCATCTGGATTGCGCTTAAGGCGGAAGACCCATTTGTTTCCAATGACATTATAGTGTGGCTGATGGGGGACAAGATCCCAAGTTCCATTGTGCATTAATACATTGAATTCCTCTGACATGGCATCTTTCCATTTGTGATGTTTCATGGCTTGAGAGACACAAGTAGGTACCAAAGGCTCTGTGAGGGGATATTTGGTGGCTAGGTTCAACTGTTTGGGTTTGAATATTCCAGCTTTACCCCGAGTGACCATGGGGTGGCAAGGTGTAAGAACACTTGTAACAGAGGGAGATGCATGTGACGCAGATGATGAGGAAGTGCACAGTCTTCTGTGGTATGGGTATGTGGTTATTGGATTGCATTGGGGTTGTTGGATTGTGATTTGGTGGGATAAGGGTGATGGAAGGTTGAGTGGGTGGCGGGTTAGGAGATTTGATTTGTGATGATGGATTATGGTTTGTTGGGGTGATGGTGGATGATGGTTATTGCGGGTTATGGGATTGGGTGGTTTGTTGAGGGATATGAGGCGGTGTTTGAATTGGATTTGGTGGGATGATATTGAGGGAGGTTTGGGTAGGCCGCGGTTTGTGGGATTGGATTAGGTGAGGGTGGTGGTTTGAATTTGAATTGGTTGGATGAGGTTTGGATTGGGTAGAATGGGCCGCGAGTAATCAGGGGCGTGAGGTTTGGGTTGGTTGGTGGATTGATGGAGGCCGAATTTTGGTGGAATTGAATTTGAGTGATAGGGGTGTTTGGGCTAGCTGTTGCGGAAGATGTGGCGTGAGATTTTGGGTTGGTGCTGATGGGTTTGGATGTGTGAGGATATGAGTGGGTGGTGTGTAATTTGCGGAATTGAAGGAGTGATAGATTGGGGGGGCGAGTTGGGCGCAAGTTGCTGATTAATTGAATCCATGTAGGTTGTTAGGAGGTTATTGGGATTGGATTGGTGGGTTTTTGAATTTGGTGGGGCGAGGTTATTTGAGGAGAAAGGGATTTGGTTAGTTGTGGGTAGGTTGGGAGTGGGATTGGGATGTGTGATAGATGAGAGAGAATTTGAAGGGTGAGTGATTTGTGTGATGTCATTGAAGGAGAGAGAGTAGGGGAATATATTTTCAACAAACTGGACATGACGAGACACAAATAATTTTTGACTCTTTAGATTAAAGCACAAAAGGCACTTTGAGAATTACTGTAGCCAACAAAAACACATGGTTGAGACCGTGTTTCAAATTTATTTGAGTGTAAGGTGTAAGCCAGGGGAAACACAAACAACCAAATATTCTGAGCTTGGAGTAATTTGGCTCACGGTTAAAGAGTATAGAGAATGGGGTTTTCATTTTTTAAGGTGGGGGTGGAAGGCGATTTATGAGGTAGGACAGCCGTTTGTAGTGCATAACTCCAAAAAGCAATTGGGAGGGAGGCATGGTGGATAAGACAACGGGTCCGTTTCAACCAAATGACGGTGTTTTCTTTCAGATAAACCATTATGTTCTGGCATATGTGGTGGGGTAGTGAGATGAGAGATTCCATGAGATTGGAAATAAGCACGTAGCTTAATAAATTCACCACCATTATCCGAATAAAAATTTTTAATTTTTGTATTGAATTGATTCTCCACTAAAGATTTGAAAGTTGGAAAAATTGTAGAGGCATCAGATTTAAGTTTAATCGGATATAGCCAGACATATTTAGAAAAATGATCAATAAAAATCACATAATAAGATTAACCGTCAATTGATTGAATACGGGAGGGACCCTAAACATCAGAGTACACAAATTCCAAAGGTTGACTACTAACAATGGTAGACCTAGAGAATGGAATTTTATGACTTTTATTGGATAGACAATCACTACATTTATTCATAGAGGAAGAAAAGGAAATATTATTAGAGCTAAGGGCATGGAGAAGGGCTTGGATGTGCTGGGTGGCCAAGACGGTGGTGCCAAAGGTCAAGGGATGGTGTGGTGGTTGCGGCATAGGCGGCGGTGGATGGATGGTTGGTGGTTGGTAGTTTGTACACATTGTCCTCATTAGATCCGCGTAACAACATCACCCTCGTGTCCAGTGCCTTTACCTCGAAATGAAAGGGGAAAAATTCAATGGAAACATTGTTAGTTTGGCAAAGTTGAGAGACAGAGATAAGGTTTTTAGTGACTGAAGGAACACATAAAACATTGGTAAGATGAAGTGGGCGAGAGGATGTGGGAAATTGAATGGAGCCCATGTGAGTGATGGGTAAAGTCTTACCATTGGCCACAGTGAGTGTGTCTTGTCCAGGGTAGTCTGATTTAATGGAAAGATTATTGATGTCATTGGTAACATGATGGGAGGCTCCCGAGTCAAGCAGCCAGGGTGAGGTCATTGCCTTCAGATTTGTGCGCTATGTGTGCAGAGGGAGAAGTCTGCTTTGGTGGATAGCCATGTATTTTGTAGCATGTCTTGGCAGTATGGCCCTTCTTGTCGCAGAACTGGCAGACAAGAGCAGAGGAGGATGAAGACTTCTTGAGGAGTTATGAGAACGCCCACGGTTGGAACCAGAGGAGTTCCGATTAACAAAATTAGCAGTGAGAGGAGCAGGGTGAGGCAAGTCGGTCATCCCGTTGCATGAAGATCTCAAAATCAATCAATTTATCATAAAGTTCATCAAAGGCAATAGGGGAGTCACGAATGCGAATGGAAGCATTGAACTCGCGAAAGGATGGACCAAGGCCGTTAAGGGCGTGAATGACGAGATCCAGATCGTCAATAGGGTGGCCAATAAGGGCCAGCTCCTCACCAATATTGCGAATGGATCGCAAATACTCACTTATAGAAGAAGAGCCTTTGGTGATTGAAGTTACGCGCTCCTTCAAAGACATAATGCGAGACCGAGAGCGGCTGGCATAAACTTGCTGTAGTTTACGCCAGGCTGGAGCAGAGGTGTCAGCAGACGACATAATAGTGCGGGCTTCAGCGTCACAGGAGCCAAGCAGTGCAAGGTAGAGGAACTGATCCTGACGTACCCAATAAGAGTACGCAGGATTTGAAACATCAGCACCATCTTGTTTAATGGTGATGGGAGGGCATGGGATGTCACCGGTTACGTAGCCTTCAAGGTTACGGGCCACAAGGAGTGATCGAAATTGTTTGTACCAGGCGGGGTAGTTCGTGCCATTTAATTTGATGGGTAGATTAGTAGTGGTATTGAACTCAATGAGAGTTGTGGGATCAAAGGTTGAAGAGGCCATAAGGATCGAGATGCTAGTGAAGCAGAGAGACTTCTGATACCATATAGGAAATAATAAATATGATGAAAAAGAACTTAATTCATTTATGATGAGAATAAGTATATATAGGTACAATACAGGAGATGAATATTTGAAAATAGACTACAACAAAATTTTGAATTTAAAATACAAGACTTGTTTGTTACAAAAATATCTCAACCGCTTACATAATTGTCCTAAATAAATAGTTAAATTTGTTGCTTTCACAAAGTTGGTAATTCTTCTCTTTTTGATAAGGAGAGTTGATAATTCTTCTAACTAAAGTAAATGTAAATTATTACTAAAAAAGTAAATGTAAATTATCACATTTCTACACAGTTTATGACTTTATGGATTGAAAATTCCATGTTAGTTGCGTAAAGTATACGTGCGACATCGTTAAAGGGTGGCCAAGGGAAGGAGACTATTTCCATGGTCTTTTATATATATATATATATGAGGAGGGTTATAATTATACGGTGTAAGTTACACCAAGTATTACACGCTAGTAACTACAAATCGAATATGTTTTTTAGTAATCCAACCGTTGAATTATATTTGTTCATCATCATGATTATATGTGCCAAATTTCGTAAAATTTTGACACTAATAACTTGATAATCAAATGATTGGATTTTTCATATATTTCAAATGTATATATAACGTTAATCTTGAGACATCTCAATGACATATCAAATAATTTCGGATTAATGTAAAATTTTATATGTATGATCTATATGATAGTATCTTTCAATCCAACGGTGGATTTTTTAATACAATGATCCGTCTTTGGAACTGACGTTGGTTTCCGTTGCGTCAACAATTTCATTTTTAGTTTTGACAATGATTTCGTCCAAATTTCTAGTAGGTTCAATCATTGACACAATTAACAGTTTGTTTGATTTAATTAACGGATAAATTAATTAAAAACTGAAAAATTAATTGAAAATTAGAATATGTGTATTTGATTAGTACGTGGATAAATTAGCTAAAAACTAAAATTTTAGTTGAAAAAATTAGCTAAAAAATAAAGATGAAAGATGATATATAAATTAACAACTAATTGTAAAATGATAATTAAAATAATCATTAATTACTTAGAATTCAAAAATTGGTAATAATAATATGAAAATTATAAAAAATGTAAAAAGTCATTTAAGTTATTAGCTGAAATATGGAAATGCTACCTAAAGTAGTGCTTCGAAAATCTACTAAAAATATTTTACCAAATTATAGGATTGCAGTGGTTTGATAAGTTTTTCAGTATACCAATTAATATTTAATTTTCAACTAACTGAAAGATATATGAAAAAAATTGTTAATAAGAAGAAGAAGAAGAAAGGAGTAGTTGTTAATGAGTCACTTAATGCTATCTTCCCCATGTACAAGCTCTTGTGGTCCAAGTTAGTGCCTACCAAGGTTTAGGGTTTTGTGTGGAGAGCTATTTTAATAGAATTCCAACTAAATAGAACCTTATCAAAAGAAATGTTATACCAGATTCTGAGGAAGACTATGTTTGGTGTGGACAACATGTGGAAACAGTTCACCACCTATTTTTTGAGTGTTTCTATGTTTTTCGTATTTGGATGCTATGTTTGGAGTGGTTTGGGTTTACTTCTGTTTTACACAATTGCTGTTTGAATAACTTTGCACAATTTGTGGGGTTACTAAATTGTAATGTATCTAATAGAAGAATATGGTCTTCTCTTTGGTTAGTCATTTTATGGTCTTTATGGTTAGCAAGAAATGAAGCAATTTTAATAAAAAAACTCTAGAGCCTGTGGAGGTAGTGGAGCTAATCAAGCTAAGATCATAGAAGTGGTTGAAGGTTAAGGAGCATACTTTTCAGTATCCATTTGCATTATGGTCAGCAAAACCTTTTTCTTGTCTGAATTTCTTCTGATATGTTGTACTGCTATTTGGTGGCATTCTTTGGTTTTAAGTTCTAAGTTATTGTCTACTGCTGGTTTTGTGGTGGTCATGTAGTTCTCCAATCCGAACTGGTGTGCATTTTTTCCTACATTATATTGGCAGTTTGGTCCATTTTTATGTTGGGAACGTGGATAAAGGCTGTTGTTTGAATTGGCTATGTTGCTGTTCAATGGAGAGCAATATTACAATTTATTAGTACCCCTGTACTCTCATTAATTCATTTTCTTTGCCTATAAAAAAAAGACTAAAGACAGACCACACTATGCTGTTAGTTAGCTTTATAAAGAGAACCGTTTTTTTTTCTTCTTTCACCGTGCATTCATTCCATGAGTTTAATTCCCATAATTCCAAAGACCCAGAGAGAGAAAAAGGAGCCGTGGTTCTCAATCCTCACAAAGAGAGAAGAGATTACTATTTCGTGAAGACCCTTTGAGGCCTCCAAATGAAATGGCTCGTAGATCTCCATTTTATCTTTTTAAAGAGGGGAAAACAAAAATGCTACAAAACCATAAAATCATAATCATCAAAGCCAATGACTCTTTATAATATTTAAAAGTTTGTTTACAAAAAATTTAAATAAATATTTTTATAAAATTAAATTTATTAATTACCTGTTTTTTAGATATTTATTTTTCTTATTTTTAACATATAAGAATGAATAATTTTACCATTGTTGTTAAAATATATTCAATAGGGAAAAAAGTATATACCCTAAACTTCCACTCTTTTTGCAAATAGGCACCATGATCTTTTATTTTGTCCTAATTAACCCTTAAACTTCTATTAATGTTGCAATATGTCATTTTATTAACATAGAGTTAAATAAATACTATCATGTTTCATTTTTAGAATTTCAAATGTGTTAAAAATTTGACAGAATTCAAAAATAAAAAATTAAATTTTACTCTTTTACATGTGTTTAATATTTGAAATACAAAATATTGAAAAATTGATATTATTATATTAATTATTAACTTCATATTAATAAAATGACCTATTGTAATAATGATAAGAGTTTATTTAAGGATTAATTGGGACAAATTGAAAGTTCATGGTAACTATTTGCAAAAGTTCAAGGTGATTTTATACTTTTTTTTTCTATTTAATATGTAAAAGAAATCACATTTTAAGAGATATTGGCTTTTTTTTTTTATTATATACTAATCCATATTTTTAAAAAGGTTTAAAAAAAATAGTTATTTATATGAATTAATAAAATGTAAAAAAAATAGTCGCGCACACTGGACCAGTGGACCGTGATAGACTTCTAGTATAAAAGAAGTGCAAAATTTTTCACTTAATAAAAAGAAGAAGAAGAAGAAAGGAGTAGTGTTTTTGAAGATTTATGTAACTGTCTCACCTGAAGAGTTTTTTAAATTGGCGCCACACCCACCACCGTAACAGAATAAAAGGAGCTTCCCTTTATTCGATTTCGACAGTCTCAGTCTCAGTCTCTTTCTCTTGTGGATCCTTCTTTCTTTCTTTGTTCTCCACAAACAGCAAACTCTTTCCTCTTTTCTCCCAAAGAAAAACAAAACATCGACCAGATATTCACCAAGCCCCTCTCCTTTCCATTCTCTCAAGACCATCTGGGATTCTTCTTTGGATGTTTTATATAGGGTGACATCTCTTAATTGGTAGAAGAACACTACTTGATTTTCTAATCTAGACTTTGAGGAAAATGCAATATTTCTCTAAATGGCATAATAATCCCATACAGCGCTTCAACTAGATTGTCTGTGTGAACTTCTTGGTATGTTTACTGAGTCATAAATACTTGAAAATGAAGAATGCATGCCTGTCAAAGCTAGAGAACTTTAAGAATAGTGGATTGAGCCCATATTTTTGTTTATAGAGACACAAATGCATGTAAGCTAAGATTTATATGTTCAAGCATTGTAACACTTCTGTTTGTCTAATTAATTATTGAATACATTGTTTTTTTTATAGAGAAGCTTTAATTAGTTGAGACATGATAGTTAACTGGCATTAACAGGATTGTTTGGTAATGAACAAAATAATTTCCTGATATGTTTCTTTACAGTTCAATGCTAGTCAGATAACTTTATTTCTTACCCTGATGTTTTATCAGATCCAGTTTCACTTGTCCGTGATCACAACATCACAGAAAAATTAGTGGAACTTGGCATATCTGTGCAAAGCTACAATGGGGATCTGTTGTATGAGCCATCAGAAGTATATGGGGAGAATGGACATGCTTTTACAACCTTTGATCCTTTTTGGAAGAGATGCTTGAACATGCAAATGGAAGCTGTTTCACTTATTCCTCCATGGAAATTAATTCCAGCTGAAGGTATGATATGACTGTATGCTTGTTACTATCCTTTGATTGTTTCTCGATAATAGGATTGTTGATATCAGGTTTTTGCTAGAGGTTATGAACTATGAAGAAGAAGGTCTAGTTCTAAGACAATACTATTATGGAAACTAGCAGAAATGTGATCAAGTTCTTTTGTTATTATATCAACCTGCCTTCGAATTGACTTCTGTACACATGGACATAGAAAACATGTGAAGGATTTCTCTCATGTTTTTCTGTTTTTTGTTTAGAAGGTGCTATAAAATTCTAAAACATATCAGTTGAGAATTTGCTTCTCTTCCACTTGGCTGACAGGAAAAGTTGAGAAATGTTCAATTGAAGAACTGGGTCTTGAAAATGAATCAGAGAAATCCAGCAATGCATTACTAGGACGAGCATGGTCTCCAGGTTGGAGCAATGCTGACAAGGCTTTAATAGAATTTGTGGAGAAGCATCTACTGCACTACTCCAAGAATAGGCTAAAGGTTGGTGGAGACTCCACCTCCCTCTTGTCTCCATATCTTTATTTTGGAGAATTGAGTGTCAGGAAAGTTTTCCAATTGGCATGTATGAAGCAGATATTATGGGCAAATGAAGGCAAACAGTGTTGGTGAAGAGAGAGTAACTCTTTTCCTTAGGGCCATTGGACTTAGAGAGTACTCACGCTATCTTTGTTTCAATTTTCCATTCACACGTGAGAGCACTTCTTGGAAACTTGAAGTTTTTTCCTTGGAATGCTGATCCTGATAACTTTAAGATTTGGAGACAAGGTAGGACTGGCTATCCCTTTAGTTGATGCAGGAATGAGAACAATGATAGATCTTGTTCATTTATCTTGAGAACAATCCCCTCCAAAAAAAAAGAATAAAAACTTCTGTCCATTTATCTTGTTCAGTCTAAGGTCATATCGTGAATGACTTGAAGATTGAGCTATAGAACAATGATAGATCTCTCTATGTGAATGTATCCACCAATGTCTTACTTCTTCCCGTAGATCATGTTTTGTTTGATATGAAACAATATATTTTGTACTTCAGGTAATACTTCTCCATTAAATAATGTGGTCCATGAAGAAGTTGTTTCCTTGCTTCTCTGATAGCTGCTGTTGTGGCACAATGAACAGAAGTTGCTAGAAGGAGGGGCGGCTCATCTTTTGCGTTTAAAGTGTAAGCTTTCTAATTCTAATAACCATTCTCACCATTCAGATGGGGAGCACCACATCTTTGCGTTTTTTTTTAAAGTGTAAGCTCTGGCCAACTAACTACTTTTATATGTATAAATGCATGCTTATTTCATTAACTATTCTATTCATTATAACATATTGGTAGTTTTTTTAAATTAGTTCTGGCATATGTCATGCTTTAAATGGATGTTACCGTGTTTTTCTGATGAAATTGTATGGAATGCATGTATATTCACAATTAATAAACCCACATATTACAACTAACTTGATTTTAGCTTTATTAGAAAGATGGGTTGTATGTTCTCTCAAACTTTTAGATTTTTTTCTTGTTTGCTGACATGCATCTTACTACCCAAACTCGAATCAGTCAAACAGTTGTAGTTGGGATTCCTCTCACTTTAGAGAATAAAGTAAGCAATTATAAACGTTTATTTGAATATATACCTACCGTTTATATGATAAAATATAAGTTATATAAATAACAACCATTAATTTTCAAATCAATGGTTACTTATTTTACCTTCTAGAATAAGTCCCTTAATTTAGAGGAGCCAAATTTTACCTAGCTGTATCATCATTATAGAGTATGGTTCTTTTAGAATTTATTTTCCTCTACATTATCAATTTCTAAGTCTGCTAGTTGTCCCTACTATTTCAGAATTCATGCAACATGCATTGCATCCTTAAATCCCTCGAGTTCAAATCTGTCAAGCATGTCAGAAATAATTCATTATAATTGAATCCAATTTTAGTACTTCACAGAACAAACTTATAGAGAATGTAAATCAGCATACCTTTTTGAAATATCATTTTCACCGGTAATTTTATTTTAGCTTGTGGTAAACTTAAAAAGCAAAAATTCCAAATTTTGTTTCATCTTTTTGATGATATTGGTGGACCCTTTCATAATGGCCGAATAGACTACAACTAATGCAAGGCTATGATGTAGAGAGGTGATGCTGTTTTAGGTAGGAATTGGTCTAGAGGGTAGCACTAGTTTTGCCATTGGAGAATAATAATCATGTAATTGTAAAGGCACAAATATCATGAGAACAATCCCCTCCACAAAAAAAAAGAATAAAAAACTTAAAGACTTAGGATAGAGCTTCAAGGTAGGATAGTTCTGGAAACAATCCTCAAAACTGAAATTATATTCTGATAAGATTAACAGTTGCTTTCATCTTATTGCTGTTTGCTGGTTCTTCTATATTAAAATTCTTGTGTGTTGCATATAAAGTAAAGTGAAACCCATAGCTGTGAACAAATAGCAGAAATGGTAAATGATATATGGCCATTGTTATTAGAGCATTCTTTTTGTTTCTTTTTTTGGATTGAACATTAGCAAATTGATTATCAAATTGGTGACTTTTATCAGGAACCATTCTAATTCATGAGGCACATCAAATGTGGTGAAAAATTGCTTTTATGTAAACAAAAGACCTAAATATCTAAGAAGACAGCAGAAGAACAATAAATTAAGGAGTTCCTGAAAGTAAATTTATGTCTATTTCAGATATTGATTTGCCCAAACCAATTCATATGTATTTGCATGAAGTGGATAGACATTTGAGTTGACAAAAGTTGAATGCAATTACATGGTATGACAAGCAT